>OX101755.1:68079218-68679218 GCA_944452675.1 Tachina lurida
GCCAAAATGAAAAAAAATCGCCAAAATTAAAAAAATCACCAAAACGAAAAAAAAAACAGAAAAAACAGAAAAAAATCGCCAAAATGAAAAAAATCGCCAAAAAAAGAAAAAAACCTAAATAACAGAAAAAAAATCGCCAAAACGAAAAAAAGCACCAAATTAAAAAAAATTTCTAAGATTAAAATAAATCGCAAAAAAATTGAAAAATTGCTAAAATGAAATCAAAAATCGCCAAAATGAAAGAAAATCGCCAAAATGAAAAAAAAAATCGCCAAAATGAAAAAAATCACCAAAACGAAAACAAAAACCTAAAAACAGAAAAAAATCGACAAAATGATAAAAAAAAATCGCCAAAATGAAAAAAATCACCAAAATGAAAAAAACCCAAAAAACAGAAAAAAATCGCCAAAATGAAAAAATCACTAAATTAAAAGAAAATTTCTAAGACTAAAATAAATCGCAAAAAAACGAAAAAATTGCTAAAATGAAAAAAAAATCGCCAAACTGAAAAATATCGCTAAAACGAAAAAAAACCTAAAAAACAGAAAAAAATCGCCAAAATGAAAAAAAATCGCCAAAAAAAGAAAAAAAATCGCCAAAACGAAAAAAAACTAAAAAACAGAAATAAATCGCCAAAATGAAAAAAAATCGCCTAAATTAAAAAAATCACCAAAACGAAAAAAAAAACAGAAAAAAAAGAAAAAAATTGCCAAAATGAAAAAAAAATCGCCAAAATGAAAAAAATCACCAAAACGAAAAAAAAACAAAAAATCGCCAAAAAAAATCGCGAAAAAAACCCAAAAAAAACAGAAAAAATCGTCAAAATGAGAAAAATCTCCAAAATGAAGAAAAGCCCAACAACAGAAAAAAATCGCCAAAATGAAAAAAACCTCCAAAAACAGACAAAATCGCCAAAACGAGAAAAAAGCGACAAAACTGAAAAAATCGTTTTAACTGAAAAAAACTTCAAAAAAAGCAAAAAACCTTCCTTTCGTGCGCGATTCAAGGTCGCACTTAACTGATTTTTTTAGTATTAAAGGAATTAAATGAAACTAAGTTTTTGCTTATTTCGTTCTTGCTTTTTTCACTTAACATATTTTATGTATTTTTTAAAGAACTAGATTGGTAACAATAATCAGAAAAATCCAAAATTATGACTCCAGGGTTGGAAAACTTACACTTTTTGTTTTTTTTTCTTTTTCTTTATAAATTGAATATATTTTATGCTTCTGAGACTAAAATAAATCGCAAAAAAAAGAAAAAATTGCTAAAATGAAAAAAAAATCGCCAAAATGAAAAATATCGCTAAAACGAAAAAAAACCTAAAAAACAGAAAAAAATCGCCAAAATGAAAAAAAATCGCCAAAAAAAGAAAAAAAAATCGCCAAAACGAAAAAAAACTAAAAAACAGAAATAAATCGCCAAAATGAAAAAAAATCGCCAAAATTAAAAAAATCACCAAAACGAAAAAAAAAACAGAAAAAACAGAAAAAAATCGCCAAAATGAAAAAAATCGCCAAAAAAAGAAAAAAACCTAAATAACAGAAAAAAAATCGCCAAAACGAAAAAAAGCACCAAATTAAAAAAAATTTCTAAGATTAAAATAAATCGCAAAAAAATTGAAAAATTGCTAAAATGAAATCAAAAATCGCCAAAATGAAAGAAAATCGCCAAAATGAAAAAAAAAATCGCCAAAATGAAAAAAATCACCAAAACGAAAACAAAAACCTAAAAACAGAAAAAAATCGACAAAATGATAAAAAAAATCGCCAAAATGAAAAAAATCACCAAAATGAAAAAAACCCAAAAAACAGAAAAAAATCGCCAAAATGAAAAAATCACTAAATTAAAAGAAAATTTCTAAGACTAAAATAAATCGCAAAAAAACGAAAAAATTGCTAAAATGAAAAAAAAATCGCCAAACTGAAAAATATCGCTAAAACGAAAAAAAACCTAAAAAACAGAAAAAAATCGCCAAAATGAAAAAAAATCGCCAAAAAAAGAAAAAAAATCGCCAAAACGAAAAAAAACTAAAAAACAGAAATAAATCGCCAAAATGAAAAAAAATCGCCAAAATTAAAAAAATCACCAAAACGAAAAAAAAACAGAAAAAAAAGAAAAAAATTGCCAAAATGAAAAAAAAATCGCCAAAATGAAAAAAATCACCAAAACGAAAAAAAAACAAAAAATCGCCAAAAAAAATCGCGAAAAAAACCCAAAAAAAACAGAAAAAATCGTCAAAATGAGAAAAATCTCCAAAATGAAGAAAAGCCCAACAACAGAAAAAAATCGCCAAAATGAAAAAAACCTCCAAAAACAGACAAAATCGCCAAAACGAGAAAAAAAGCGACAAAACTGAAAAAATCGTTTTAACTGAAAAAAACTTCAAAAAAAGCAAAAAACCTTCCTTTCGTGCGCGATTCAAGGTCGCACTTAACTGATTTTTTTAGTATTAAAGGAATTAAATGAAACTAAGTTTTTGCTTATTTCGTTCTTGCTTTTTTCACTTAACATATTTTATGTATTTTTTAAAGAACTAGATTGGTAACAATAATCAGAAAAATCCAAAATTATGACTCCAGGGTTGGAAAACTTACACTTTTTGTTTTTTTTTCTTTTTCTTTATAAATTGAATATATTTTATGCTTCTGAAAGAAAAGTTTGGTGTATGAAATTTGAAAAATGAAAATTATAGCTCCAAAGATGGAAACTTTAAAAAAATGATAAATTTTTTCACAAAACAAATATGTATGTACGTGTCTGTATACTATATATGTATATGTACGTACGTTGGTAAAGGGTATATAAGATTCGGCACAGCCGAATATAGCACTCTTACTTGTTGATATTATAGAAATTACAAACGGAATGACAAACCTATATATACCCTTTTACCATTTTTGTTGGTAAAGGGTATAACTAAGGATTTCGATTATTTGGTGATTCTGATTCTGTATTAAATTATTTTAGTTATTTAGGATATAATTTCGAAGAAGCAATTTTGCAAAATCTGAAAAAGAGTTGCTTAAAAAAGGATATTTACTAATACATACATCGACTTTTATTAAAATTTAATTTAGCGCGCAGAAAAATAGCGCGTTTTGGCTATAAATAGTTGACAATGCTGTAACTCAGCGTGTTCTAGCGCGTTTTGCGAAGGTGAATAGCGCGTTTGGGTTGTAAATAGTTGGCATCACTGCTTCCAACTGTCAAAAAATTCTCTTTTTGGCTCTCTCGCTGCAAGAGAATTGGAGTACACAGACAACATTTTGCAAGATTTTGCACAAAATGATGCCAAATATGTGTACACAGACAGACCTATTAAATGCACTATTTATGTGCACATTAGTTCTACAAAAAAATAAAATTTATAAAGTAAGAAACAATTCATATATTGGTTTTACAAAAAAAAAACATAAACTTAAAGAATAAAAACAATTCATATGCATATACATACAGCTGTTCCATTCACGTAAGTATTAAAATATTACATAGTGCTTAAAAAATAAAAAAAAGGAACAAATAAATTCATGTTGTACATATTCACACTTTTCGAGATCATTGTGCAAAAATGCCAGATTATTATACCCTTTACCAACAAAAATGGTAAAAGGGTATATATAGGTTTGTCATTCCGTTTGTAATTTCTATAATATCAATAAGCGACCCATATAATATATATATTCTGGATCCTTATGCATAGGGAAGACGAATAAGCGATGTCCGTCTGTCCGTCTGTCCGTCTGTCCGTCTGTCCGTCTGTCTGTACGTGAAATCGGTTTTCCGAAGCTCCCAGAAGAGCTAGAGACTTCGTTCTTGGACTGGTGTGTCAGAAATTTTCCAAAATAGATTGGTATTGAAATTCAGCAAAATCGGGCAGGCGATTGCAGAGCTGGAAAACTTTAACTTCATTTTGCCATATAAAAGTAACTCCCGAAAACAAATTTTTATTTTTTTTTTAATAAATGTACATATTTTACACTTCAGTACGACTAAAATTGGAATTTTAAAATAAAGAAATACAAAAAAATTAAAAAGACGTTTCCAGGGTTGGAAAACTTTAACTTTTTGTGTTATGTAAAATTAACTATGTCTAAAACTATATTAGTATTTTCTCGAGAACCGTAAGAGCTACAGACCTGAAATTTGGACACAGTATGTAGACCTTTAGCCGCTACAACAACAAATACATTATAATTGGAAATTAAAGGGTGTTCCAAAACGAGCAACGAAAAATTTTAAAATCCCATGTAGTATATATACAATTGTATGTATATACACTTGAAATTTGTAAGGTTAGTGTATTTTTATACAGACTACAAAAATTAACACTAAAATTTCAAAAAATTTAAATTAAAGGGTGTTCCATCAGTTAATGCAATTTTGACAACTTGCTGTATCTTGGAAACCGTAAGAGCAAAACTCTTGAAATTTTCAAAAACGGTAAAACTGAAAAAATAAAAAATTATAAAATCGCCAAACCGAAAAAAATCGCCAAAAACAAGAAAAAATCGCCAAAACGAAAAAAAGCACCAAATTAAAAAAAATTATAAAACTAAAATAAATCGCAAAAAAACGGAAAAATGCTAAAATGAAAAAAAAATCGCCAAAACGAAAAAAAACAGAAAAAAATCGGCAAAATGAGAAAAAAATCGCCAAAATGAAAAAAATCACCAAAACGAAAAAAACCCTAAAAAACAGAAAAAAATCGTCAAAATGAAAAAAAATCGCCAAAACGAAAAAATCACCAAAACGAAAAAAAACCCTAAAAAACAGAAAAAAATCGTCAAAATGAAAAAAAATCGCCAAAACGAAAAAAACCCTAAAAAACAGAAAAAAATCGCCAAAATGAAAAAAATCGCCAAAAAAAGAAAAAAACCTAAATAACAGAAAAAAATCGCCAAAACGAAAAAAAGCACCAAATTAAAAAAAATTTCTAAGACTAAAATAAATCGCAAAAAAATTGAAAAATTGCTAAAATGAAATCAAAAATCGCCAAAATGAAAGAAAATCGCCAAAATGAAAAAAAAATCGCCAAAATGAAAAAAATCACCAAAACGAAAACAAAAACCTAAAAACAGAAAAAAATCGACAAAATGATAAAAAAAATCGCCAAAATGAAAAAAATCACCAAAATGAAAAAAACCCAAAAAACAGAAAAAAATCGCCAAAATGAAAAAATCACTAAATTAAAAGAAAATTTCTAAGACTAAAATAAATCGCAAGAAAACGAAAAAATTGCTAAAATGAAAAAAAAATCGCCAAACTGAAAAATATCGCTAAAACGAAAAAAAACCTAAAAAACAGAAAAAAATCGCCAAAATGAAAAAAAATCGCCAAAAAAAGAAAAAAAAATCGCCAAAACGAAAAAAAACTAAAAAACAGAAATAAATCGCCAAAATGAAAAAAAAATCGCCAAAATTAAAAAAATCACCAAAACGAAAAAAAAACAGAAAAAAAAGAAAAAAATTGCCAAAATTAAAAAAATCACCAAAACGAAAAAAATCACCAAAACGAAAAAAAAAACAAAAAAATCGCCAAAAAAATCGCGAAAAAAACCCAAAAAAAACAGAAAAAATCGTCAAAATGAGAAAAATCTCCAAAATGAAGAAAAGCCCAACAACAGAAAAAAATCGCCAAAATGAAAAAAACCTCCAAAAACAGACAAAATCGCCAAAACGAGAAAAAAGCGACAAAACTGAAAAAATCGTTTTAACTGAAAAAAACTTCAAAAAAAGCAAAAAACCTTCCTTTCGTGCGCGATTCAAAGTCGCACTTAACTGATTTTTTTAGTATTAAAGGAATTAAATGAAACTAAGTTTTTGCTTATTTCGTTCTTGCTTTTTTCACTTAACATATTTTATGTATTTTTTACAGAACTAGATTGGTAACAATAATCAGAAAAATCCAAAATTATGACTCCAGGGTTGGAAAACTTACACTTTTTGTTTTTTTTTCTTTTTCTTTATAAATTGAATATATTTTATGCTTCTGAAAGAAAAGTTTGGTGTATGAAATTTGAAAAATGAAAATTGTAGCTCCAAAGATGGAAACTTTAAAAAAATGATAAATTTTTTCACAAAACAAATATGTATGTACGTGTCTGTATACTATATATGTATATGTACGTACGTTGGTAAAGGGTATATAAGATTCGGCACAGCCGAATATAGCACTCTTACTTGTTTTTAATTCCTGTTGTTCATCGTTTAGTTGTTGTGTACGCATTGCAATTAAAATAAAGCAGTTATCAAGTTAAATAAAACAAACAAAAACCAGCAAATTCCTATGTATTTACAATATTTTAAATAAGTTTGTGTTGCTTCTTTGAAACACTAATACACTCATACTTCATAATGCGGTGTGATAACGATCTTACTCAAAATCTGTGATTGTATTGTAAAAAGGATTTTCCCCCTATCGTATGTTTACACATAAAAAATATACATTGTATATTAAAATAATATTATTTTTTTAAATTGGTATTTCTTACTTCCATATGAGTCTTTTTAATGTGGCTGAAAAAAAAATTATTACAATCTATTGATATATACACATGTATATATTCCAATACATTTTTACTTTTCATAGTCGCCAGTATTATTTTGAAGTTTGAATATTTCCATTCGAGCTACAAGTGTTAATAGGCAAGGAGACGGGATAGCTCAATACTGGCTCCCGTGCTATTAACTTTCGAGATCGGTGGCAAAATTGCATCCTATTTTTCCTTCAATGACTTTGTAGACGACAAATTTTTTTAGTCAAAGCTTTTCTTAATATTTTATATTTACTTCTTGTAAGACCCGAGTTTCGAATAAGGGCTAATGCATCTTCATTAGTAAAATCTGTTTTAGATTTACTTGGTATGATTTATTAGGCCTTACCAATTACTGAGACTACGGGTCTGTTTCTCCAAATGCGAACGAAGTTTTCGATCCAACATTTGTATTAAAAACAAAAAACTCAAATTTATTTTTGTATCCAATAGTAATATTCGATCGAAACGTTTGTTCGCTTTTAGACAAACAGGCCCTACATCTTTGATAATAGGGTGGGTAGAATATTTATAAAGAACTTCAAAATAATACTGGTAACTATTAACAGTAAAGAGAGAAAATCAATGAAAATGTTGATGTTTTTGCTACTGCAACAAAAGTACTGATAAAAAACTTATTTCCGTGGAAATTGATGACGCCAACTGAGCGGCGGTTTTCTACTAGACTAAGGAACATTGCAAACATTTTTTTTAATCTAGCATAAAATCGTCGTAAGTGTAGTCGTAATACGACACTCGTAATAAGGCCCATTATCTTATGAAAAACAATCATTGAAACGAACATTATACCTTATAGAAGATTATACCATTATAGAGATGTAAGACAGTACAGATTATTAATTTTTGTTATCCTCAGATCTAGTTTTACAAGCAATGCGAATGGTTTCCAAATATAACTAAAGAAATAGAGAATGACGACAATGAAGCAACTCAAATAAAAAAGCTTCAATACTTCGTACTGTTTTCTTAAATATAATTTAAATAAATAAATTGTAAAATTGAGGGCAATGAACAAAGCTAAAACATCTAATTTAAAAATATGTAAATACTTGAGTTAGTATTACAAAGTTTTTCCTAGCTATAGACTACTATTAAATAGATTATATATTGTTAAATAATAAAAAAAAACAATGCATACAAACAAAACTTTTCCATTATTTTTAAACGCACTAATAATCCCAAATTATTATTTTACTTATTAAGTAAAATATTTATTATTAAAAATACATTGAAATTGATTATTGAGGGGTTTAGCTGGATCCTATGCGCATTTCACTGTTGCTAATGCAGATCATCAGGGAACCTTTACCCAAATTTCTTAGAACAACTAGAGTTATTATGTTATAAACTTTCATTTAAACAAATAAGAAGCCTAACAACAAATAACAAAGTTGAAACAAGAACTCAATAATCAACATGTTTTTTTATTTTCTTACTTTACCATTGCTTACTTTAAATTGTAGTTGTAAGAGTATGTAAAAGAAAATAAATGTAAATAACAACAACAGCTATTAAAGAATAGAGTGTTGCCACACAAGTATTTTTGACCGGGTGCAGTCAAGTTAATAATTAGTGTTTTTATGGGAATTGTTAAAATTTAAGTTTAAAATTTTTAAACGCACTAATAATCCCAAATTATTATTTTACTTATTAAGTAAAATATTTTTTATTAAAAATACATTGAAATTGATTATTGAGGGGTTTAGCTGGATCCTATGCGCATTTCACTGTTGCTAATGTAGATCATCAGGGAACCTTTACCCAAATTTCTTAGAACAACTAGAGTTATTATGTTATAAACTTTCATTTAAACAAATGAGAAGCCTAACAACAAATAACAAAGTTGAAACAAGAACTCAATAATCAACATGTTTTTTTATTTTCTTACTTTACCATTGCTTACTTTAAATTGTAGTTGTAAGAGTATGTAAAAGAAAATAAATGTAAATAACAACAACAGCTATTAAAGAATAGAGTGTTGCCACACAAGTATTTTTGACCGGGTGCAGTCAAGTTAATAATTAGTGTTTTTATGGGAATTGTTAAAATTTAAGTTTAAAATTTTTAAACGCACTAATAATCCCAAATTATTATTTTACTTATTAAGTAAAATATTTTTTATTAAAAATACATTGAAATTGATTATTGAGGGGTTTAGCTCAATAATCAATTTAGGTTTGTTTTTTTAACCATTAACCATTTAATAAATTTAAATAATGGTTATAATCGTAACCAATATAAAGGCTCAGTTAGCCGACGGTAATGTAATGCAAAAGTAGCGTAGGAAACAGCTGATCGATATCTTTATGTGAAAAGTAGGTTACGTTACATTACATCTCTATAACCATTTACATTACTTTTCACATAACAATATCGATCAGCTGTTTCCTACTGTTGCTGTTACTTTACATTACAGTCGGGTAACTGAGCCTTAAGTGAGAAATATTTTTTTGCTATAAACAACTACGAGTATTATAGCAACCAAAAAGGTTTTTTGTCGCTTTCAAATGAGACCAATACCAACACGCTCAGTGATGGTACACCACAGATACACGTATTTAAATCTTTAAAATGGCTCTCCTGAACAAAACCGGTTTTTACCCTTAGGTCCCTTTCTATTTTGCGCGTCACATATATACTTTTTATGGTACAAAACAATATTTACCAAATATTTACTTTTTTCAAAAAATCCGCGTATGTCCAAAATACAAAATAATAATACATACAATAATACAATTTAAGCACATTCTTTGTAGATTGTCCTTAGCGGTGGGTGGTTAAAAGTGAGTATGGTACACAAATTGCCTCTTCCCGATTTCACAAATTGCAGATATGTATTAATAATATTTTCTTACATTTTTCTTTACAATTTTGTCAAAAATTTAGTGTTGGAAAAATGGAAAAATGTAATTTTTTTTTACAACAAACACAGGGAAAAAAATTCCACCAAAAGTTGATTTTAAAATTTCAACTTTTGGTGAATTTCCCATTTCCATTTTTCCAACAAAAAAAAACTGAAATTTATATTTAAATAATAATTTTTAAATAATAATTTTTATAAAATGTAAGAACTTATTTTTTAGTTTAAAATAAATAAGTTGACAATTAAGAAATATACATATATAATTTATTTAAAATAACTACATATTTTGGCATTATTTTCATGTCATCTTTTAAAACCCAAAGAATATGTTCAACTTCATTTTTAAACTTTTACGCAATGTGATTTGTAAGCGAGTACTTCAATTTGGCAATCAAAAAAGTAAGTCATTATACGGCAAGTAGTTCAGATAGTAATGTCTAATTTTTTGCTGACCTGTTACGAGTACAAAAGCATTATTTATCACATCCTTACAATTATTGCTTGGAATTTATTTAAAATTTAAATAAATAATAAATAAATGGCAGATTGTAATCGCAAAGTTAATGCCCAGAAACACTTGTTCGAGAAAAATATTTTTGTTTCGATTTACAAATTCGTTAAAATTCCCTCGGCTTGAAATTTTACGATAGGAAAGAACTAGAAACGAGCTGATGATTTTTAAAATATGTTCTTACGATTCAGTTTTTTCTTGAAAAAGCTTTAATCCGTTTCCGAGTACCTGAATGCCGTAACTTAATCGAAATGCAGAATATGCGCGGTGGATGTGTCTGCTCGTACTTAGAATACATACAAATATTAAAAATATTATTTCTATTAACACAAAATAGTACAGAAAACCTCTGCCAGCTATTTAAACAAATACTTCGTACCTTCTATCGAAGGCATGTACGAAAAGTAAACACTTCTGACAAGTTCAAAATCGCATCCGCTCTTTTATGTATAAAACCTTTATTATTATAACTTATTGGTATAAGGACCACTTCCAATTTACGCCTGGGGTTCCAGTTAGCACTAAGTGAGTGTTTGCTTTTTTCTTGAGGGTACTTACTTGGTCGTTAACAAATCAATTTTATGGCTGCACATCTGTCTGATACTTTTGTTACTTTTTGTGCTACTGGTTGTAAATTATACGCATATTTAATGTGTAGCACCTAATTGGGCAGGCAACATAAACATAACTCCATTTTTTTATAAACTACATAATTTACACCTCCATAATTTGTGCATTATTCACTTCAAAAAAGCAAAAAAAAAAAATTGCCAGTAGGAAATTTATAGAATCACTAAATAAATTACCTTTTGGAGTTATAATCATATTCGAAAGATATCTTTTTAGCATAGAAATAAAGAAATTTTCTTTAATATAGCACAAAATCGGCGTAGTCGAAGTCGAAATACTACATACATAATTAGGCCCAATATGTACACATTGTTGACCAAGTTCTTGTTTGGAACAATGGTTACAGGGGTGATTTTTCATCTCTAGGAAACCTGCCTACTTCAGAACATTTTTTCCCATTTAAATAAGCGATTAAAAATAAGATTGTGTTACATTTATTCAATCATCTTGAATGCAATAGAAAATTGTATTAAAATACTTGAAAATAAATAAAATTAATAAATAAATACTGTAAATTAATATTTTTCATATTGAAAAAAGAAATTTCAATACTACTAGACTTTCGTTACTGTTTCTCTTCATTGCATTATTCTCTTTTTTGAAAGGTAAGAATATTGCCAAGTAATCAGGTTGGCATCCGTCCTCTAATCTCCTGACAGTGTCCTCTTTTACGTGGCGTCCGAGGCAGTCCTACTTCTATTGTAAAAAGACTTGAGCGCCTTTTTATACATTACAAATTTTTGATATTTAAAATTTTATGTTTTCCGCTATTACTTTATATATATGACATAGCTTGACATTTATTGTCATACAAATATGCTCATCGTTTAATAGTGGAATGCCGTTGGTATTTTTTATAGTTTTAGATATTCAAAATACAAGCTAAATAATAACACAAACATACAAAAAATTGTTGGTGCCGCATAGTTTACACTTGTTTCTCGTGTTACTGGGGACGCTGAACCCAAACATGCAATTTCGTAATAAAAATTATCTTTAAGCGTGTAACTTCTAAATTTTCAAAATTAAGAAAGAGTTATAAAAAATAAAACGAGTAAAAATATGTTCTCTATAAAAATAAATAAGAAAATCAGCGTACTTCTTTTGACGTAGTTCCCAATTCAGCTAAAAAAAATAAAATGAAATATTTGCTTATACAGTATACCCCGTGTAACTATCCATCTAAATGCCTTTCTGCTTATTTACCCTTAAATTGAATATCCATTTTTTATACTCATACAAAAGTCCACGCTTAATTGAGCTTCGTTTAATTACATATTTAGGGTAATTAACTAATAATACTTTACCCAAAATGAACTTTCCCTATGCCCAAAACTACCTAATTATTTATCACTATAATCTACCATGCGTTTTTTAAATACGAAATCGTCAGGCAACCTGCTTACTTGGTGTTCTTTTTCCCCATGTAAAGAAGTAAAAAATTAATATCCACGATTACCTTCTGTATTACAAGGTTAAAAAAATTGCCAGGTAACCAGGTTGCCTAGAAATAATATGAAATCCTGACGATTTCATATGTATAAAACGAATGGCAGATTAAAGTGATAGGTATTTTGCAATGAAGAACCTGGTAAAAAATTTGGGATAGAAACTTGGCCTTTTTTAACATATATGTTTTTGTGAGGATATGGCCACTTTTTGAAAATTTTTCTATAATAACACTTTTTAAACATACAATTTCTAGTGTGTTCTATTTCTATTCATGATCACTGGGCCAGTTGAAAAGGGCATAGTTACATAATGTAATGCTTTAGAGCGTGATGGGTGTTGGATTGTACACCTTAAAAATGCGCTATTGTGTCAATACAATAGGCCGCCAGTGTGTATGCAATTTGCTAAGAGTCGTCGAAAGTCGAAAGAAATATGTAATATATAGCGTAAGTTTTAGTGGGCGTGACCCCGTCTAGTTTTGTAAATATATTTACATACTAAAGTGTGCTTACCCAAAGTACATAAATCAAAAGGATATGCCCAATGTGCATGCAAAGTATCAATAAAGTAGCTGGTGCTTTAACTTCGGATTTTCCGATTGAATAACTCAGTTTTGTCTACAAAATGTTGGCTCTCTATAGTATAATCTTACATAAAATTTTTAAGGCCTTTCCTTGAACACTTTTCTATCTGCTAGTACTTATGGTTCATGTAAAGTTTCGTAGGAAAAAGCTACTGATAAATACTAAGTAATAGGCTAAAAGCTGCAAAGCCGAAGTACACGAAAGAAAAAGCTAAGATTTATGTGTGTAGTCACGGCCACTTTTCAAAAGAGGAAATTTTTACTTTGGATAAGTGCAATGTGTATGAAAAGTTTAAATAATTATTAATTAATTTATGATTTGATCAGGCTAAAGCTCATAGCGGATTATAAGCCAAACAAAAAACACCAAAGTTAATTGTAAATATTCTGAGAAATATGTAGTATAACGAAACAATTAGCTGATCTTTATTTTGAGTTTAAAGTACTTGTTTTCGCTCTTGATTGAAACTTCCGGGTTTTTAGACGTTTCTTAGTGATCTTTGATCTAGATTTATTTGTGTATCGAATTTCAGCTCTCTAGTGCGAATTGAAGTTACAAGGGCGTAGCCCGCATACCGGATAAAACTTCTTGGTTTTAAGATTTTTCCATTGGCTTACTGATCTACACTTACCTGTCTATAAAATTTCTCTAGCCTGAATTATACTTTTCAATTTTATGAGCATTACCCCCGCCCACTATTTTAAACTCACGTTTTTGTTGTGAGCAGCTCTTATAATTCATGATAATTTTCTGCTAAAATATGCTTGACCGAAGTAGATTAAACACAAGGCTTACAATTTATGGTAGTGATTACGCCAACTTTTTAAGGTGATAATTTAAAGTCTTGCATTCAACGTGTATGCAAATGGCTTGAGTTAAAAGCAGTATATTAAGTTTTTGGTTTCGACCAATATTGGCGTGGCCCCACCCATTCTGGTAAAATTTTTTGGGTTTTTATATTTTTCTAGTTGGTTTCTCACCTAGACCTACTAAAATGTTTTGGTTTTCAGGTTTTTTTAGTTAGTTTCTCACCTAGACCTACTTTAATATCCAATTTCAGCTTCTTAGCGCAACTTTTAAACATTTTTTAAAATGTTTGTGGTCCCGCCCACTTTTCCAAACTCAAGTTTTTTTAGCCAGTGCTTATTATTCGTGTCAAGTTTCGCTGCAAACGGACAATAATACCTACATAAATAATATATCTAAATAGGCTGAGCTGTAGTATATGAAATATTTTTTTAACAAAAAATTTATAGCTTTGCATTATCGTAATATATATGCCAAATTTCAATAAAATTGCTTCCGTTTAGCGCATTAGATTTGCTTTTATAATACTGACCTTTACGAACCCCGCCCTCCTGGCTAAAATTTCCTCGTTTTCAGATTTTTTTTTTAGTTGATTGCTCACCTAGACCTAGATTTGTATCAAACTTCAGCTCAATAGCACAAATTTTAATCTTTATTGGTGTATCCCCGCCCCCCCCTGGCTAAAATTTCCATGGTTTCAGATATTTCTAGTTCATTGATCATCTAGATCTACTCGTGTACCGAATTTCAGTTCTCCAGCTATAGCGGAAGTGCTTCATCAATTTGACGAGTGTGTCAGTGGTCAGTGAGTATGTCTTAAATTATGCACTTTTTTCACATCCATATCTCAGGAGCTTTCATTCGAAAACTTTCAAACAGCATATGTGAGGTTACATGAATTAATTCTAATTATGGTTTAAATTTTAGAATTTTGCGATTTCCATGAACAAACCCACGCAGAAAAATATAATCGGGTTAACGTTGGCAAAGCGTTTACTAAGGTGGTTCAAACGTTGGCAAAACATCACAAGTTCAATTTTTGGAGTGTTGTGTCAACACACAAATGATAACCTCATGATGGGTTTGGCCAATTTTTTTTACGTCCTTGGCTAAACACTACGAAAACCACAATTTAAGTGCTTTCCCAACATAACTTTTTTGTTAAGTATTCCCAATACTTCCAAAGTTAATGGTACAGAATTAATTTTTTTTATATTTCATAAGAAAATGTATCAGCGCTTCAAACCTACTAATCGTATCTAAAAATGAATCAAAAGGTTTTGAAAAAAATCATACGATTTAATGAATTTAGCAAACTGTAAAGTAGCACAATTCCGTTTCTTCTTGTTATATGCTGGCGCAATTATTTTAAAAAATGTATTAGATGTTGAAATGAACATTTTTTACTTCTATTTACTTGTTGTATTTTGTCATCAGCCAATTAGCCACATTTAAATCAAAATACGATCAAGAATTATTAAAATCATTTGTTGAACTCATGCCTCGATATTACGGCCCTAATTAGCAAACTATGAATATACATAATCTAATTCATATACCAGATGATGTAATTAACATAGGAGCTCCTTTATCACAATTTTCAGCTTTTGACTTTGAAAATAGTTTGGACTATTTAAAGCCAAGTGTTAAATCAACTATATGCACATTGTCCATACTAACTGTTTCCCAAATATAATACCATTAGTATTTCCTATTGTTAAAAATGGAAAATATTTACTGGGAAAAATTAAAGACACAGTTGAATCGAAAAGACGATTTCCTTTTGTCAACATTTATGGCTATAAAATTACAACCGTTCCTCTTGATAATGCCTGTTTACTAAGTAATGGAATATATTGATTACTTAAAAGGCAATATATTTAACGAAACTCTTGGTTATTTGAAGTATCCACTGTCATCCAGGGTCGTAGGATTATATGTCGTTAAAGATTTAGACCAGAAAAAAATTTAAATAGAGCTAAGCATGGTAGATGTTAAGTGTATTCTGAAAAAATGCCAAAATGAAACAGTTGCTATTACTCTTTTACATAAGGAACTTAATATACATTAAAATAATAACAAATTTAAAAACCCCCGATATATCTAGAAAAGATGCGATATCTTCTAAACGTCTGCACCGATTTTCTTCAAACATAGTTAAGAACCTTCTCGATCAAGTCACCTTTCAAACAGAAGAAACTAAATCAAAATCGGTCCAGCCGTTGGGGCTGTACGTGGACACGGACAGACATACAGATACACAGATACACAGATCCACAGATCCACAGATACACAGACACACACTACAAACTTATAACACCCCTTTTTCGGTCGGGGGTTAAAAATAAATAAAAACGAAAATAAATAATAAAAATTTATTAAAAAGGATTTTCAAACAATTTTTCAGATTGCAAACCGTAACGTTAGCAAACCGCTTTCGATTCTTGAGTAAAAGTGCTTACCCAGTCCCACAATTTTTGTACGGTTGGCAATTTCTGTCTGGGAAATTATGAATGGGGTAGAACCACGAGGAATTATTTCGCGTAAATATACACACTGCGTGCATTGGCCGAAACTTGGCCTGGCCTAGCTATACATTGATTATAACAAATTGTACACCATTTGACTTCTTTCAAATTTAAGGTATAAATAATTAATAATAATTAAGTTATTTGCACTTTAATTTTAAGTGCGATTTTTTTGCGTTTGACGAGTAATGCATCTTTTTAGTAGGTAACCTCTCTTTGAAAACAATTGAACTGTTGATGAAATTATTGAAAAAATGTTCTTATATAAATTTACTACATAAACTAGATTTAAGTAATTAGCTAATATTTTGTTAAAATTCAAATTATTAATGCATATACACTGCATATATATTTATACACTGCATATATATTTATGATTTGTCATTGTTTTTCAACCAATGCAACGCTTCATTCGCATTACAAAAATGGTTTGATCAGCGAAAAAAATTTCATATATACAACAAAATATTTTCATTAATGACTTTAGATTTACATATTTTTAAGAACTATTTCATTGAACTAACAACATTTGTTAAGTATATCATAACAGTATCATTTTGTTAACAAAATAATTCATTGTTGTAATAATTTTGATTCATTAATTTAATGTGCCCATTGTATTATATTAATTATTTAACTTACTTACGTACGTATATTGCCGCAGGCATCAGAAAAGTGTGTGTAATTATAATTCTTCATAAAAACATTTATTTAAGTTTTTCATTACCTAATGAAATATATTTCCTAACATTAATGATACTAAAATATAAAGCCTTAGGAATGTTTGATTCCATGAATGAAATTTGCATCAATATAATATAATATTTAATATAATTAATGAAATTTCTCGTTGTATTAATGAAAGGGGTTCACCGTAATAGATTCATCCCCGTTACGAAGTGTTTTTCCTTCAGTGTTAGATTTCGATGATGAGCTGAGCTTTATAGTGAACCCGAAATTTAATAGAGACAGGTTTGCTTACTAAAATATAGCCTTGGGTAAGATATGTTTTCAATATTTTCTAATTATCAAATGCTTCAGTTGAGAGAATAATTAGATCATTTAAGGTTTTAAGACTGCTTTCAGAAACAGACTGCAGTCTGAAACAATTTTATGAATTTTATTTACTACAAAAGTTATTCAAAATAACGACAATGAACATTTTAAACATTTGCTAGATATGTATGTATGTATGTATATGCAACCAAATTTGGAAGTCGACTAATTATTTTAAGTTGACCCGTTTAATTTTTTTTTTAATTTTACTAGTATGACTAATATTGGTATCCGTTAAATAAATTTTTGGGGATTTTATTTTTTGTAAAAGTTTTTTATTCAATAAAACGTTAAATTGTTATAAGGTAATAAAAAGTTATTTTTAAATCGAGTAATTTGCTTCATTGATGTTTAATTTTGTATTTTGCTGGTAACAGTCTGCTTTATTTTATATTTTTCCCTTTTATTGGGCTTAGTTTGCTCTGTTCTTGCATGGAAATCAAGTGGGAAATTACGGCATTCGATAGAAATTTCCATATAAACACATTTGAAATGTGTACGAATGCCCTACTTTTCACCCATGAGAACCAAAGAAATTGTTAAATTACAAAGTTCAGCGCTAAAATAATTAGATATCTGTAATCTCTCAGTAATTTCTATAAGTAATGGATATTTAAAAATTAATTTTATTTTCTAGTCTTCTGCCTGAAAAAATTCCCTATTGACCCTTAATTACCTCTGAGCCACATACCTAAACTGTAGTCGTTGAACTGAAACACTCATAACACTTTCAAGACAATGAATTCAATTTTATTTTATTGTAGTTGTAGTTGTTACTTTTGATACATGGAACGTGTCGTATGTAGTTTCTTTTGTTGCAACACTTGCAACAAACACTTAATAAAACTCGTGTATTCTCGAAAATTAGATTAAGTTTAAAATTTAGACATGCTTAAGCATAAATTAAATTCAATTTGTTGTTCGTATGTTTATACTCCCATGAATTTGGTGTTGATGTCAGTGTTGCCATAAGATGTAAGACGAAAAGTGCTAGATTGCAAAAATAAAAGTGCTAAAATGTTCTACAGCACACGCAACAAAATTTCTAAAATCAGTTATAATTTTATTTATTTAAACATACTATGCAAAGTAAATTTGCATAATATGTTGTTGCATAAATATGGGCGGAGTAACTAGACCATATGCCCATATAATTTTAATTTCTCTTATTTCTTAAGCGCATTATTAACGGTCAAAATGCTGGCTTGACCTGCATTATAACAGAATTATTGAAATTTTGTTGGTTTAAGTCACACCGATGGTGGTTGAAGGAAAATCTAAATATTTTGATTTTTGCACACGTACATATGTATGTATGCAACATAAACATAAAAAAATAATCTATTCAAAACACTCAGCTTATGTAAAAATGATGTTATATCCCTTTTAGGCACGGAAAGTTTACTTTGCAAAGTCTTAATTCAGCTATGGGAAGGACAGAGGAAGAAATACTATATCTTTCTGTCTGCCTCCCAGCTGAATTAAAAATGTGCAAAGTAAACATACCGTGTGTAAAAGGGGTATTAATATATAGTGCAATGCACGCACGTCTACGCCAAAACCTTTACGCACACGTACACGATACTTGCGTCATGCATTTCGATCGTGAATAGTACGCTTTAAGCGGTACATACACTTGCAATGAAATTGTCAATTTTTTGTATTCTATATCATCGCACAATACATTTGTTTATAACAATGGAAATAAAACTATATTGTGTAATGTTTTGGCAAAATTATATAGTATTATGTTAAGTTCTTTACTGTGAACAAAAAGTTTGCCACATTTTTTTAAAGATTTGTATGAATCATTCCATAGTGTATGTCAAACCGACAATAAAATCTTTGGTATTGCGTAAATTCTGGGAGATTTTACCTTTTTACATAAGCCTAATATTCAATAATATTGTATGTCTAGGCCGCTTGAAATATTTAATATATAAGTATTGATTCCAGCTGCGAATGGAATACCAAGAAAGAAAAAAATTTTAAGAATGTTAAATAGAGGAGTTAATTAAAAATATATTTGTATATTTATAAAATATATATTTATTAAATATATAAAAATATATTTATTATCTAGATAGATAAATCAGATGAACCAATTGAACTAATAGATATAAAAATTGCACTCGATGTATAGTTTTACTGAAACATAATCGGTTATAAGATTGGTTCGCAATTTGTCTTAGGGATTTATCTATGGAAAAGTTGTAAATTTAATGAAATAAAAAAGTGCAAAAATGCCAAATATTTTTAACAAGTATGAGTGCTATATTCGGCTGTGCCGAATCTTATATACCTTTTACTAACGTATGTTTATATGTATACGTAGTATACAGACTAGAGATGCTAATCGATGGAGTCTCGAAGTCCCGAACCGGGACCCCGGAATTTTCGGGACTTACAAAATCCCGAACACATTGTGCACAAATGTGCCTCTTTATATTAAAAATAATATTTTAATTTTACAAAATATTTTTTTTGCATACTTAAAGAGTACTTATACAATTCAGACATTTAATTGCAAATTTTCATTGAAAAGTGCAATTAAGGAAAAGAAAAAGCCATAAGATATATTATGTATATACCATATAATATTATCTACTAAAATATTTATTCAAAGCAAATTTTTTATTTTAACTTTTCATAACAGGGAGTTTCTAATAATTTTTGATGTAGAGGAGGACAGTCAAAAACATTATTAATGCAAAAAACGGTATTCAGAAATTAATTTTAAAGCCCGAAAATCCCGGGCTTTAAAATTAAGAAATCCCGGGATTTTCCGCTTAGCATCTCTAATACAGAGACATACATAAGTACATACATACATATTTGTTTTGTGATAAAATTTATAATTTTTTGTTATAGTGCAATTTTTAGTAAGTGACCTCTCGGTTTTTTTGACGAAAGAATTTGCTTGAAAATGTTTAAATAAAAAAAATATATTTTGTTATATTTTTACCCTATTTTTTTCAATTTCCAACCCTGCAACCATAATTAAAATTTTTCTGGTTTTAAAACTAATTTATTTCTTTCTAACATATAGAATATGTAGATGAAATAACTAGCTTTATTTAATTAGTTTTGAATATCACAAAAAGTTTAAGTTTCCCAACGCTGGAATCGTTTTTTTTTGATTTCTCAGGGTCCTTATACCAATCTTGTTCTTTTAAAAATATATAAAATATGTTAAGTGAACAAAGAAAAAAAGAAACAAGGTAAATACTAGTTTTATTTAGTTACTTTAATATAAAAAAATTTTAAAATTTTCCAGCTCTGTTGTTTATATTTTTCTAATTCCCTATACCCAACTTTTATTTGGAAAATATTAAATATATATATAAATTAAAATACAAAAAAAATTAATAGACCTAGTTAGTTTCATATATCACAAAAATTTTAAGTTTACCAACCCTGGAATCATATTTTTAAATTTTTCTGATTTCTTACACCAACCAGTTTTAGTAGGTTATTTTTATATAACAAAAAAGTTACAGTTCCCAACCCTGGGATTTTTTTTTATTGTTTTTTATATTTTTAATAAAAATTTTATTCGTACTGAAGTATAAAAGAAGTTTATTTAACAAAAATTAAAAAAAATGTCTGTTATCTAGTTACTTTTATATGGCAAAATCAAGTTTAAGTTTTCCAGCTCTGAAAACGTCAACTAGATTTCGTTGATTTTGAATACCAATCTATTTTGGACCATTTCTGATACACCAGTCCAAGACCGAAGTCTCTAGCTTTTCTGGGTGCTTCGGAAACCCTATTTCACGTACACCAGACGGACGGATGGATGGACGGACAGACAGACGGACATAGCTTATTCGTCTTCCCTATTTATAAGGATGCAGAATATATATATTTTTTTGGGTCGCATATGCATATTATGGAAATTATACACAGAATGACAAACCTATATATACCCTTTACCATTTTTGGTAAAGGGTATAAAAAAATGCTAAACTAGCACTTAGCATTATTTTCAAAATCTTCAAAATCTTCAAAAAAAAACGAAGAAAACAAGTGCTACATCTAGCACTAAAAGTGCTTAACTGGCAAGCCTGGTTGATGATGTTTCTTTAATATTAAAATATGTACAAATATATTTTATTGTTGCTCCTACAATAGTGAAGAATTACCTTTAAATTGTTGTTGGATGTTGAAATTGCTGCAATTTCATGGAATGTGCGTGATTGTGTGTTTCATGTGTGAAGGGACATTGTTTGTTTTTTAGTTGCCGGAAAGATTAAATATTTGAAAATGTGTCTGTCTTCTCTAACCATACTGTTTGCTTGACTTTCTGTTACATATTTTTATTAAGAAATTTGAAATATTTTGTTTGTGTAGATATTAAAAATTTATTTCGATTTACATAATATTTAGTTATGTTAAACTATTTTGTATTGTTGAATACAGACATGTGAATGTTATTTTAATTTTGATTCGTCGAAGTCAATGTAATATTCCATAGGTCAATGAATTTGATTTTTCTTCTATTGAAATTTCCTTCAATTTAGTATTTTTTTTAATTTCATTGTTATGTAGTGAAAATTCTTCGTACAGTTCCTTTGGAAAAACAATATTTACTTTGATAAAAATAAAATAAAATGAAATAAAATAAAAGCCCTTTGGACGTCAGCTTAAGTTAATTGAGTTCTTTTGTTTTTCCACCTGTAAATAACACTATTTTTTGTGTTTATTCTTCCAGATGCAAAGGAAGTTTTAACATGAAAAAAACAGAAATATTTTTGGCAAGAAAGCAAAAACACTGTCTTGGACTTAAGCCAAATAAATAAAAGTTTGGTTCTTGTGTATCTATCAAACGGCACCCTATAGCGGGTATATAAAGAAATACTCACTGAATGTTATAACTAAAAGCAAGAGAATAAACACGAAAACTCACTTTCATTTTATAAAAACAGAAAGATAATCGCCGTGTCTGAAAAGTCGTTAAGATACATATATCGAAATTTTGTCCGTTTAGCAATTATGGTATTCTGCGTTCCGTTCTTCGATTTCTCTTTCGAATGTATGTGTTCTGAATTTCAATTGTAACTAAATTTTTTTAAGTTGCTATTTTAGTAATGGAGTGTCTTTCGTATTTAGTTTATCAATTAATTAAAAAAATAATCTAAAAATTATATGCAGTAGAAGGCCATTTCAGACTATAATACAAGTATTAATACTTTTGTGGAAAATGCAACTCTGACATGATGAGTTCTTATGGTGTTTTGAAATTTTTTAAACGGAAATCATATCTGGGAAGCATTTTCGTAAAAAGTATTAATTATAGTCCGAGTGGCCTTTTAACGATATACACAATTTATTTTGTTTTTCTTTTCGTACTGAAATGTGATTTTTATTCCATTTATTACAGGCATGAAGCAACAACACCCGAACAGTTGGCAAATTTTATGGCAACGAAGGATGATATCATTAGGTCAAATAAAAAAAACGCTATTTTTGTGTTACAATTGGGTTATGAAGGGTGGTGCCAAAAATGCACCTCCACTCGGAGACCCAATTGGGTCCATTGTCATTGTGTTACAATTAAGTATGTATCTGAACTCAAGTGTGGAATATTTTGGCCACAAATACTTCTTGCTTATCTCCATTTGCTTTTTGTCTCTCAGTACTTAACTACCCAGTAAAAAAAGACACTCCAAAAAAGTCATGAAAATGTAGACTTGCGATCTGGAAGTAGTGCAAATTTCGATTCGATCTAATGATTTTCACATAGGATTGTCATTGCAAGAAAGTTCTCTTTTTCGATGCCTGGTCACCGAATTGGAAGCGATTTTAAGAAAAATATCCTTTTTTGTGTTCTATGATAAGATTTTCATCTAGCAAAAATGGTTAATAGTTACCTAATTTAGCAATTAGTTTCTTTTTATAGGAATTTAAACGCGAAACAGTATTTTCATGTAAATTTAAGCAAATAATTTAAAAATTTTAGACCAAAATTAGTTCATAAGTTTCTTCAAAAAAATCGATTTTTTTAAAGTTCTGGTGAGTAATTTCTACAACTATAGAGGAATTACAAGGTTTTGTATGACTAAAATAGACTTATACTTGGTTTTCTGTTAACTATCGAAAATTAAAAATATCGATTTTTTGAAAGCAGTGAAAATGTAGTTCGTTTAGAATGACTTCCAATTTTTTTTACTGGATAGTAATTTATTTAAGACGTTTCACAATATTTAATTATTATTTATTTTAATTGTCAAATCACTTTTTTGCGCTAAATCTAACTTTTTCCTAAAATTTTTGCAAAATTCCTTAGTTTTTCTGTTCCTATTTCACTTATTTTTCTTTCAATTCATGGGGCAAATCACGGCATTCGATACGAGTCGTAATTTAAAAATATTTCAATAGAGTTTATATGGAAATATTTTTAAATTACGAGTCATATCGAATGCCGTGATTTGGCCCCAGATTTTTTTTTTGCAAATACCTTTTTTCGATCCGTGCGTAATAGGCTTTTTACACTGTTTACACTGACTCACATTTAAGTGAATCGCAGGGAAGATGTAAAAAATATGAAACATGCGTATACATTGACAACATCTAACATTAAAGAAATTATAGAAAATGGATTTTGATGTAAAATTAATAATCGGACTAATTGTTGCTTTGCAAGAACAAACCTGCCCCGTATTCCGTAAGTTGCTAAATCTAAATCTCTATCGCTACAAATCTATAAAGTCTATTTGTAGATTTTCGGCTACGAATACAATTTTCAAACGTCTATTGATAAATCAGGCAATGGCTGAAAAATGTAATTCGCCGAAATTTGAGTGTTTTATGTCATAGAAAAAAATTTTTAATTTTCTATTTGTTCAGCATTTTAGCGATCAAATTTAGCTTTAGCGACTTACGGAATTTTTTACACGATAATGTTATTTTGCTAGTGATGACATAATGTAAATGGATTGATTTATCTATAATTTTTCTGTGATGACGGGAGCCTTTTTTATTATCTGGTGAATAAAATAATAAATCAAAGACTTGCTAATTTTTGTAGGTCATATAACACACAGATCTCGTTATCCTCACGTCCAAATAAGACAACAATTAAAAAAATAAAAAATATCAAATTATATTTACAATATATCTGTGGCAAAAAGGAAAAAGTCGAGAAAAGCAAATTATGAGTTAATGGTACGTCCGTAATCTGCATATTTCAAAGTATCCCTGGTCAAAATCTTAATTTATTAGTGCGATTTTTCAAGAAGTTATAGCACTATACTTTCGACTTATTTTTTTAGACTGGTAATCTCATTTGGAATAATAGCTTAATTAAGGTTATAGTTGGTATATTTCAATTCAAATGTGTTACTTATAGTATGTAAAACGATGATTGGTTAAAAAAATAAATGTTAACAAAGAATTTCCTAATTTAACTGTAAAAGAAATAAATTTCTGAAAATCGACTTGAAAGCTTAAAAGTGCTCTCCCACAAAACAGTAAAATATGACTTAAGCACTTTTTACTTATTGCCACAGATATATATATGTATACATTCAAATCAAAGTCAAAATTAATTTTATACATATATGTGGTAGTACCTTTATATTATTGTATCATGGTTTCCACATTAATTAAGTCGAAGAGTATAATTTTTTATACAAAAAAACAATATATCGTAAGTTAACAATGTACATACACACTCGTATATCTCGAAGGTACATCTAGTCTAGTTACAAACGAAGTTTAAAAAAATTAACCGCAACGATCTTTAAACTAAGCTATAACTTCAAACTTCAAAAGAAGTTATCCCATATAATATATAAAATTAAAATATTCTTAATAAAACAAGTTCTTTCATGGATTTTTTGTTTGTTTTCATTTATTGCATTTTGAAAAACTTCTTGGCCTACTCGCCACGGGTTCCAATCATGATAGGAGAACAAAATGTCATATTTAGATATAATTTTCTATTAAAATAAAAAATTAGAACGCATGCGTTTCAGAATTCAAAAAAAAATATTTTGGCTTATAAGGGACGCCCTAATGTACACACTTACATGATTAATACAGTTAGTGTATTGCTAAGCATACACGAATTTTTCTTTGATGTTGAATTAAAAAATTATTATTTTTTCGTTCTTATCGCAAAAAACCGCAAAATCTTTTTATATGATTTGTAGGTAGACACATCGTGGAAAATTATAAAAAAAAAAAATTTACCCAAGCTTGCCCAAAACGAACTTGAATTTCTACTTAAAAGTGAAAAATAATTGTTTCTTAGACCAATTTTCAAAAAATATTAAAAATATTTCTACAACAAAAATATTTAACTGGGATACATATTTGAGTTTAAAATTCCTGAGGTTGAAAATAGGAAAATACTTAATAAAAGTTCAACTTTGACAACGCACAACTCGAAAAGTAAACAACATAGAAAAATGAGAAAGAAAGTTATTGATGCAGAATTAAGAGAGAGATTATTCGAAATTACAACCCAACGTGCGACGTACTGGTCGAATGCCTTGGAAAATTTTGCAAGTTCAAAAAATATTATAAAATTAAATTATTGCCATTGACTAAAATTGTATGAAATTCTCAGTAAACTTTGAAAAAAAAATTATATGAATTAATTTTGGCAGAATGAAAATATAGATAATAAGCAGGTGGAAAAATACCGGTGACAAAAGATGGGGAAAATCAAAATTCTTTGCAAGGTTCACAATAGATAAATCATGTATCTTCCCTACTTAATTTGTACTATTCTTGCCAAAACGTCTTCTTTGTTAAATTAGAAAGTAAAAAGAGATTAGGAAACAGAATCAAATAGAGGAAATATTGTTTTCATTGAAACCTCCATGTAGATAAGGAACATAAATGCCTTCCTTTACCGATAACTATTTTACCTACCCTAGGTATTAAAATATTAACAGTGTCTGGCCAAATAATTTTTTAAAAGATAAATATGTACATATGTATATGCCTGCATTAAGAAAACAACAGTGCCACACTTAAATAAATGTTCGTTACTAAATTTTTTGCAATATCGTCAATGGAAAACTTACACAGCATGTGGTCAAAAAATTTTACTCATACATCAGCTATAAAATTTCCAAAAAAAATCTATGTAGGAGGTGCTGCGGGATTATTACTCTAGTGAACTTACTCTGGCTGCTATCAAATTAATTTGAACATGAAATAAATGAGAATCCTATTTTAAATTATTATACATGGAGAGAGCAGTAAACGAAAGAAGTTATTATCACAGAATGGAATAAATAATCTTTTTGAGTCTTTGTATTCCGTTTTACCTTTATACACTGACAACTACAAAATATTATCAATAGTAATGCGTTTTCAGCGGAAAACTTTTAAAAGTTAAAAGAACCAACGTCACCTACGATCATTTCCGTCGTTATGGTCGGTCGTTGTAAGAAAGGAAGAAACTGTTCATCCTTTACAAATTCTTCAATGGAAAAATTAAAAAAAAAAATAAAACTTATTAAAATAAAAGTAAAATACTAATACAACTCTGGTTGCCAAAAACGATTTATGAAACCTCTGTGGCCAAAAAATGAAATATTAAGACAGAAATGAAACTTCTTTTCTATTTTTTATTAAAATGAAAGTATGAGCTATGGCTAGGGAAATACTTAAATTTCTTTTTTGTTGGAAAGCAAGTAACCTTTAGTTACTTTTAAAAGAACAATTGGATTTCTTTTCGCATGCATCCTTGGCTCCTTTTTGTGATTTTGCTTTTGTTGTCTAAAAGTATCCTGCAGATGTTTGCTCTACAGGTTTTTAAGTGTTACAACAGTTGTTATCGTTAGTATGTTTTACTCTTGTATTAATAAGCTTATACTTGAAAGTGTTGGTGGAATATTTGTCTGTTCTGACTGGATGGTTGTATGGATAGCTGGATGGCCAGCTGGCTGGCACGTCAGGATATATGTATGTATGTGTGATGATCATATAACTTTTAATAGTTTATTTACAATGATGTATGTTGGCCAATTTTGAATATGCTGTTTGTATATTATTTGGCATTAAGACGGATATAAATTTAAAAAGATATTTTTTTGTTTGTCTGTTTTGGGTAACATATGCTTGGGTGTATGAAGACCATTATTAAAATTATGGCATCAAGAATATCATAAAAAAAAACTTTTATGATACATGAATTTGCACATTAGCTTTTAAAATATGAATAATATAATTATACATATAGAGAAAAAGCTTGATGGTGAGGTTACTACAACCAAGATATGCTACCAGAAGAGAAAAATTTTTAAGTATTAGAAATTCTAATTTAGGGCCAATCCCACGATGTCAACAACATTCGATTGTCGCACACTTACATTTGAAACAACAACAAAATATTAATATTTGTTTTTGTTTTGAATGTGAGTGTGTCGACATCTACACACACATAATTTACCTAACGTTTATACCTACGAGTTTTACTTATAAAATTCAACTTACACCATAGATATCTAGACACCAATAGATAACTATTTGTAGAAATTACGGGCATTAGTAACGGATACAAATATTTATTTACACACCATCATGAAATTATAACACAACACAACAAAATATAGTTTTTTTTGGGTTGTTTAAATATAAAACTTAAAAAAAAGTTAAACTGACTTAAAAAATAAGCGTTAAAAAGCTAAAAATAATATAGATCTAGTTAAATCAAATAAAATTTTTATATATGTTACCTATAGTGCTGTTTAAAGTTGGTGTCACCGAAATTGGTAACTAAGCACATACACACATAGAAAACAGATTCGTTGAGACAACCGAATTTGTTGCCAATCGAATTTTGGCGGTTGCACCAACTATCATAGAATTCTGGTATAACGACTGCAATTTTCTTGTGGTACCATTATGGTTTAATTATAACCCTTAACCAAATAGTTGCAGCAACAGAAAAAATTGGTTAACATTATGGAATTTGAAATAAAATTTATTCTTGCTACCGAAAATATGGTTAACATAACTAAAACAATATCATAATTGGTACCTGTGAGAGTAAAATTGGCCCTCCTTGCTGAAATAAAAATAAACAATAAACGCAAATAAAAATACACAATTTAAGAAATTTATTATTTGATATATTGTCAGTTTGTTTTAATTGAAACTTCTTTCCTGGTGGTGAAGCATGTCTATATGTATTTCTTCAGCCAGTTATCTTATGCAGAGACTTTCAAAAACAATTTGAGAATTCACAAATCATAATATCTTTGAAAGTCACAAAAGTTAATTATTAATTTGTAGCTGCGAGTATAAACTATGATAGTAAACTCAACCTCTCGTTAGTTGCAGCAACTGATAAAAAGTGTTTATTTTAACCTTAAAATAGAAAGACAGTTTTTTAGTTGCCAATACCAAAAGTTGGTATTAAAATCCAATTCATAATATTTTATTCGGTTGCGTTAACCAATTAGTTAATTAGTCATGACAAAAGCATACGATCGGTTGATGGAATCAATTCAAGAATTGTCAGAATCATATCTTTATTACAATTATACTCTTATGACAATGAAAATGGATTGTTTTTTGGATTAATAGAAAATTGATAGCCTGAACTGAAATATAGTTTATGTAAATGATGTTTTATTGGCCTAATCATTTTCCAACCACTCTTTTTTGTGGGTGTACATATATACATACACAGAGAATTTGTTTCCAATCGAATTTTTGTGGTTGCACCAACTATATAGATTTCTGGTATAACGACTGCAATTTTCTTGTGGTACCACTATATTTTAATTATAACCCTTAAACAAATAGTTGGAGCAACAGAAAAAATTGGTTAACAGTATGGAATTTGAAAAAAAGTTATTCTTGCTACCGAAAATGTGGTTAGTATAACTAAAACAATATCATAACTGGTACCTGTGAAAGAAAAATTGGCCTTCCTTGCTGAAATAAAATAAGCAATAAACGCAAATAAAAATATACAATTTAAGAAATTTATTATTTAACATATTGTCATAAGTTATTTTTAATTGGAATTTATTTATTTCAACCACACATTTTGAACAGCCACAAATCGGTTATCTTATCCACAGACTTTCAAAAACCATTTGAGAATTCATAAGTCATAATATCCTTGAAATTCACAAAAGTTAATTTTTAATTTGCTGCAACGAGTATAAACTATGATAGTAAGCGCAACCTATAGTTAGTTGCAGCAACTGATAGAAAGTGGTTATTTTAACCTTAATACAGAACGACAATTTTTTAGTTGCCAATACCAAAAGTTGGTAGTAACATCCAATTCATAATATTTTATTCGGTTGTGTTAACCTATCAGTGAATTTGTCATGGCAAAAGCATTCGCTCGGTTCATGCAATCAATTTAAGAATTGCCAGAATCATATCTTTATTACAATTATGCCCTTATGGCAATAAACATGGATTGTTTTTTGGATTAACAGAAAATTGATTGTGTGAACTGAAATATAGTTTATGCAAATGATATTTTGTTGGCCTAACCATTTTCCAACCAATCTTTTTTCTGGGTGTACATATTAAATAAAAAAGAACATAGAAAAATAACAAAGTTGTAAAAGTGCACACTATAATTTTGCTGCTTCGGGGAATAAAATATAACATTTCTCATATGTATTAAAACGATTATAAATTCATTCATAGTGTTTCATACTTTTGTTATGATTTTTTTACCACAAAGCATAACGAGCACTATTGACTTTTTTAGATTTGTCAATAGAAGGAAAAGCTAATTTGGATAAAAAGTTTCCAGAACTCCTCCAAACATATGTTTTATGGCCCTCCTATCCCTACCACCATAGAAGAAAATAGAAAATCACATTAATTAATAAAATATTTCATTCCTGATTTTTATCGTTATTCCTGATTTTTGTCGTTCCTTACTTTTAATAGATTCTTTCAGTCCCATAATGTACCATATAAAAAATCCATCCATTGTTATGGAGGAATAAAGTCGGGAACTTTTCAGTTAAAAGAGGTTGAGTTTCAATAGTTTATAAAGTGCTGCTGATTCTATCAAATAGCTTACGTTCAAAAGCTAACAAACACCGTTTAAAATTTTTTTTAGGGTAGGTTTGTTGATCTATCTGTAGAAAGAAAGCGAGTAATGAAGACCTTGTGGCCAGTGTTGTCAGATATGGCAATATCTCGCCAAAAGTGGCGACAAAAATTTGTTTTTGGCGATGAAAATTTTGAAATGGCGATTGGCGATTTACTTGGCGATATTTGAACTCCTTGGCGATATTTTTACGATTTCAGTAAAATAGAATAACGTTAAAAAAATATGCTTATATAAAGCAATTTTTTCTCCAACATAAAATATTTCGTGCAAAAAATTCTAAGTCCTGATTCATACACGTCAGGCTTGAGTCGTCAAGTCTTGAGTTTTAAGGACAGAGAGGAAAAGATAATAGAAAGGGGTATAGACTTGATCGTATCAGTCAAGTTTGCTTTTTCGTTTTTTTTTGTCATTCGTAATACTCTATTTGATGAGACTTGATGACTTGACAGTATGTATGAACGCAAGTGCAGGTTAAAAAGAAAATTGAACAAAATGAGATCAAATTAACCTGATCAGCATGACCGTTTGACCGACTAAAGTAGCAAGTTGCCGTTTCTTCGACTGCCTTGCCACTTTTTTAAGAGTGACTTATATAAAAATACCTTCAAAATAAAAAGGAGAGTTCTCGTTGTACCTTCATAGTGAACAGACGTCTTAGCGGAGTTTTTTTTCATACATACTAAACAAACAAAATCATAAAAAAAATATTCGTAATACATATTGACTTTAATAAATAAGCTTTATTTGCTTTGCTAATATTTTTTACATAAAGAAATAACAAAACCAAAAAAAAACCGTAAACAAAAAAACACAAACAAAGTGCCCTTGAGGAATACTCTATATAGGTACCTCAAAGGAAAAAAATTGTGAAGTGAGTTATAACGGCAGAAATGCCTATTTTACTGTGAGTTCTGATGCTCATAATGATAACAATAAAAATAAAAAATCTGATGATAGACTTACTGTGAGTTCTAAAACTCTTAATAAAAATAAAAAATCTGATGATAGACTTGCTGTGAGTTCTGAAGCTCTTAATAAAAAAAATCTAATAATAGACTTTTTCTAACGGCGAAACCACAGTTTCGTCAGCGATCAACTTCGCTTTGTCCAATGCCAACTAGTGAATCGTTGAAATTACCGTTGCCTAGTACATCTACATTTAACTCAGCGTTAGCATCCACTGCGGGCTCGTGGTCATCACTTACCCAAGTTGTCACTGAAGATAAGAGTAGCCCAAAACCCAAGGTCCAAGTCGGAATGGACAGATATATCACAATTTTAAAGCGCGGGCGAAGCCCAAATTCATCAAAAGTTTCATCCGTTTCCAAGATATCCAGGGATAACGACGTCGCAGCAGTTAACCGTCAAAATCGTTTTTCAATATTGCAAGCTAATAATGACCAAGTCGCTGTATCATCCAAAAAAACTTCCAAACCACCACCAATATATCTGAGAGAAAAAAATTCTAATGCCCTTATTAAAAAATTAGTCTCGGCCATTGGTGAGAACGCATTTCACGTTATTGCAATAAAACGTGGTAAAATTAATGAAACGAAAATTCAAATATACGAAGAAAAAGATTTTCGCAAAATTATTACTGAATTTGAAAAAAATAAAACAAATTTTTATAATTATCAGCTTAAAAGTGCTAAAGGTATGCAGATCATATTGAAGGGCATTGATGCTTATGTTAATCCCGAAGAAATAAAATATGCACTCATCATACAAGGATTTAAAGTAAAAAGTGTTAATAATATAATCAATAGAGAGAAGATCCCCAAGCCTCTATTTCGTGTTGAGCTGGAAGCAAATGATACACAGTTGAAACAAAACGAGACACATCCAATTTATAACCTAAAATACCTTTTATACCGAAAAATTACAGTTGAAGAGCCACATAAGCGTTCAGGTCCCGTACAGTGCCACAATTGCCAAGAATATGGCCATACAAAAACTTACTGCAATTTACCTACAGTTTGTGTTATCTGCGGTGATCTGCATGGTACTGCTAGCTGCACTAAGCCAAAAGATCAAGCAGAAAAAAAAGGCAGTAATTGTGGAGATAGTCACAACGCTAACTACAGAGGATGCCCTGTATATTCTTTCGTTAAAAAGGCTATGGGTCAAAAACCTAAACTAGCTCCAGCTCAATCAGCAGACGCTTACTCCGCCACTATTCCTCAAACAAGCCAACCAGTTACTTCACGTGTATCGTATGCCGATGCTGCTAAGACTAGTTCTATTCCCACACAAAATGTTCCACCGCCAAATAATTCAACGAATGCAAACTCAAGCTTTAACTTTATTCGCCTTGAAGCTACTATTGAGAACCTGGTGCTAACTATTAATAATTTTACAAAAAATATGACTAGCATTATGCAAGAAATGCTGCGAATGCAGAATACACTGCTTCAGGCATTAGTTAAGAAGCCACGAACACGTTAAAAATATGTTTCTGGAACGCAAACGGCATTCGCCAACATAAAAATGAACTTGAGCACTTCCACACGGAAAAAAATATTGATATAATGTTGGTCTCAGAGACTCATTTGACTTCGAGAAGCCTTTTTAAAATTTCTGGCTACACCTTATATGATTCAAAGAACCCGAGAGGAAGAGCATGCGTTGGATTAGCAATTCTAATAAAGTCAAGACTCAAACATTATATTATTGACAACATTTGTGAGGAACATCTACAAGCAACGAATATTTGTGTTGAAAATTTTTGCACAAATTTTGTGATATCATCAATTTACTCCCCTCCCAGATTCGCAATTACTGAGTATCAATACGAGGATTTCTATAAATCTCCTGGCCCTTGTTTCGTAGAAGCTAGCGACTATAATGCTAAACATACGTTGTGGGGATCGCGTCATATTACACCCAGAGGTCGAGCGTTGTTAAATACAATTTCAAAAATGGGCTTGGACGTCATTTCGAGTGGGGAGCCTACTTACATAAATAAAATTCCAGATGTTATAGATTTTGGCGTCATGAAAAACATTTCTAGGGAATTAATTAACATTGAAGCTTCTTTAGATCTCTCGTCCGATCACTCTCCCACGATCATTACAATCTGTAGCCCACAGAGAAGTGATTTACCTCACTCGTATGTGAAGATGATCAGTCGTGTAAATTGGCTGCGATTCAAAAAATATTGTAGTAGTCCTTGCACGGAAAACATTACGCTAAGAACACCCGACGATACTGAAGCTAACATCGCGAACCTTAACGAAATGATTACACAGGCTGCTGAACATGCTACTACCTCCCATCCGCAAACTGGATTTAAAAAAATTTATTCTACCAATATTTAACGTGTCGTTTGTGAAAAAATAAGAGCTAGAAGGGAACGGCAGATCACCACAACTTAAAATCAGATTTAAAGAGTCCACTAAACGACTCCGAAGTTACTTGCACTTGAAAAACTGCATCTCTTAAAAATTATCTGGAAGGTTTTGATGTCACACCAGCATCTAATTACTCTTTGTGGCGCGCTGCTAGAAAGCTAAAAACCCCGTTGAGTTAAAACCACCTCTTCGCACATCTACCGGAGGTTGGGCAAGAAGCGATACTAAAAAAGGTAACATATTTGCTGATCATTTAAAATACGTATTTACCCCAAACACATATATTGGTGTTGCTGATTTGCCGAGTGTATTTGCTCTACCCAAGTGACCTATGAAGTTGAACTTAATCCGAACTTAATCTTATATTGCAATAAGAATCTTGCTATTTATTTTTAATGCCATTTTACGAATGCAGTATTTTCCACATAACTGGAAACTTGCCAAGATCAAAATAATTCCGAAGCCGGGCAAAGATCTTCCAAGGCTGAGTCATATACGCCTATAACCTTAATATAAACAATCTCAAAACTTTTCGAAAAGCTGCTCATGACTAAATTGTCCACAATTTTATCTGATAATGAGTGCATCGCGGACCATCAATTTGGCTTTAGAAGTCAGCATAGCACTATTGAGCAAATGCATAGAATGGTTCAAGTTATAAGGAGGACTTTTGAGAAAAGTCCTGATGTTTCTCAGGCATTTGTCAAAGTATGGCACGAAGGCCTATATTTAAAATTGAAGACATATTTGCCAATAAATATAGAACAACTTTTGGAAAGTTATATTGTTGATAGGAAGTTTACTGTTGTGGAAGGAGACTTCATAAGTGTGCCCAAATCTACATCTACTGGTGTGTCACAGGGTAGTATTCTGGGGCCAGTCTTGTATTTAATATATACTTGTGATATGCCTGTGAGCAATAACATCCACACTTCTACATTTGCCGATGATACAGCCTGTATGTGTATGCACAAAAACTCTGATGAGGCATCCCGCAATCTCCAAGCACACATTACCCAGCTTGAAATATGGTTGAACTTATGGAGAATTAAAGTAAATGAACAAAAGTGTGTTCATATAACGTTTAGCCTAAGGAAAGATACCTGTTCCCCCATTCGAATCAACAATCAAAATATTCCTCAACATTCTCAAGTGAAATACCTTGGAATACACCTTGATCGAAGGCTTACATGGAAATATCATATTGACTCTAAGTTAACCCAAATGAAACTTAAATTAACTCAAATATATTGGTTAATTGGCAGAAATTCAACACTCAGCCTAGACTGCAAACTTTTGATATACAAGTCGCTTTTGAAGCCAATATGGTGCTATGGAATTCAGCTATGGGGCACTGCTTCAGCTTCAAATATTGAGAAAATCCAACGAAGGCAAAACAAAATTTTACGTTTGATAACATCTGCTCCATGGTACATTAAAAATTCAAATATTCATCGTGATTTAAATATGCCACTAGTGAGCAGCGTGACCATATTAGCTTATTTTGAGCTAAATTTAGCTTATTTGTTTCAGATTTAGCCTTAAAATTTTCATTTAGCTCTTAGCTTATTTTTTAGCTTTTTTTAAAAACTCATTTAGCTTTTTTAGCCTTTTTTTAGTCTAAATTGCGTGTTCTCTAAAAATATATTAAAAACATAAACAACTTATAAAAATTATAATTTTTTAGCATTGTAAAATAGTTTACAAAAAATACAAAATGTAAATTATACGACAATTTTATAACAGAAATGGAAAGAAGAAAATAGTAGATAATGGCAGAATTGTTAGAATTCCAATGGAAAAAGTTAAATTCATATTAGTGGCCAAAACACTTTTTGAGTTTTTTGGGTATAAAATTATTTGACTTGAGTTGAACGTTCATTCAGCGGCCATCAATTAACTTAAAACAAAAACCTGAAATAGCCTTAAGCCTGGATAACACTATGTACCGATTTTCGTCGGGCCACCTCAATAAAGTTATAAGTAATAAGCCAAAATGGCATTATTACTCAATTAATTCTGGAATAAGTCTATATATGGGCTTATTACCAATGCAGTGTGGCGCAATTATGTCCTTGTATTTCAAGTAGTCGATAAATTAGAGCAAAATCTTTTCTTATGACTTTTATTTCACTGATCTGACGAAACTCGGTACATTGTGCAGATAGTGTGATCCATGCTTTACCTTAAATAGCATTAATTCACTTAAAAAGCTTTCGTTCGTATTTTAGTATAAAATGTATTTACATTTTTAAAAACTTTTTATGATTATTTTGGGGAAGTTTTTGTTTTGTTCTTCATTAAATCTAAAATATAATAATTAATAAATAATTTCATTAAAGGGCAACTCAGACTATTATACTTTGTATTAATACATGTCAAAAATTCAAATAATACGTACAAGTGCGATATTGTGAATGCAAAATGTCATAACGAATGTTAAATAATACGATAAAAATTTGACATCCCATAATACTTGACCATTTTTTGAAAATTTTCTAAACGATAATACTTTTCATCTGATCAGGGTTGCATTATTACAAAATCCAAACTAACAAGCCGTCTGTTTCGACGCCGATACCGTGCCGTCGTTTATGTTATATGTCTTTGTATTAAAACGGATATAAATATTGAATGTGCTTATCGTATTGAATAATTTTTCGTGTAAGACATGTCTGAAAGTTAACGAAACTATCGTATTTTCTTTTTATTTATCTTATTTAAATCAACTACTTTAACCGCCGTCTATTTTCAGAGGCCGGCACGACCACAGCGTACATGAAACTGCTTTACCGCCGGAAGTCAAAGATTAATGTAGGCATGTTAATCCTCAACAGCTGTTTGCTTTATACTCGTGTTTTTAATGTAATATGAGATGTGATGGTGTGAACATAAAATGTCAATTTACGTTAGATTTTTTGATAGTCGAAACAAATGTGTTTAGATTTCTTTTTCGTAAATTTTGATGAAAGTCTTTATACATGTATAATAGTCTGAGTGGCCCTTAAGCATATATTCTATATGTATAATAAAAAAATATGTTTGTGTAATATTTAACGTTAGTTTAGCAATAAGAAACTATTGAAAAGTGATCAAAGAAGTGGAAAAAAGTTTAGCTTTATTTTCTAGCCTAAAATGTAACTTTTTAGCTTATTTTAGCTTTTTTTCAAACGTGATTTAGCTTAATATTATTTTAAAATCTGGTCACACTGCTAGTGAGTGAAGAAATTGAAAAATACACAGGCAAATATTTAACAAAACTCGAGTCACATCCTAGTCCGCTTTCCCGTAATATTTTGAGCTTTACTGGACACATCCGCCTAAAAAAGAGGGACACAAGGGCTCTAATACTCACCACCCCAACTGATACTTGTTGAAAATAATTATTGTGCTTAATACGAAATTTATGTATTATTAATTACTATCTCTAAGTGTATGTCCGATACTGGTCGGGCCTAATAATTGAAGCACAGCCGCGAATAACGTTGTAAAAGACAATTTTTAAAAAACCAGTTTTTTCACAGATTACCATTAATATAACTCTCTTGGGTTGTTCAAATATAAAACCATTCAAAATTATGCATCTTATCGCCGTCAAAATACAATTACAAATCGGTCAGTCATTGCAAAACTTTGTAAGTAACTAATAAAATCAGGCAAACGAAATTGTCGAAAATAGTTGATAAATGTAGCAGAGATACAAAAAGAAAAGCTAATGCTAGTTATCACTATTTTTAATAAGCTAAAAAAATTTTAACGAAAAAAGCTATCTTGCTTCAAAATACGTTTATTGGCTCTCCTGAAAAATTATTATTTTGTCACTTAAAACGTTATTCGCGGCTAACCTTCAATTATATTTAGATTTAAGATTTGAATACTTATTGTTAGTTCATATTTGAAGATACAATAAATAAATATATGTGTATAAAAATAAATAATAAAAAGTCTATAAAAAAACAGTTGGAAAAAATAGAATACAATTTCCATAAAAAACTTCTTAATTTAGAAATATCTCAAGTCAATGCTGATTTAAAATTCATTGGAAAAAATGTTTTTCATCTTAAACAATGTATCCAAAATTTAGTTACAATAGACGATTTTGAAAAATTTATGAAAAATCAAGCGCAAAGGGCAAAACATATAATGACTAATATCAAGGGCAAACACGTAAATAAATAAAATGCACTGTTCAATGAACAAGGGTTCAAACTTAATGATCACTGGTTTGAAAATAAAACGGAAATAGAAATACCTTGGGAAAGTAGGTGGTTATTATCTTTGGGGAAAAAGTTTGCTCTCCCAATTAATCGACAAAGTTTTTCACCACTTGAAATTATAGCTGATATTGAGGAATGCATACAGAAACTAGAAATTAATAATAACGGCGAAAAGGAAGTAAGAAGGGCCCGTTTGGCAAATATGGTAACATGTTTCAAAAGAGACGTTAAAAACACCCCTAGGGAAAAGTTCATTTTGGCAATTTTTGAAAAAACTAAAAAGTTCTTGAAAAGGCATAACAATATAATTATTACACAAGCTGATAAGGGAAACAAAACAGTTGCAATATACAAAGAAGAATATAATTCCAAAATGGATGAACTTTTACGAGACAACAACATTTACAGAGTCATGAGGACTGATCCCACACAAAAACTAATTAAAACAAATAACAAAATAATTACAGATCTACACAAACGACAATATATAGATGATTATAGAAAACGAATACTCATGTGTTCTGCCGGCACTGCGCCGAGAATTTATGGACTCCCAAAAATCCATAAGGCTCAAATGCCATTGAGACCTATAGTGTCATCAGTACAAGTCCCATGTTACCAACTCAGTAAATATATAGGAAAAATTCTGAAGAACATAATATCAGACAAATACAACATCAAAAACTCTTTCGAACTAAAAAATCAGCTGCAAAATATAAAGTTGGATGAAAAAGATATTTTAATATCCCTGGACGTAGTTTCCCTCTTCACTAATATACCAATAAACACTGCTATAAATAATATAATGAAAAAATGGGACCAAATAAAAACAAACACCACGATTCCACGTTCCAAATTTCTGGATATTTTAAAATTTTGTTTGTATGACAACAACTATTTTATGTACAAAGACATAATATATAATCAAATCTTCGGTATGCCGATGGGTAACCCTCTCTCTCCAACAATCGCAGACATTGTGCTAGATAGCTTACTGGACGTAGCAATAGCTGAACTTAAAAACAAAAATATTCATATTAAATACATAGCAAAATATGTTGATGACTTTTTAGCTATCATAAAAATCGACGACAAGGATGACATTCTAAAATCATTTAATGGATATCATCCAAAATTAAAATTCACTATCGAAGTGGAAAGAAATAAAGAAATTGTATATCTCGATACTAAATTATACAGGAATGCAGAGAAAATAACGTTTGATTGGTACGCAAAGGATATATCATCGGGCAGAATAATAAATTTCAACGCAACGCAGCCAAAAACGCAGATAATTAACACCGCCAAAAATTTTGTTCGTAGAGTACTAGACATCAGTGACAGTCAATTTCACACGCACAACATAGAAAAAATTTTTAACATTTTAAAAAACAACAGTTTTCCCACGAAATTAATACAATCGTTCATTTCATCCTACACGCCTACACAAAACCGCGAACCTAGCAACCCTAGCACTGAACACCAAAGGTATTGCAGTATAAAATATATACCCGGCCTTACCGACAATAAAAACATAAAAACAACAATAGATAACAATAACATATGTTTGGCATATAAACCAAATAAAACATTAAATACAATTTTTACAAAAACAAAAACACCTGTAGAAAAATTGCAACAAAACAACGTTGTATATGAAATTCCTTGTAAAGGTAACGATAACGTCAGCTGTGATCTTGTGTATATAGGAACTACAAAGAGGAGCTTAGAAACAAGAGTGAACGAACATAAAGCAGACATCAGTAAAAACAAAGAGAATACTGCACTGTCACAACATATAACAAATACTAAACACATAGCAGATTTTGACGGTATAAAAATACTAGACAAAGTAAATAACGACAGAAAGAGATACATAACAGAAAGTTTAAGAATTCAACAGAAAATAAACAAAACGATGAATATAAAAGAAGACACGGACAATCTGAGCGCAAACTACAAATTAGCAATTGTCAAGAACCTGTGATACAAAAGAAAATTTGAAAAACATTTTATAATTTAAATATAATACACTTGTTTTCAACAAAAGTTATTGTAAATATATTTATTTTGCAAATAGTATTCATGTAAAAAATTTTTAAAAATACAGTAAGTTTTATATTGTTTTATATAAAAAATGTTTTTATATATGTAAATGTCCACAATATTGTTGTTGTTTTTTCTTAATTTTATTAAATAGACGACATCCCTTGAAAAAGTGAACAAAAAATTCACGAAACGTCGGGACAACATGTAATAAATGCATTTTTATTGACATTTAATACGGTAGGCCTGATAGCTTAAAGGAATTATATAAATAACGAAAGATTTTAATGGGCCAAACAGATCAACAAAAACAAAAAGTTTAATGTAGTTTTCTCGTTTTTTTTTAATTTTGTCCCTATTTTTATTAATCCCCTTTTGGTGCCACTTTTTGAAAATTGTCATCGGTCACCCTGAACCTGATGTGTGTGAATCAGGACTAAATGTTGTGACTCTTTATCTCAAACAAAATTTTCTGAAACTTAAGAAGTTAAAAAAAAAAATTATGGACCAAAAAATCTCATTTGGTGTTTATAAAACACAGTGGAACTAATTTAATTATCTTATAGCTCTTCGGTTTCTCATTCGGTTATTTTTCAACCTTTTAAAATTTTTTTTAATGACAAGGTATTCAAATTACATTTCAAATTGCTGTATATAGTTAGTACAAACTATTGCCGCTAGATGACGCAAAATTCATTTTTTTTAAATGTATCAAAACACGTTGTATTTGCAAATACTATGATTTCGTATGTTCAGCAAAAATACTCGCCAAAACATTTTTGGTCGAATTCTGGAAATTTAAAGTTCAAAATTTTGGTTTTCTTGAATAACCTAAAAATAACGGTAATTTTGTAAATAACGGAATTATGAAAAAGTCACAGAACAAAAGTTGCTGCTGAAGCCCTAAAGAACCATTTTCAATAATAAAAAAGTTCTTTTTCGCAAAAAGACGATTTTGGCTTATTGCTATCTATAGGTATAAACAAATGATATATAAAATTTAAAAAATGGAAACATTTGTCTATTGTACGAAAAAACTAGCGTATGCATCATATTGCTTTTGCAGTTCGAATGGTGTTACACAAAAGTACAATGTCCATATTTGATGTTTGGTAGTCTTGCATAAGTGTAAATGCAGCATATTGTAGCATATCTTTGGATTGTATGTGTATGTTGTGCTTGGGTTTTAAAAAGAGGCTACAATATTTTGCATATATACTAAAGCAAGGTCATTTGCATTGAACCCTGACTACCGTCAATGTACTAACTTTACCATCCATATTTGGTCTACAAGCTTGTATATCTTGTTATCATTTGCTTTTTGAGAAATAAAGGAACAAAATGATAATATTTTTATACCATTTACCAAAAAATGGAAAAGGGTAGATATGGGTTTGTTATTCCGTGTGTAATTTCCATAATAATAATATGCGACACATAAAATATATAAATTCTGAGTCCTTATGCATAAGGACGACGAATAAGCGATGTCCGTCTGTCCTCCCGTCCGTCAGTCCGTCTGGTGTACGTGAAAGTTTGGTATAGACAATTGGAAAAATAAAAACTCCAGAGCTGGAAAATTTTATTTTTTTGAATATTAAAGTAACTAAATAAAACTAATTTTTCCTTAATTTCATATTTTCTTTGTTCACTTAGCATATTTTATATAATTTTTAAATATCAAGATTGGTATAAGGAACCAGAAAAATTTAAAAGGTGATTTCAGGGTTGGAAAACGTACACTTTTTGTGATACATAAAACGAATTAAATAAAACTAGTTATTTCTTTGGTTATTATATATATTCTATATTTTAGAAAGAAGATAAATTAGTATTAATAAAATCAGAAAAATCAAAATTATGGTTTCAGGGTTGGAATTTGAAAAAAAAATGTTTGGGTAAATAATAACCAGAAATAATATAGTTATTTCAGTTAAACATACGAGTATTTCATGTTTTAAGAAGATTTTTACTCACGATTTATTTTATATATGCTTACGCCCATATTTATAAAATTTCAAATAAATTTGAAATGTATTTTATTTAAAATTTTTCATACAAAATTTTCCTAAAATGAATTTCAAATTCATTTTATTTTTTTATGAATATGGGGGTTAATTTTTATATGGATATTTATTTTAAGTAAAAATGAAGGTTTTTGCAATGTTATAGATTATGCTCTCAGCACAGTTATGTTATGATCTTCAGTTGACACCTTGTAACGAGTTCTTATTAATGTTTGGTTAGGTTAGGTTAGCAGGATACTGGTAAGGAAGGGTGAAATTTAGAGTCCAGCTCACTTGGGTCCAATACAATGATCCCTGTGTGGTACCTGTATGGTGAAGATAAGATAGTGAGAGAGGCTGATAGGGAAGAAGGGATAGTGATAGAGAAGACAGGTGTTGAAGAGATAGAGGATTGCTTCATTATCTTTACAACTCTGCTTTTTTGCACGATTATTTGCAGTGTTGCAGCGCCTCTGGTGGTGAATGAGACGTATTAAATTTTGAAGCTGTGCTTAGTAGCCATTTTATTGTTATTTTACCTCACCGATGATCCTGCTACACAATACCGACGAAGGAGGGCGCTCTGATGTTATATTAGGATTAGTATCCTCTGATGCCGGTGAAGTTTTAGTGACCAGTGCCTTATGCCTGCAGCACTAGAACTTTTCCCACAACAACTTATACATAGGACACTAATGTATATAAGAAAAATGCGTGGTGCTGTTATTTGAATGACTGTCGGAGACAGGGTTTGAACCAAGGACCTTCGGTTTTGTAGTCAACATGCTAACTACTTCAGCCAATGCTGTTGGGTAAATGGAGTTAAAATTAAATTAATCGCTAAAGAACAGTGATAGCTGTAAAAGATAATAAGGGCAAGTTCCATTTCATTTCCCTGAAGCCATTCCTTTCTGCTGAACAAAATCGAAAAAATTCCTTAGGAATAAACCGTTTACATAATACCTTGATATATGTATCATTTGCAATGGTGTTTAAAGTGAGACACGAAAGAGTATTGGTATGGAGGTACAATACTTGCAGCCAAGATATCGAACGTTGTCGATCGCAATCATTTTTAGCGACAAACAGCTGATTTGGGACTCACTAAACTTTCTCAGCACGACAAGTCGATCGACAATGAATGCGAACGATAACGTGACCACTTTCATAAAAATTTGGAACCCACTATGAAAAGTCAAGCGACAACAAATGTCAAAATCAGTCACGTGTGTTGTGCTTGTCGACAAAACAAATAAGTGCACATGCATCTTCATAAAAACCATATTTTGAAAATAAATTTACATTTATGAAAATCTAAAATAAAATTGTTAAACATTTTTTGTTTTTAATCTATTTATTTTGCTCTAAACACGCATTTGTCATACAATTTTACTTTTATATAAATAAATGAAACCACTACATGCATATGTACACAAATGTATGTATGTATGTATGTATGTACACATATTTCGAATAAAATATTTTCCGATTTATTACACTGAACTTATTCTGCCACATTCCATTTACAACCCAGAAACCTTAATTGTGTCAATATATTCACTAAATTTTACTTTTTTGTAAAAACAATACTGCGCCAATGGGAATTATTGCGGGAAGAATCAGCAGATGATATTTTAAAGGGCTTTTTATTTGTATCAACTTTAAGTAGCATAGAGTTGTATTTTTTATGGTACACTTTTCCCATTTCAGAGCTTTTTATTTGTAAAGTAGCGTTTTATTTGTGAAATGTTTGATGTGACAACATCTTAATTTGACAATAAGAAAATGCATTACGTTAACAACGTAAAGCCTGACGACCGACAAGTCTATAGTTAGTGGGTCGCTAAAACAAACTATAATGAGTGACTTATCGTCGATCGATATCATGGGTTAGACTGTTACACTATTTTAGGGTTATCAAATAGTAGTACGGTTTTTGAATATCTTGAGAGCGAGCAAACAATTCCCAATTTTTTGGTATTGTATGACGTGACGTCAATGTTGACAACTGGAATAAGGGTTAATGTAAAATAGTTTATAAATATAGATTGTATAATAAAATATTTAACTATATCGAAAATAAAATATTTGAATCAAATTCTTTAGTCGAAAAAAACCTAAAGGTCACATTATAAATTTTATCACAAATTAAATATGTATCTAGTTGTCTGTATACTAGATATACATACGTTGGTGAAGGGTTTATAAGATAAGAATATAGCAATTTACTTGTTATATTTATTATTTTGATTAGCACGAAGTTATTGGTATGTGGTGAAGGGTATATTAGATTCAGCATAGCTGAATATAACACTCTTACTTGTTTAATTTGGAAAGATATCTCGCTACTTAGACATGAAACGTTTACAGTTTAAAATTTTTTAACGCGTTAATAATTCCAAATCATTATTTTACTTATTAAGTAAAATCTTTTTTATTAAAAATACATTAAAATTGATTATTGAGGGGCTTAGCTGGATCCTATGCTAGTGCAGATAATCAAGGAACCTTTACCCAAAGTTTCTTAAACTTTTATTTAAACAAATGAGAGCTCAACAAACAACAAAGTTGAAACAAGAACTCAATAATCAACATGTTTTTTATCTTCTTACTTAACTACATTGGCTGACTTTTTTTCAGCTTCAAATTGTAGTTGTAAGAGTATGTAAAAGAAAATAAATGTAAATAACAACAACAGCTATTCAAGAATAGAGTGCTGACACACAAGTATTTTTTTTACCTGGTGCAGTCAAGTTAATAATTAGTGTTTTTTATGGAAATTGTTAAAATTTTTAAACGCACTAATAATCCCAAATTATTATTTTACTTATTAAGTAAAATATTTTTTATTAAAAATGCATTGAAATTGATTATTGAGGGGCTTAGCTGGAGCATATGCGTATTTTACTATAAAGTAAAGTTAAATTTTAACAGTTCCAATAAAAAACACTAATGAAAAGTTTTCATTTAGAAACTGATTTTCTCTTTTTCTACTTTTTATCCATTTTGTTTCTAGATACTTGCAGAAAAGGCGTATCTTCTCCACCAATAAATTTTCGCAATCATCGTCAATCTCAGATGTATCAACTTTATTTAAGACATATTCGGCAAGGATATAATGTTGTGAGTTTTTTGAGGGTTGTTTTAACCAAATTTCAAAAAGTTAGATTTTTTTCAAACAATAGGAATCTCCAAAAAATTATATTATTCAGATTACGCCTTGTTACACCCAGAGGTCGAGCATTGTTCAACACTATTTCGGAAATGGGCTTGGATGTCATTTCGAGTGGGGAGCCCACTTATTGGCCTACTGACATACAAAAAATTCCGGATGTTATAGATTTTGGCGTCATAAAAAATATCTCTAGGGATTTAATTCAAGTTCAAGCTTCTCTTGATCTCTCGTCCGATCACTCCCCGGCGATCATTACAATTTGTAGCCCATTAAGAAGTAACTTACCTGACCCATATGTGAAGATGATCAATCGTGTAAATTGGCTGGGGTTCAAAAAATATCTCAGCAGTCATTGTACGGAAAACATTACGCTTAGAACACCCGATGATATTGAATCGAACATTGCCAATCTCAGCGAGAGTATTAAACAGGCTGCTGAACATGCCACTATCTCCCATCCGCAGATTGGGTTTAATAAAATTTATTCTACAGACATTGAACGTCTCGTACGTGAAAAAAGAAGGGCTAGAAGGGAATGGCAACAGCACAGATCACCACAAAATAAAATCAGATTTAAAGAGTGCACTAAACGACTCCAAGAGTTGCTTGCATCTGAAAAAATTGCATCTCTTAAAAATTATCTGGAAGGTCTTGATATCACACCGGCGTCTAATTACTCCTTGTGGCGCGCTGCCAGAAAGCTTAAAACACCCGTTGAGTATAAGCCACCTCTACGCACATCTACCGGAGGTTGGGCAAGAAGCGATACTGAAAAAGGTAAAATATTTGCTGAGCACTTAAAATCCGTTTTTACGCCAAATATATGTACTGGTGTTGCTGATTTGCCGAATATAGTCGCTCTACCCCCTCAACACATAAAGTTTAAGACGCATGATTTACAAAAATTAATTGCCGAACTCAACCCGAAGGATGCTCCGATATTGATGGAATTAGTAATCAGATGCTGATGAACTTGCCTCGTATTGCAATGAGAATCCTGTTATTCATATTTAATGCTATTTTACGACTGGAGTATTATCCACACAACTGGAAACTTGCCAAGTTTAAAATGATTCCAAAGCCGGGCAAAGATATTACCAAGGCTGAGTCATATAGGCCAATAAGTCTACTATCTACAATGTCAAAGCTTTTCGAAAAACTGCTCAAAACAAAATTGTCCCCAATTCTAATTAGTAGTGGGTGCATACCAGACCATCAATTTGGTTTTAGAAGTCAGCATAGCACCATTGAACAAACTCACAGATTGGTTCAATTTATAAGAAGAACTTTTGAGGAAAAAAAGCATTGTTCTGCGCTGTTTACTGACGTTTCCCAGGCATTTGATAAAGTGTGGCATGAAGGCCTTATTTTAAAATTGAAGACTTACTTACCAATAAACATTTTAAATCTTTTGGAAAGTTACATTATTTCCCGTAAGTTCACTGTTGCGGAAGGAGACTTTACAAGTAGGCCTGAAACAATTTCATCTGGTGTGCCACAGGGGAGTATACTGGGACCAGTTTTATATTTAATTTATACTTGTGATATGCCTGTGAGCAGTAGTATCCATACTTCCACATTTGCCGACGATACAGCCTGCCTTAGTATGCATGAAAACCCTGATGAGGCATCCCGAAAACTCCAGGAACACATTAGCCATATGGAGCTTTGGTTAAACTTATGGAGAATAAAGGTAAATGAACAAAAGTGTGTTCAAGTAACATTTACTTTACGAAGAGATATTTGTTCCCCCATTCGGATTAACAATCAAGTTGTTTCTCAACATTCACATGTGAAATATCTTGGTATACACCTTGATCGACTAATTACATGGAAACACCACATTGACTCTAAGTTAACTCAAATGAAACTTAAATTAACTCAGGTACATTGATTTGCTTATTGGTCGAAATTCTACACTTAGCCTAGACTGTAAACTTTTAATATACAAGTCGCTCTTAAAGCCAATATGGTGCTACAGAATTCAACTATGGGGCACTGCTTCAGCTTCAAATGTAGAGAAAATTCAACGCAGGCAAAACAAAATTTTACGCATGATAACATCGGCTCCATGGTACATCAAAAATTCAAATATACATCGTGATTTGAATATTCCACTAGTGACTGAATAAATTGCAAAATACGCAGGCAAATATCTAACAAAACTCGAATCACATCCTAATCCGCTTCCTCGTAATATTTTGAACTTTACTGGACACATCCCCCTAAAAAAGAGGGACACAAGGGCTCTTATTCACAGCACTCCAGATGGGACTTCCTGAAAATACTTTTATTTTTTATATATTTTTCTTTTGATTATCACTACTTATGTATTATATATAACTATTACTAAGCTTATGTCCGACACTGGTCGGGCCTAATTATATTTTTAGATTTAAGATTTGAATTCTTATTGTTAGTTCATATTTGAAGATACAATAAATAAAAACATGCATTACAAAAAAAAAAAAAAAAAAAAGATTACGCAACTTTACGCAATCTTTGTAAATGAACCACACTTTAGTGTATTCAAATATGTTTACATTTGGTTTTCCAAACGTTGACATTTATTTAAAAGCTTACATGATGTTTCTGCCAAGTGGGTTAAAATAAAAAAATTCTATAAAGTATCAAAATATGGACTAAGAGCGAAAGTTATGCTCTAAAAATTCGAAAACATGCTAAAAAATATGCGTGTAGAGCTAATATACGAAGGGTAAAATGTGAAAAAATATACACTAACAAATAGATGCCAAAATTCATAAAGAGTTCTGAAACGGATAAATATCTTGTCCCCGCATCAATACGTCACCCAAGAAAAAACATGCAATTGCATATTTGCGGTTTCCCTGGTTATAACAAATATTATTCGATAAGAATAAAATGAAGAGATTTTGAAAACTTGCGAAGTAACCCAAACTGAGTACAAAAAAAATACTACAATCCAAACATAGAAAAGTAGAAGGGAAACCGTAGGACCAACAGAAACGACAACCAATAGAAAAACAAACAAAAAACAACACACATAAATGCAAATAAACGATGAAACAATGAATAAATGATTCCTTTTCTTTTTGAGGGATTCTCTTTCGATTTGCAAGGAATTCAAAACACAAGCAGGTTATCGTTTGTGTACATGAAAAGAAGCACCAACAAATATTATAAATTGTTAAAGAAGTGGGTGAGTTGTTAAACGATGGATGGGGTGGGCGAGGGATGGTTGCTTGTTTGGATTCTTTTTGTGGATTTGTGGCAGGATTTAGGAATTGTTGGTACAAATGCCACTTTGACGTAACAATTTATCATTTTAATTTTCGCAAAGATAAGGCCAACTTTAAGTAAAAAAAATTAAGAAAAAACAACCGCATAGAAAAGTCCTTCAAAGGAACAAAATACGCATCAGTCAATGAAAACAACATACGGCACGTAACGTAAGTGAAATGTTGTCTGTATCTCTGGGGATTTGCAATAATATAAATGATTTTTTTACGAATTGTGAACGGAAGAGAGAAGAAACATAGAATATCGTCACCTAAAATCCAAAAGGCCGTAACAACCAGAAAAGTCAAAATATACTTTTTGATTGATTATGATGTGATTCACGCAAATACATCTTTAATTAAAATATTGCTCACATATGTTCAAAAATACCAATTTTATTCGATATTCAATTTGACGCCTAACAAATAAACTGTCTTAAATTTATAAGGTTTTTTGCTTCTCTTTTAAAAAAGTAAAAAGTGTACTTACAGCCTTTTGGATTTTAGGTGACGATATATTTGTTCGTAAGGTGTTGGCAATCCAAAAGATAACAAGAATAAAAGCGTACTATGCAAATAAGTTTTGCCTTTTTTTGTTATCAAATTAAAATAATGAACGTGAGGCAATAAGTCGATGTGAGCAGGTTTTTTGTTAAAAACGAAACATTTTATCAAAAGAAAACTTTACAGCCTTTTTTGCTTTTGAAAAAGAAAATAAAAATTAAAAAAAATCAAACGATATAATGATATCTTAAGAATTACACAGAAAAAACTAATTTTCCATTTCAAACACAAAATTCTCTGAATCAAATATTAATTTTTTCAATTTAGGTCCTACAAAGAAATTTGTAAATTCAAATACAAAATTTTGTAAGAATTTGTTTGAAAAATAACTTTGTTGAATAAAAAAACAAACCACGATGTTTTTCGGCTTCTTGTCCGAATTCACACGTATACAACACGAGCATTTAAAGAAAACAACAAAATCAGCACATGACCACGTTGAGTCAATGAACAAGCAAGGAAAACACCAACACAAGCAAATGAAATTAAATGATACAGTTTTTTATATAAAAAAAACAAAATTGAAACAAATAATTTACTGGAACAGTAAAAATATTTACCGAAACTAAATTTTATTTCAAAACACACGTTTGTTTGAAATTTTTTTGCGAATAATTTTTTCTGTGTAAATATTGTGCAAATATGTAGATATGTACATCAGTCTGATTTGTAAATAAACTATAAATATCCCTTCTTAAAAGTTCGACGAATTTTCATAATTTCTCATAGTTTTTCAATCAAAATTCATTATTGATGGTATGTGGACTTACCATAATTTTTCAGTATGCAAAATTCTTATTCATACACCCTTGATCCCAAAAAAGTGCAACTTCGTGCAATAAATTAAATTACTAAAATTAGTTTTTTGTGAGATTTTGTACAGGGAGGTTTCATACCTTTAAAATCAGCATGTTCTTCCATTATGCAAGTTTTTGTTATAATAATTAACAATTTTCTTAAAAAATTATCATATGTAATTTGCTTACAGAGTGAAACAAACAAACTTTACAATATATTTTATACATCATCTTAAAAGTAAATCTAATATTAAACAAGTAAGAGTGCTATATTCGGCTATGTCAAATCTTATATAACCTTTGCCAACGGAAGTATATGTAGTATACAGATGCATACATAAGTACATACATACATACATACATACATGTTTGTTTTGTGATAAAATTTATAATTTATTGTTATAGTGCAATTTTTAGTAAGTGACCTCTTGGTGTTTTTCGACTAAAGAATTTGCTTGAGTAAAGATCTTCCTAATATATGAAATATGTTTAACTGAAAAAATAAATATTTTTGGTAATTTTTTTATCCAATTATTTTTTTTAATTTTCAACCCTGGAACCATAATTAAAATTTTTCTGGTTTTAATACGAGTACTAATTTATTTCTTTCTAAAATATGGAATATATTTAATTATCAAAGAAATAACTAGCTTTATTTAGTTAGTTTTATATATAAAAAAAGTATACTTTTGCCAAGCCTGGAATCATAGTTTTAGATTTTTTTGGTTCCTTATACCAATATTATTCTTCACAAAATATATAAAATATGTTAAGTGAACAAAGAAAAAAATAAATAAGGAAAATATTAGTTTTATTTAGTTACTTTAATATCAAAATAAGTTCAATTAAGTACGACTTTGACTCGCGCACGAATTTTTTTAATGTGGCGTTTTTGCTTTTTTGAATTTTTTTTTCAGTTTCAACGATTTTTTTTTAGTTTTGTCGTTTCTTTGCGATTTTTTCCTGTTTTTAGGGACTTAGTTTTCATTTTGAAGATTTTTTTTTTATTTTGGTGATTTTTTCCGGTTTTTCGCGATTTGTTTTAGTCTTAAAATTTCTTTTTAATATGGTGCTTTTTTTTTGGTTTGGCAATTTTTTTTTCGGTTTGGCGATTTTATAATTTTTTGATTCTTTAGTTTTTACCGTTTTTGAAAAATTTCAAGAATTTTGCTCTTACGGTTTCCAATATACAGCAAGTTCTCAAAATTACATAGTCAAAATTGCATTAGCTATGTTTATTGTTCTAGTCTGTATAAAAAATAGGAGTACGCTAACCTTACAAATTTCAAGTGCATATACTATGTACATACATACATACAATTGTATATATGTATATTACATGGGCGTTTTCAAATTATTAGACCTAGTTTATTTTATATATTACAAAAAACTGTACGTTTCCCAACCCTGGAATCATAATTAAAATTTTTTCTGATCTCTTACACCAATATTTTTCTTTCAAGAACTTAAGATATTTTAAATTTATCTCTCTGACATATATACTATTGCTGAAACAAAACGTCTTACCCTCAATTATTATTATTGTTTTAAACAACAAATTACTCCACATAGTGGTAACTTGTTGGGTCAAAAACATATGAAAAGCCTACAAGGTATTAACATGAATCTTCGCTGGTTATCGAACATCGAAAATTTAATGTTTTTTTTTAATACATGATTTTTATTTATTGTATCTTCATATATGACCTAACAATAAGTATTCAAATCTTAAATATAAAAATATAATTAGGCCCGACCAGTGTCGGACATAAGCTTAGTAGTAGTTATATATAATACATAAGTAGTGATAATCAAAAGGAAAATATATAAAAAATAAAAGTATTTTCAGGAAGTCCCATCTGGAGTGCTGTGAATAAGAGCCCTTGTATCCCTCTTTTTTAGGCGGATGTGTTCAGTAAAGTTCAAAATATTACGTGACTCGAGTTTTGTTAAATATTTGCCAGCGTATTTTGTAATTTCTTCAGTCTCTAGTGGCATATTTAAGTCACGATGTATATTTGAATTTTTTATATACCATGGAGCCGATGTTATCCAACGTAAAATTTAGTTTTGCCTTCGTTGGATTTTCTCGACTTGTATATTAAAAGCTTACAATCTAGGCTAAGGGTTGAATTTCTACCAACCAGCCAATGTATCTGAGTTAGTTTAAGTTTCATTTGTGTTAGCTTAGAGTCAATGTAGTGTTTCCATGTGAGCCTTCGATCAAGATGTATACCAAAGTATTTCACATGTAAATTTTGAGGAACAATTTGATTATTGATTGTAATGGGGTAACAAGTGTCTTTTCTTAGGGTAAATGTTACCTGAGCACACTTCTGTTTGTTTACATTTATTCTCCACATGTTTAGCCATAATTCTAGCTGGGTAATATTTTGCTGAAGATATCGGGAATATTACTGCTCAATGGCATATCACAAGTATAAATCAAATAGAAAACTGGCCCCAGTATACTCCCCTGTGGCACACCGGATGAGATTATTTCAGGCGTACTCATAAAGTTTACTTCCACAACAGTCGGGCAGTAATGTAACTTTCCAAAAGATTTAGAATGTTTATTGGTAAGTAAGTCCTTAGTTTTAAAATTAGGCCTTCATGCCACACTTTATCAAACGCCTGAGAAACGTCGATAGACAGCGCAGAGCAATCCTTTTTTTTCTTCAAAAGTTTTTCTTATAGATTGAACCAATCTATGAGTTTGTTCAATGGTGCTATGCTGACTTCTAAAACCAAATTGATGGTCCGGTATGCACCCACTACTAACTAGAATTGGGGACAATTTTGTCATGAGCAGTTTTTCAAAGAGCTTTGACATTGTTGACAGTAAACTTATTGGCCTATATGACTCAGCTTTGGTAAGATCTTTTCTTTGGAATCATTTTAACCTTGGCAAGCTTCCAGCTGTTTGGATAATACTCCAGTCGTAAAATGGCATTAAAAATGAATAACAGGATTCTAATAGCTATACGAGGCAACTTCATCAGCATCTGGTTACTAATTTCATCAAAACCCGGAGCTTTTTTCGGGTTGAGTTCTGGAGTAATTTTTTGTACAGCACGCGTCTTAAATTTTATTGGTCGAGGGGGTAGCGCAACTACAATGGGCAAATCAACAACACCAGTACATGTGTTTGTGGTAAATACGGATTTTAAATGCTTTGCAAACGAGTTACCTTTTTCAGTATCGCTTCTTGCCCAACCTGAGGTAGATGTGCGAAGAGGTGGATTAAACTCAACGGGTGTTTTAAGTTTTCTGGCAAACGCACAACAAAGAAAAATTACATGCTGGTGTAACATCAAGAAATTCCAAATAATTTTTAATAGATGCAGTTTTTTTCAAATGCAAGCAACTCTTGGAGTCGTTTAGTGCACTCTTTAAATCTGATTTTAAGTTGGGGTGATCTGTGCTGTTGCCATTCTCTTCTAGCTCTTCTTCTTTCACTTACGAGACGTTCAATATCCGTAGAATAAATTCTATTTAACCTAATCTGCGGATGGGCGGTAGTGGCATGTTCAGCAGCCTGTTTAATATTTTCATTAAGGATGGCAATGTTAGATTCAATATCATCATGTGTTCTTAGCGTAATATTTTCCGTGCAATGACTACTAAGATATTTTTTAAATCGCAGCCAATTAACACGATTTATCAAATTCGTAAATCACTTCCTAATGGGCTACAAATTGTAACGATCGTGGGAGAGTGATCGGACGAGAGATCTAGAGAAGCTTCAATTTGAATTAAATCTCTAAAGATATTTTTCATAACGCCAAAATCTATTACATCCGGAATTTTATGTAGTCAGTAGGCCAATAAGTGGGCTCCCCACTCGAAATGACATCCAAGCCCATTTTGGAAATTGTATTGAACAACGCTCGACCTCTGGGTGTAACAAGACGCGAACCCCAGAACGTATGTTTAGCATTATAGTCGCCAGCTGCTACGAAACAAGGGCCCAGAGATTTGTAAAAATCCTCGTATTGATCCTCAGTAATTGTGAATCTAGGAGGAGAGTAAATTGATGATATGACAAAATTAGTGCAAAAATTTTCGACACAAATAGTCGTTGCTTATAAATGCTCTTCACAAATGTTGTCAATAATATAATGCTTGAGTCTTGACTTTATTAAAATTGCTGATCCACCGCATGCTCTTCCTCTCGGGTCCTTTGAATCATATAAGGTGTAGCCATAAATTTTAAAAAGGCTTCTCGAAGTCAAATGAGTTTCAGAGACCAACATTATGTCAATATTTTTTTCCGTGAGGAAGTGCTCAAGTTCATTTTTATGTTGGCGAATGCCGTTTGCGTTCCAGAAACATATTTTTAACGTGTTCATGGTTTGTTAACTAAAGCTTGAAGCAATGTATTCTACATTCGCAGCATTTCTTGCATCATGCTAGTCATGTTTGTTGTAAAATTATTTATAGTTTGCACCAGATTATCAATAGTAGCTTCAAGGCGGTTGAAATTAAAGTTTGAGTTTGTATTTGTTGAAGTATTTGGCCGTGAAACATTTTGTGTATGAATAGAACTTGTCTTAGCAGCATCGGCATACGATACACGGGAACTAACTCGTTGGCTCACTTGCGCAATAGTGGCTGATAAAGCGTTTGCTGATTGGGCTGGGGCAAATTTAGGTGTTTGCCTCATAGTCTGTTTGACGAAAGAGTACACAGGACAACCTCTGTAGTTAGCGGTGTGACTACATCCACAATTACTGCATTTTTTGTCACTTTGATCTTTTGGTTTATTGCAACTAGCAGTGCCGTGTAATTCGCCGCACACAACACAATCAGTAGGTAATTTGCAGTAAGTCTTAGTATGTCCATATTCTTGACAATTATGGCACTGTACGGGCCCTGAACGCTTGTGTGGTTCTTCAACGGTTATTTTTCGATATAAGAGATATCTTAAATTATATATTGGATGGGTTTCATTTTTTTCAATTTAATATCATTTGGCTCAAGTTCAACGCGAAATAGAGGTTGAGCAGATGCAACTTTAGTAGAATTTGGGCTTCGCCCGCGCTTTAAAATTGTAATGTGCCTGTCCATTCCAACTTGGACCTTGGGTTTTGGGCTGCTCTTATCTTCAGTGACAACTTGTTTAAGTGATGACCATGAGCCCGAAGTGGGTGGTTTAATGTTAAATTCATATTCTGAGCATGAACAATTTCGAGAACCAACGAATTTTCTATCGAACAGTATTTAGTTTTCGATGAAGCGTTTTAATATGAAATTTTTTTCAATAATCTAAGCGTTAAACAATGTTTATTTTTGTCGATTTTATTCACAATAACGACGTTCTTTGTCGAATGATCATCATAATACCAAATGAAAATTCGTTCCGATCAGTACTTTCGACTACAGTCGAAGATCGAAAGTTGCTCATAATAGGGGCCATTATGTATTCCACACATTCCTCAAATATGTGACAAAGTTTGAAAAGGCTATTAAATTAGCATTTTGATCAATACTTTGTTCAGTAACGTCTATTTAGCAGGTGCAATACAAACTAGTAAATATAAAAGTTATATTTGCTAAATAAACAATACAATTTTAAAGATATAAACTGCCAATATATATAAATATAATTAATGAATACCCTCAATGAATTAAAAAAAAAATAGGAAACTAAAAACAAAAATAATTAATTTTCCATAAATGTGGTCAATTACAGATTTTCCTTTTTTTTTCTATGGATATATACATTAGAGCACACACAAACATGTTGATTTTACTGAATCATCAGTCTGTTATTAAGTGTAATACAAAATAAAAAAAAATAATTACATAAAATCATAGGAAAAAAAGAATAAAAGTAACATACATGAGTGTAGGGCACTCTACACAAGGTGCAACAAACAGAAAATTAATTTAGAGTTTTTATGTGATACCGGTCAGTCATCACAACCTTTTAGCCTTCTGCTTTTGAAATAATTGCTTTTGTTGAGAAAGTTCAAAAGGGAAGGTTCAAAAACCTCAAGTCCCAGAAAGTATATTCGCTAGACCAATAATGTGTATTATACTCGTATTTCACAAAAAAATATAAGTTTCATTATTTCTGTTCTATTACTTCAGTTTCTTTAATGGTAAATTTCATCGAGCATTGCAATAAGTCGGTTTTTACTTAGTTTTTAACAACCATAATGACCTCTTGAAATAATAATGTGAAGGCTGGTGTCAAATTAAACAGAGCTCTGATATGGTTATGCCACACTAAAAATAGGATTATTTACCGATTAGATCTTGTTTATTTATGGTCGCTCTAAAGTTTAGAATCTAAAGTTTAGTTTATGTTATTAAACTTTTAAGAAAAGAAGTGAATATGTTTATATTCACTTAAATATATTTAAAAGACATTTTGACTCTTTTTTTAGAACATCTAAAAATCCACTTTCTATTTAAACTTTAAGGACCAATAACTCGGGAAATATGGGTTGCAACCATTTTTTTTTGTTAATTTTTTTTTCTTATTTTTCACATTACAATCAGATAAGCTATTTAAACTTTATTTTTGGAGATTTTCACAGTTCCCTATGAAAATTTCAGAGCCCATAACTCGGAAAATACCAAATACCAAAAATGGAAAAGGGTATATATAGGTTTGTCATTCGGTGTGTAATTTCCATAATATTCATATGCGACCCATATAATGTATATATTCTGGGTCCTTATGAATAGGGAAGACGAATAAGCGATGTCTGTCTGTCCGTCCGTCCGTCCTTCCGTCTGGTGTACGTGAAATCGGTTTTCCGAAGCTCCCAGAAAAGCTAGAGACTTCGTTCTTGGACTGGTGTGTCAAAAATGGTCCAACTTAGATTGGTATTGAAAATCAGCAAAATCGAGCAGACGGTTTCAGAGCTGGAAAACTGAAATTTGATTATGCCATATAAAAGTAACTAGATAACACAATTTTTTTAATTTTTTTGTTAAATAAATTTATTGTAAATTTCAGTTCAAATAAAATTTGTATTAAAAATATGAAAACGATTAAAACAGGTAAGAGTGCTATATTCGTCTGTGCCGAATCTTATATACCCTTTACCAACGTACGTACATATATATAGTATACAGACACATACATACTTATATGTTTTGTGAAAAAATTTATAATTTTTTTAAAGTTTCCATCTTTGGAGCTGTAATTTTCATTTTTCAAATTTCATACGCCAAACTTTTCTTTCAGAAGCATAAAATATATTCAATTTATAAAGAAAAAGAAAAAAAAATTAGACCTATTTAATTTTACATAACACAAAAGTGTGAGTTTTTCAACCCTGGAGTCATAATTTTGGATTTTTCTGATATTGATTTTAAAAAATACATAAAATATGGTAAGTGAACAAAGCAAAAACGAAATAAGGAAAAACTTAGTTTCATTTAATTCCTTTAATATTAAAAAATTCAGTAAAGTGCGACTTTGACTCGCGCACGAAAGGTAGGCTCTTTTGCTTTTTTGAAGTTTTTTTTTTAGTTTAAACGATTTTTTCATTTTTGTCGCTTTTTTCTCGTTTTGGCGTTTTTTCTGTTTTTGGAGGTTTTTTTAATTTTTGGCGATTTTTTTCTGTTGTTGAGCTTTTCTTCATTTTGGCGATTTTTCTCATTTTGACGATTTTTTTTCCTTTTGGCGTTTTTTTTCTGTTTTTGGGTTTTTTTATTTAGGCGATTTTTTCTTTTTTTTGGTTTTTTTCCATTTTGGCGATTTTTTCTGTTTTTTTGGGGTTTTTTTCGTTTTGGCGATTTTTTTAATTTTGGCGATTTTTTTTTATTTTGGCGATTTTTTCTGTTTTTTAGGTTTTTTTTCGTTTTGGCGATTTTTTTCATTTTGGCGATTTTTTCTGTTTTTTTAGCTTTTTTTTCGTTTTGGCGATTTTTTTCTGTTTTTTGGGGTTTTTTTTCGTTTTGGTGATTTTTTTTTCTGTTTTTTGGGGTTTTTTTTCATTTTGGCGATTTTTTTTTGTTTCTTAGGTTTTTTTTTCGTTTTGACGATTTTTTTCATTTTGGTGATTTTTTTTTTAATTTTTTGCGATTTTTTTTAATTTGGCGATTTTTTTTCATTTTAGCAATTTTTCCGTTTTATGCGATTTATTTTAGTCTTAGAAATTTTTTTCATTTTGGCGATTTTTTTTCATTTTGGCGATTTTTTCTGTTTTTAGGTTTTTTTTTTCGTTTGGCGATTTTTTTCATTTTGGCGATTTTTTTTCATTTTGGCGATTTTCTTTCATTTGGCGATTTTTTTTTTCATTTTAGCAATTTTTCCGTTTTATGCGATTTATTTTAGTCTTAGAATTTTTTTTTTGTAATTTGGTGTTTTTTTCGTTTTAGCGATTATTTTTTTGTTTTTGGCGATTTTTTTCGGTTTGGTGATTTTATAATTTTTTGTCTTTTTAGTTTTACCGTTTTTGAAAATTTCAAGAGTTTTGCTCTCACGGTTTCCAAGATACTGCAAGTTGTCAATTTTGCATTAACTGATGGAACACCCTTTAATTTAAATTTTTGGAAATTTTAGTGTTAATTTTTGTAGTTTGTATAAAAATACACTAACCTTACAAATTTCAATTGTATATACATACATACAATTGTATGTATATTACATGAGATTTTAAAATTTTTCGTTGCTCGTTTTGGAACACCCTTTAATTCCCAATTCTAATGTATTTATTGTTGTAGCGGCCAAAGGTCTACATACTGTGTCCAAATTTCAGGTCTGTAGCTCTTACGGTTCTCGAGAAAATACTAATATAGTCTTAGACATAGTTAATTTTACATAACACAAAAAGGTAAAGTTTTCCAACCCTGGAAACGTCTTTTTAATTTTTTTTTTATATTTTTTTAATTTAAAATTCCAATTTTAGTCGTACTGAACTGTAAAATAAGTTTATTTATTAAAAAAAATAAAAATTTAGTTTTCGGTAGTTACTTCTATATGGCAAAATAAAGTTTAAGTTTTCCAGCTCTGCAATCGTCTGCTCGATATTGCTGAATTTCAATACCTATCTATTTTGGAAAATTTCTGACACACCAGTCCAAGAACGAAGTCTCTAGCTTTTCTGGGAGCTTCGGAAAACCGATTTCACGTACAGACAGACGGACAGACGGACATCGCTTATTCGTCTTCCCTATCCATAAGGATCCAGAATATATATATTTTATGGGTCGCTTATTGATATTATAGAAATTACAAACGGAATGACAAACCTATATATACCCTTTTACCATTTTTGTTGGTAAAGGGTATAAAAATCAAAAGTCTTTTCCAGGGTTGGGAACTTTAACTTTTTGTTATATAAAAATAACCTACTAAAACTAATTTTTCCTTTTTATCTATAAGTTTAAAATATCTTAAATTCTTAAAAGAAAAAGATTGGTGTAAGAGATCAGAAAAATTTTAAATTATGATTCCAGGTGTAACTAGGTGTAATATTTTTTTTATATTTTTATTTATAACTATATTTTATGTTTTGGAAAGAAAAGTTGGGTAAAGAAAATTTTAAAAATAAAAGCCACAGCTCCACAGCTGGAAAACTTAACCTTTTTAGGGTTCCGTACACCAAAGGTGAAAAGGAACCCTATTATTTTAGCTACACTGTCCGTCTGTCTATCACAGGATATTTTCTCGAGAACCGTAAGAGCTACGGACCTGAACTTTGGACACAGTGTGTAGACCTTTGGCCGCTACAACAACAATTACATGAGAGTTAAATATTAATGGGTGTTCCAAAACGAGCAACGAAAAATGTTGAAATCCCATGTAATATATGTATATACAATTGTATGTATGTATACACATTTGAAATTTGTATGGTTAGTGTATTTTTATACAGACTACAACAATTAACACTAACATAAAAAAAAATTAAATTAAAGGGTGTTCCATCCAGCTTATGTAATTTTGACAACTTGCTGCATCTTGGAAACCGTAAGAGCAAATCTCTCAAAATTTTCAAAAACGGTAAAACTAAAAAATCAAAAAATTATAAAATCGCCAAACCGAAAAAAGATCGCCAAAAACAAAAAAATCGCCAAAATAAAAAAACACCATATTAAAAAAAAACTAGAACTAAAATAAATTGCGAAAAACCGGAAAAATCGCAAAAATGAAAAAAAATCGCCAAAATGAAAAAATTGCCTAAATGAAAAAAACTCCAACAACAGAAAAAATAGCCAAATGAAAAACAATCGCCAAATAGAAAAACCCACCAAAATAAAAAACCCCAAAAGCAGACAAAATCGCCAAAATGAAAAAAATCGCCAAAATAAAAGAAAAACCAAAAAAAAAATCGTCAAAATGAAAAAAAACGCCAAAACGAGAAAAAAAGCGACAAAACTAAAAAAATCGTTTTAACTTAAAAAAAAACTTCAAAAAAGGCACATTAAAAAAGTCATACCTTAGGCAGGGCTTACATTGGTGTGCCAAATGCCACACAAGCGTAAAAAAAGCTTAACTAACTAATTACTAATAAAAAACTGCTTGATTCAGATATGTATTTATTAAGTTAAATAGTTCCGTACATAACTAATAGACAATTCTATAGAATCCAACATGATTGGAAACTATTTAAATCAATATATACATGTCTGAATCAAACAGTTTTTCATTAGTAATTAGTTGGTTACGCTTTTTTGGGCAAATGACACACAAGAAATGCCAGATGTAAACTCAGCCTTACTGAATTTATTTTGATATTAAAGTTACTAAATAATACTAGTATGTATTTTCTTTATTTATTTTTTTCTTTGTTCATTTAACATATTTTATATATTTTTTAAAGAACAATATTGATATAAGGAACCAAAAAAATTTAAAATGATCATTCCAGGGTTGGGAAAAGTATACTTTTTTTATATATAAAACTAATTAAATTAAAGCTAGTTATAAATAAATATATTCTATATTTTAGAAATAGATAAATTAGTAATCGCATTAAAACAAGAAATATTTGAATTACGGTTCCAGTGTTGGAAATTGAAAAAAATTGGGTAAAAAAATAACAAAAAATTAATTTTTTTTTCAGTTAAACATATTTTATATTTTAGGAAGATCTTTACTTAAGCAAATTCCTTAGTCGAAAAAAACCTCACTTACTAAAAATTGCACTATAATGCAAGGTATACACGATACTTAATTCCGTACTTTGCGTAGTACGAGTTGTAGTACGGGTTTTCAGATACACGTTACTAAAAATCATACTAATTCATTTGACAGAAAATTTTTAAGGCAATACACACACGGATTAATAAATAATGTGGTCGATTTATTAAAAATAAGTGAACTGCAGTTGAAAAAAATAAAAAAAATAATGCAAAAACAAAAGGATCATGTTGTAGAAAATGGTTATAATAATGTTTTATGTTCTTTTTTTAATTAAAATATCCGCTACATAAAGCTAATTTTAAAATTGAGCCGAAGAAGCACTGCGTTTTCTAAATCAACTCCTCATAAAACTAATTTCGCTGTACAACAGCATGATACACAATACTTATTATCGTACTTAGCGAAGCTCCGCCCACAGAAATCAAAAATTTTTGATTTTCATACTACAAAGTATACTTCATAAGTACGACAGCATATAATTTATAATTTTTTGTTATGGCGAGTATACACGTTACTAATTTCATACTTGTACGATTTATCGTACGATTTGTAGTATCGTGTATACTCGCCATAACAAAAAATTATAAATTTTATCACAAAACAAATATGTATGTATGTATGGATGTAATTATGTATGTATCTATATACTACACATACATACATACGTTTGTAAAGGGTATATAAGATTCGGCACAAATTAATTTTTTCCTATGTACTTCAGAGACGAATGAGACAACTTTTCTCACACATACAACTATAGTTTTATTTTTGGCATCATTAGAATCTAAAGCAGTGATCCGCAAAATAAAACGTAGATATTTTTTGCAACTACAATTGAGACGCTTAGTGCAATAACTCTGTAAGCCACATGGAATCAAAAATAGCTTTATATTCAAAAAAGATTTTAAGTACATTCGATTAATTTAGCGGTATTATTATAAAATCTACTTCTTACAAAGTGATATATTTTTATTTTGTTTTCCTCAATAACTCTGTAAGCCACGCTAACTTTACTTGTTCTTTTTTCATTGATGGATTTTGGTGAAACTGGAAGCTTTTTTTTCAAGTTCTTCTGATATTTCTGTTAGATCAATAGGTATTAAAGGACTCTTTCCAAGAGACATGAATTTTATATCAGAAACTAGCGCGGTATGATTTTTTTAAGTTTTTGTGGTATGCGTAGTTATGGCACTAAAAATATAATTGTTTTTGTTGATGTGGCTTACAGAGTTGTTGCTGTTTATAAAAAGAAGAATTTTTTATTATGTTATCAGAAAATATTTGATTAGCGTTTTGTAATGTGTTTCTACTGAACAAATTAAAAAACAAATATGTGTAAATACATGTATTGATAGTGTAGCGTGGTCATAATAGTCATTTTTCAAATCCGGTCAATTTGAAAAATTATTTAAGCACCTCAAACTAACTACAAAAACAACAAAAAATTTGACATAATGAGGAGCGATTTGGAAGAAATTTTGGAAAGTTGTGGTGACTCATTAAAAGATAAGGATTTCGTACCAATGGATGAGGAAAAAAACAAATTTGGACTTTTGTGCTTAGAAATTATTTAGATATTTTTATCATTATTAGCATTTGCTTTTTTGTATAATTTTTAAAATCTTTGCATTAATAAATTTGATAAATATTTGAAAATAAAATAATGAGGAATTTTTTATTGCAAAAACTTTGTAAGCCACAGAAAACTATTAGAAATGTTGTTTTTGAAATTAAAAAATTATTCAAATAAATTTAGGCAGTAACAATGTAAGCCTGAATTTTTTATTAAAAATGGTACTTCCAATAGGTTTTAGGCATTCATAGATGGACATGTTATACTTATCCTCCTAAAATGCTTCTTAAGGGTGTTTAAAGTAGAAAATATTAAAATATTTTAGATTTATTTTAAACTTAAAAGTCGATTTATTTAATTTTTTGTTTTTGTAGCTTACAGAACTATTGCACTAAGCGTCTCAATTCGAGCTGAAATAAGTCAGCCAATGTAGTTAAGTAAGAGGATAAAAAACATGTTGATTATTGAGTTCTTGTTTCAACTTTGTTGTTTGTTGAGCTCTCATTTGCTTAAATGAAAGTTTATAACATAATACCTCTAGTTGTTCTAAGATTTTTGGGCAAAGGTTCCCTGATAATCTGAACTAGCAACAGTGAAATGCGCATAGGATCCAGCTAAACCCCTCAATAATCAATTTCAATGTATTTTTAATAAATAAAGTAAAAGTAAAATAATAATTTGGGATTGTTAGTGCGTTACTAAATGTTAAACTTAAAATGTGTTTGTATTGGTGAGAAAAATTAGAGTAAAAAAAGTTACACTTGTCGAAAAGCTTTGTAATTTAAAATACATGTTCTGGTTATTCATTATTTGAATATTTTTTGTAAATAAGCAATTTAATAAAAACTTAAGTAAAAAGTAAAAGATGTAGTAATCCATTCAACAATGTAGTATATAAATACCAAATTAAATTTATTCACAACGCTGTGAAAACTATTCAAATGTCTTTTTAAACTATCTTCCCTATTATTTTTATATTTTTTTGGATCTTATGCCGATGCTGCTAAGAGTAGTTATAGTCCCACACAAAATATTTCAGCGCCAATTTTTTTTTTTTTCATATACATTTTTATTTATTGTATCTTCAAAAATGAACTAACAATAAGTAATCAAATCTTAAATCTAAATATAATTATTAGGCCCGACCAATATCGGACATAAGCTTAGTGATAGTTATAAATAATACATAAGTAGTGATAATCAAAAAGAAGTATTTTTAAGCAGTCCCATCTGGAGTGTTGGGTATAAGAGCCCTTGTGTCCCTCTTTTTTAAGCGGATGTGTCCAGTAAAGCTCAAAATATTACGGGCAAGCGGATTAGGATGTGACTCGAGTTTAGTTAAATATTTGCCTGCGTATTTTGCAATTTCTTCACTCACTAGTGGCATATTTAAATCACGATGAATATTTGAGTTTTTAACGTACCATGGAGCAGATGTTATGAAACGTAAAATTTTGTTTTGCCTTCGTTGGATTCTCTCGACATTTGAAGCTAAAGCAGTGCCCCACAGCTGAATTCCATAGCACCATATTGGCTTCAAAAGCGACTTGTATATCAAGAGTTTGCAGTCTAGGCTGAGTGTTGAATTTCTGCCAATTAACCAATATATTTGAGTCAATTTAAGTTTCATTCGGGTTAACTTAGAGTCAATATGATATTTCCATGTAAGCCTTCGATCAAGGTGTATGCCAAGGTATTTGACTTGAGAATGTTGAGGAATATTTTGATTGTTGATTCGAATGGGGGAACAGGTATCTTTTCTTAGGGTAAACGTTATATGAACACACTTTTGTTCATTGACTCTAATTCTCCATAAGTTCAACCATATTTCAAGCTGGGTAATGTGTGCTTGGAGATTGCGGGATGCCTCATCAGGATTTTTGTGAATACTCAAATAGGCTGTATCATCGGCAAATGTAGAAGTGTGGATGTTATTGCTCACAGGCATATCACAAGTATATATTAGATACAAGACTGGCCCCAGAATACTACCCTGTGGCACACCAGAAGATATAGACTCGGGTACACTCATGAAGTCTCCTTCCACAACGGTAAATTTCCTATCAACAATATAACTTTGCAAAAGCTTTTGTATGTTTATTGGTAGGTATGTCTTCAATTTTAAAACTAGGCCTTCGTGCCATACTTTGTCAAATGCCTGAGAAACATCAATAAAAAGGGCAGAACAATACTTCTTTTCTTCAAAAGTCCTCCTTATAATTTGAACCAATCTATGCGTTTGCTCAATAGTGCTATGCTGACTTCTAAAGCCAAATTGATGGTCCGGGATGCACCCAGTATCAGCTAAAATTGTGGACAATTTAGTCATGAGCAGCTTTTCGAAAAGCTTTGAAATTGTTGAAAGTAAGCTTATAGGCCTATATGACTCAGCCTTGGTAAGATCTTTGCCTGGCTTTGGAATCATTTTAATCTTGGCAAGTTTCCAGTTATGTGGAGAATACTGTATTCGTAAAATGGCATTAAAAATAAATAGCAAAATTCTTATTGCAATATGAGGCAAGTTCATCAGCATCTTGTTACTAATGCCATCAATACCTGGAGCTTTCTTCGGGTCGAGTTCAGCAACTATTTTTTGTAGTTCACGCATCTTAAACCTTAAGGGACGAGGGGGTAGAGAGACTACACTCGGTAAATCGGCAGCACCCGTACATGAATTGGGAGTGAATACAGATTTTAAATGCTCAGAAAATAAGTTACCTTTCTCACTATCGCTTCTTGCCCAGCCTCCAGTCGAAGTACGCAATGGTGATTTGAGATCAACGTGTCTTTTAAGATTTCTAGTAGCGCGCCATAAAGAGTAATTAGATGTTGACGTTACATCAAGACCTTCTAAATACTTTTCCAGTAATGCAGTCTTTTCCGACGATAGCAGCTCTTTGAGTCGTTTAGTACATTCTTTAAGTCTGATTTTATTTAGGGGTGATCTGATCGGTGTTGTTACCATTCTCTTCTAGCTCTCCTTTTTTCACATACAAGACGTTCAATTTCCGTAGAATAAATTCTATTAAAGCCAGTCTGCGGATAGGAAGTAGTGGCATGTTCAGCAGCCTGTTTAATATATTCGTTAAGATTGGCAATATTAAATTCAAAATCATCTTAGCTGAATGTTTTCTACGCAGTGACTACTAATATATTTTTTGAATCCTAGCCAGTTGACCCTGTTAATCGTTTTCGCATATGAGTTAGTTAAATCACTCCTTAGTGGGTTGAAAATTGTAACTATTGTGGGAGAGTGATCGGAGGACAGATCTACAGAGCCCTCTACGTGAATTAAGTCCCTATGGATATTTTTCGTGACGCCAAAATCTATAACATCTGGAATTTTTCTTTCGTCAGTAGGCCAGTAAGTAGGCTCCCCACTCGAAATGACATCTATGCCCATTTTTGAAATTGTATTAAACAACGCTCTACCTCTAGGTGTAACAAGACGCGAGCCCCAGTACGTATGTTTTGCATTGTAGTCACCAGCTGCCACGAAACAAGATCCAAGCGATTTGTAGAACTTCTCATACTGATCTTCGGTAACTGAAAATCTGGGAGGTGAGTAAATTGATGATATCACGAAGTTCGCACAAAAATTTTCTACGAAAATATTCGTAGCTTGCATATATTCTTCACTAACGTTCTCAAGGATATAGTGCTTGAGTCTTGACTTAATTAGAATTGCTGATCCACCGCATGCTCTCCCTCTCGGGTCCTTTGAATCATATAGAGTGTAACCATTTATTTTTAAGCAGCTTCTCGAAGTCAAGTGAGTCTCAGAGACCATCATTATATCAATGTTTTTTTCCGTGAGGAAGTGCTCAAGTTCATTTTTATGTTGGCGAATGCCGTTTGCGTTCCAGAAACATAGTTTTAACGTGTTCATGGTTTGTTGACTAATGCTTGAAGCAGAGTATTCTGCATTCTCAGCATTTCTTGCATCATGCTAGTCATATTTGTTGTAAAGTTGTTTATAGTTAGCAACAGATTCTCAATAGTAGCTTCAAGACGACTAAAGTTAAAGCTAGAGTTTGCATTCGTTGAATTACTTGGCGGTGGAACATTTTGTGTGGGAATAGAACTAGTCTTAGCAGCATCGGCATACGATACACGTGAAGTAACTGGTTGGCTTGTTTGAGGAATAGTGGCGGAGTAAGCATTTGCTGATTGAGCTGGAGCTAGTTTAGGTTTTTGACCCATAACCTTTTTAACGAAATAATATACAGGGCATCCTCTGTAGTTAGCGTTGTGACTATCTCCACAATTACTGCATTTTTTTCTGCTTGATCTTTTGGCTTAGTGCAGCTAGCAGTACCATGCAATTCACCGCAGATAACACAAACTGTAGGTAATTTGCAGTAGGTTTTTGTGTGGCCATATTCTTGGCAATTATGGCACTGTACGGGACCTGAACGCTTACGTGGCTCTTCAACTGTGATTTTTCGGTGTAAAAGGTATTTTAGACTATAAATTGGGTGCGTCTAATTTTTCTTTAACTGTATATCATTCGGTTCCAGTTCAACACGAAATAGAGGCTGGGGAATCTTCTCTCTATTGATTATATTGGTAACATTTTTTACCTTAAATCCTTGTTCGATAAGTGCACATTTTACTTCTTCAGGCTCAACATATGAATCTATTCCCTTTAATACTATTTGTAGGCCTTTAGCACTCTCAAGTTGAGCATGTGTAAAAATTTGTTTTATTTTTTTCAAACTCACTAACAATTTTTCGGAAATCTTTTTCATCATATATTTGGATTTTAGTTTCATCAATATTACCTCGTTTAATTGGAATGATGTGAAAAGTATTTTCACCAATGGTCGACAGTAGATTTTTTAGAAGCGCGTTTGAATTTTTTCTCTCAGATAAATAGGTGGTGGCTTAAAAGACTTTTGCGATGATGCAGCTGGCTTGTCGTTTTTGTCTAGCAATAATGAAAAACGATTTTGACGATTGATAGAAGATGTGCTGTTATCCCTAGACATCTTTGGGGCGGATACAATTTTAGTAGAATTTGGGCTTCGCCCGCGCTTTAAAATGGTTATATATCTGTCCATTCCTACTTGTACCTTTGGTTTTGTACTACTGTTGTCTTCAGTAACAACTTGTTTAATTGTTGACTACGAGCCCGAAGCGGATGATATCGCTTAGTTAAATGTAGAAGTACTAGGCAATAATGTCAACGATTTACTAGTTGGAATTGGACAAAGCGAAGTTGATCGCTGACGAAACTGTGGTTTTGCCGTTAGAAAAAGTCTATTATCAGATTTTTGATTTTTATTAAGAGCTTCAGAACTCACAGCAAGTCTATTATCAGATTTTTTATTTTCATTGTTATCATTATGAGCATCAAAACTCACAGTAAAATAGGCATTTCTGCCGTTAGAACTCACTTCACTATTTTTTTCCTTTGGGGTACTCATAAAGAGTATTCCTCAAGGGTATTTTGTATGTTTTTTTGTTTACGGTTTTTTTTTTATTTTTGTTATTTCTATATGTAAAAATATTATCAAAGCAAAAAAATGCTTATTTATCAAAGTTAATATGTACTACGAATATTTTTTGTATGCTTTTTTTTTTGTTTAGTTTGTATATAAGAAAAATTCCGCTATTACGTCTGTTCACTATGAAGGTACAACGAGAATAATTCAACAAATTCAAACTCAAGCTTTAACCTTAGTCGCCTTTAAGCTTCTATTGAGAATCTGTTGCACAAACAACTTTACAATAATTATGACTAGCATGATGCAAGAAATGCTGCGAATGCAGAATACACTGCTTCAGGCATTAGCCAACAAACTATGAACACGTTAAAACTATGTTTCTGGAACGCAAACGGCATTCTTCAACATAAAAATGAACTTGACCACTTCCTCATGGAAGAAAATATTGATATAATGTTGGTCTCTGAGACTCATTTGACCTCAAGAAGCTTATTTAAGATAAATGGTTACAATTTATATGATTCAAAGGACCCGAGAGGGAGATCATGTAGCGGCTCAGCAATTCTAATTAAGTCAAGACTCAAGCACTATGACAACATTTGTGAAGAAGATCTACAAGCAACGAATATTTGTGTCGAAGCTTTAACCTTAGTCGCCCTTAAGCTTCTATTGAGAATCTGTTGCACAAACAACTTTACAATAATTATGACTAGCATGATGCAAGAAATGCTGCGAATGCAGAATACACTGCTTCAGGCATTAGCCAACAAACCATGAACACGTTAAAACTATGTTTCTGGAACGCAAACGGCATTCTTCAACATAAAAATGAACTTGACCACTTCCTCATGGAAGAAAATATTGATATAATGTTGGTCTCTGAGACTCATTTGACCTCAAGAAGCTTATTTAAAATAAATGGTTACAATTTATATGATTCAAAGGACCCGAGAGGGAGAGCATGTAGCGGCTCAGCAATTCTAATTAAGTCAAGACTCAAGCACTATGACAACATTTGTGAAGAACATCTACAAGCAACGAATATTTGTGTCGAAAATTTTTGCACTAATTTTGTGAAATCATCAATTTACTCCCCTCCCATATTTGCAATTACTGAGAATCAATACGTGGATTTCTAAAAATCTCTTGGCCCTTGTTTCGTAGCAGCTGGTGACTATAATGCTAAACATACATTCTGGGGTTCGCGTCATATCACACTCAGAGGTCAAGCGTTGTTCAATACAATTTCCAAAATGCGATTGGACGTCATTCCGTGTGGGGAGCCCACTTACTGGCCTACTGACATACATAAAATTCCGCATGTTATAGATTTTGGCGTCATGAAAAATATTTCTAGGGAATTAATTCAAGTTAAAGCTTCCCTAGATCGTATGTGAAAAAAGAAGAGCTAGAAGGGAATGGCAACAGCATATATCACGTCAACATAAAACTAGATTTAAAGAGTGCACTAAACGACTCCAAGAGTTACTTGCATTTGAAAAAACTACATATCTTAAAAATTATCTGGAAGGTCTTGATGTCACACAATTACTCTTTGTGGCGCGCTGCTAGAAAGCTGAAAACCCCCGTTGAGTTTAAACCACCTCTGCGCACATCTACCGGAGGTTGGACAAGAAGCGATACTGAAAAAGGTAACACATGTACTGGTGTGGATGATTTGCCGAGTGTAGTTGCCCTACCCCCACGACCCATAAAGTTTAGGATGTGCGATGTACAAAAACTAATTGCTGAACTGAATCCGAAGAAAGCTCCAGGTATTGATGGAATTAGTATCAAGGTGTTGATGAACTTACGTCATATTGCAATAAGAATCCTGCTATTTATTTTGAATGCCATTTTAAGAGTGCAGTATTTTCCACATAACTGGAAACTTGCCAAGATCAAAATGATTCCGATGCCGGGCAAAGATCTTACCAAGGCTGAGTCATATAGGCCTATAAGCTTACTTTCAACAATTTCAAATCTTTTCAAAAAGCTGCTCATGACTAAATTGTCCACAATTTTAGCTGATAATGGGTGCATCCCATTATCTAAAAAATTAAAGCTAAATCGCTACATAATTTCAAAAGTGTAGCGTTAAGAACGTATTTTCGAAAATTACAGAGGGCACATAAACGTTATAAAAGAATATAATAACAAATACGGTGAAGTTAAAAAATACAGAGGAACGAACCATTACAAATTTAAGTCTACATAAATGGAAAAATTTGCTCAAAACTGATCAATTTTGGTTTTAAGTTCATAATTATAGAAATTTAGTTAATAATAGTCCATTTCTAAAATAAAAGTTTTGCTCTATTACCATAAACATTACCATATTCAAATACTGAGGTGAAAAGAAGTTTTAGCGCTCTGAAGTATTTTAAAAGTATAAATAATCACTCGATAAGGACGAAAATTTCAAAATATTTACACTTAAATTTTATTCAAGTGTTTTAATATTTTGACTATACCAGACGATTTAATTTAATATATAAAAGAGTAATAATAGGATTGGAATTTAAATCTTTATCATATTGCATTTAGTGCTGTTTTCATGAACGAACGTGATTTTTGCTCTGAAAAAGTTGGCATCACTGTGCTTAAGTACGTGTATCTCTAATCTTATCTTATCTCTGTTCTAAACTCATTTTAGGTGCCGTCGTTCTATTAGTGCTGAATGTAAAAAGTGCCAGATCAAGTTTAACCAGCAAGCAGCTATTCAAAAAAAGAAATTAGTATCGTTTTTTTTATTAAAATTCGTGGTGCTTTCAAGAAGAAGCAAATAAAATGGCCATCGCAATGTCAAACACAGCCCAATAAGCACTCAAGACGTTAAAATAAATTTAACTGGAAACAAAATTGAATTCAAGCATTTTTTCAAGTAATATTCAAGTTTGAAAATATTTTTAAATTAAAAAGCAAGCAACATATATATATATGTTCAAACCAGAGCTGTTAAGTTTAGATTACGATAAGTTATCAATTAGATTACATTTTAAAAAGAATTGTAATGATTATATAATTGCTTTCAAAAGATTTGCGGATAAATAATTCATTACGATTGCTAATAATCGAAAAGTAATCTGAATTACTTAAAATTACTAAAAATAATCAAAAAGAATCAAAAGTAATCAAAAAGTAATCCAACTACTTTCAAAGATTATTTTTTGATAACTTTTGATTATTTTTAGTAATTTTAGGTAATTTAGATTACTTTATTATTATTAGTAATCGTAATCAATTAGCAATCGTGCGAAACTTAATATAATCGTAATTTAATCATTACTTCACCTTTAAAAAAATAATTTATCAAATTAGTAATCATTACGATTACTAATCATTACTTAACAGCTATGGTTCAAACCTTGTCAAATACGTAATTTATTTTTTAATAAAATTTTAATTGTGGTGAAAAATATCAAAGCTAAATAAAAAAGTGAATTTTTAAAAAACAAAAGGTGATTAAAAACGTGAAAACAATACTGAAGGTATTTATGCAGAAAATTGTCATAAAAAAAACTTGTCGATTGCATTTTCCGTTCAATTTTAAAAACATTGTTTTTGAAGCTTGAAATATATATATATATATATATATATATATATATATATATATATATATATATATATGTATATATATATACATATGTATGTTCCTTTCATTCCTCGAGGGAGCATAGGGCCATAAAGCTTGAAATATACTTGAATTAAATTGTAATACAAGGTTGAATTACAATATAATTCAAGGCTGGAATTGAACTGTAATACAATTGTATTGTTCGAATTGGATTCAAGTTCCCATTTCACTGGAGAATGCTATTGAAATAAAGTGTAAATCAAGCATAATTCAGCCCTTGACAATTGAATATGTGACTTGAATAACACTTTTTTTTTGCACTTGATTTCAAGCAAAATTGCTTATTGGGAGAGTTTGAAGATCCATGCCAACAAGTTGGATATAATATTAGATATTATTACAAGTATACTTCCAATAAATTAAAATTTGTCGTATTGTAGGGTATGAAAATGTCCCATTACACATGTATTGACTTGAAAACATTTATTACCACAAATGCCGCCAATTAACCGCAATTAATCCTGATTTATGAGCAAAAATATAAAAAAATAAAGAAGAATTAAACAATGCAAAAAATATAACAATTAAATAAAACAATGACGGCAGCAACTACAATTACATACACATTATAATTAAAAGGCAAATAGTAGTTAAATTTTATTGCACACATTTAAGCTCATACAAAGGCACTTTTAAAAAATATGAATGTTCATGTAAAATTTTTACACAATGACATGCACTTAAAAAACATTAATATAAAATTGGCAACAAATTAATAAACAATAAAAATGTACAACAAATTATTGTTATTGTGTTCGCAAGTTTTCAAACATACTTTCATACATTCACACAAACAGCATCCAAACACATATTCTTACATAAATATACATACGGTATGTATATGAATAGCCACTATTTAACATATCCTCAATTATTTTGACGATTTAATAAGTATATCTTTATTGCAAGGAGTGCGTATGTGTTTTTTTACGTTTTGTTCCTAGAGATTGTCAGTCAAGAAATCAGCAGTTGGTACTCTTCCCAACTGGAAAAGTAGGAGAAATAATGTATTATTTTCCGAAGCAAGACAATGCATTAGCTTAGAAACACGAGGGTAGTTTTACCAAACACAATAATTACTCATTGATTACCATGTGCATTACCATATCTGCAGAAAAAGAATGTATAGTTTTAAAGGACATGTTCTGTGTCAACAGTTTACCATTCATTACCTTTTCCCACTGGGTTATTACTCCTATTTGAATTCACTTGCCTTCATGCACACAGTCTGAGGAGCAAGTTTATTCACAACACAAACAATATATGGAGATTTTTATTTCACTTCAAATTCATTTCTTTATATTTAGGAATAAAAGTCGTAGGACTTTTATATCTTAATCGAGTATACATATATGTGTATATTCTTACATTTTTACCCTTTAAAAACACTTTTCCGTGGACTCGAAGAATTACAAATGAATAAAAGACCCCAATGTACTAAGTAGGGTTAAGAAAGATACAAATTTTATTTACCAATAAATACACTTATACTAATCCAATTCAAAAACTTAAATGCAAACACATGGATTACTTAAGCTGTCTTTACATGGTAATACAATGCCTTAAGTAGAGCTGTTGAACTTCGATTACGATTAGTAATCAATTAGATTACATTTTAAAACGAATTGTAATGATTATATAATTGCCATTAAAAGAATTGCTAATAAATAATTGATTACGATTACTTATAATCGAAAATTAATCTGAATTACTTAAAATTACTAAAAATAATCGAAAAGAATCAAAAGTAATTCTTAGATGTAATCAGACTATTTTTTTATTACTATTGATTCTTTTGGATTATTTATAGTAATTCAGATTACATTTTCATTATAAGTAATCGTAATCAATTAGTAATCGTGCGAAACTGAATATAATCGTCATTTAATCATTACTTCACCTTAAAAAAAGTAATCAAATTAGTAATCATTACGATTACTAATCATTACTTAACAACTATGGTATAAAGACATGTCAAAAAATTCTGTAGAATCTACAAAATCTTATTATGTAAAAAAGGAGATAATAGGGATAGTAAAGCGGTCGGTAAATATTTAGTTTTCTAAATCATTTCAGAAACTTAAGTATTCTCATCACATCAGAGGTGTATTTTAAAGTAAACATTGGCAGCACTATTGGTATCTATTGAAGGTATTAACACTTTTGCAGAAGCAACCAAAATCAACTCAGAAAATTTTCATGAAATTTTTGTAAATATTGTACAACTGGAACCATCAAGTAGCTGATTAAACAAACAATAAATAAACTAAACAAACAATAAACAAACCTATAAAAAAAATTATATTTTGTAGTAAAATTACAATGAAATAATAAAATATTTTCGCAAATATTCAGTTTTATTAGTACACATCTTTTTTTTTTTTTGCAATTTTCCAATTTTTATTATTAACTCAACAGTTCAATATCTTTGCTTGCATTTTACTTATAGGATCAGTGTAAACATGAAAAATACCTACAACTGACTCTTGTTCTCTTTTTTTTAAACACGGAGAGGATTTCATAATATTTTGATTCTACAAAGTTGTAAAGCTTTGTATTACCGTGTAAATATAGCACAACTGGGTACCCAACCAACCACTTTATAAGCTAAATATAACTGCAATGGAGAATAAGTTTGTCATAAACACTTTTTATACCATTTACCAAAAATGGAAAAAGGTATATACATATAGGTTTGTCATTCCATGTGTAATTTCCGCAATATTCATATGCCACCCATCAAATATATATATTCTGGGTACTTATGAATAGGGAAGACGAATAAGCGATGTCCGTCTGGTGTACGTGAAATCGGTTTTCCGAAGCTCCCAGCAAAGACTTCGTTCTTAAACTGGTGTGTCAGAAATGGTCCAACTTAGATTGGTATTGAAAATCAGCGAAATCGACCGGACGGTTTAGAGCTGGAAAACTTAAACATGATTTTGCCATATAAAAGTAACTAGTTAACACAAATTTTTAAATATTTTTGTTAAATAAACTTATTTTATATTTCAATACGAATAAAGTTGGCATTTAAAATTAAAAATAAATTAAAAAATTAAGAAGACGTTTCCAGGGTTGGAAAACTTTAACTTTTTTGTTAAATAAAAGTGATTTACTAAAACTAATTTTTCCTTTGTTTCTATAAATTAAACATATATTATATTCGTAAGAGAAGGACATTGCTGCAAGATATCAGAAAAATAAAAAAGGATGATTCCAGGGTTGGGAAACTTACAATTCTTTGTGATATATAAAAGTAAGTAGGTCTAATTAATTTTTTTCTTTTTCCTTATAAATTGTATATATTTTACGTTTTGGAAAAAAAATTTGGTGTAGAAAATTATAAAAATAAAAATCACGGAAACTGGAAATTTTTACTTTTTTTCTGGATATTAAAGTAACTAAAGAAACAATTTTTTTTAATTTCCTTTTTTCTTTGTTTACTTACCATACTTTACACTTTTTTTTAAGAACTACTAGGAATCAGAAAAAATCTAAAACTATGAATCCAGAGTTGGAAAATAATTTTTTTTTATATGAAAGTAACTAATTCAAATTATTTTTTTCTTTTTGTTAAACCGTAAAAGCTACGGATGTGAAATTTGTCCACTACAACAACAAATACATGAAAGTTAGAAATTAAAGGGTGTTCCAAAACGAGGAACGAAAATTTTTGGTATCCCATGTAATATACATACAATTGCATGTACATGCACTTAGAACTTGTAGAGTTAGTGTGTTTGTATACAGACTACAACAATTATCACTAATATTTAAAAAATCTAAATTAAAGGGTGTTCGATCAGTTAGTGTAATTTTGACTATATAATTTTGACAACTTGCTATATCTTGGAAACCGTGAGAGCCAAACTCTTGAAATTTTCAAAAACGGTAAAACTAAAAAATCAAAAAATTATAAAATCGCCAAACCCAAAAAAAAAATAGCCAAAAACCAACAAAAATCACCAAAAGAAAAAAATCGCCGAATTAAAAAAAATTCTTAAGCTTAAATAAATCGCGAAAAACCAAAAAATTCACCAAAATGAAAAAAATCGCGAAATTAAAAAAAATTCCCATAATGAACAGCGTTGTCAACTTTTTAATTTAATTAAAAAAGCACTAAATTTAAAATTTTCTTATTTTATTAAAAAAAATTTTATTTATAAATAAAAAACGTCAAATTAGAGGCATCCGATAGACATTTCAATTCTATAGGAATCAGTGTATTCTAAAATCAATTTGACAAAGGTAATAGATTTTAAACGAAATAAAAAAGGTGTCAAAAGTATTGTGCAGGAAACGAAATATAAATAGCAAAGTTAAAAATAAAAAAAGTGATTTGCAAGTTTATCAAATTTTACCAATTTTGGTTATAATTAACCAAAAACGGTAGCTCTATTCATACCAACTTTGTCACGTTTTAGGCCGATTTATATATAAAGCAAAGTGTTAACCAATTGTAAGGACATTCTGTTACGCAGTTTAAACTAATATACAGTCATAGAGGTAAACTTCTTCGTTTAAATATGGAAGTGACAGAAGTTTTACTTCTGCCCAAAACTCGATAGTGGACTCAATACTTGTATTATGTCTTCTTTGTTGTGTGACAAAACACTGCTTACATTAATTATACTTAAAATGGTAAAGTTTGAGGGTAATATGGCGCTTATTTCTTCAACCAAGTCTTGTACAATCTTATTAGAATTTTTTGAAATGCTCCATTTAACTTCAGAGATTATGTTTTTTAAATGATAAACTTCGTAAAAAAATAAAATAGATAAGGAAATTTCTCTTTCAATTTTTGGTTTAGTGCCACCGCTCGAAACAAAAAGCACCGAAAATTAACTTTAAAAAGCACTGAGCACTAACTTAAAAATTTTTCGCATCGAAAATTTCAAAAAGCACTAAAACCGGTGCGAAAAGCACCGAGTTTACAACGCTGATAATAAAAACAAACGGCAAAACCAGAAAAAAATCGCCAAAAAAGCGACAAAACTAAAAAAATCGTTTAAACTGAAAAACGCCATGTTAAAAAACGCTCAAAACCGAACGTACGGAACCCTTCGTACGCGAAACAAAGTCGCACTTTATTGAATTTGGTTATACATGTTAAATTTTTTAAAAGTATTGTAACGATAAAAGTCGGCACTCGTTTTTACCGACACAAGTCTTCTACCCTTATTCTTTTCGAACATTATATTTCTTTGCTTTTATATGAATTCTTTTATTTTGATTTTCTATATCTATTATTTTATATGTTTAATTCATTATTATTATTAACTGCATTAATAATGCCGAAATATTGAATGTAAACTTGTGTTCATATTTTCAAAACCATAGTTTAAGTTTAACGGTCAATCAGAAATGTCACCCCCTGTGTGTCGAAATCAAACTAACATAGTATTAAATACAACATTGAAACAGCTGTTCATAGTGTATGATCGCCCATACAGATGAGTTATGGTGTGTGTATGGTTGTGTGTGCCAAAACCACATGTATAAAAGGCAGCACAATGCGAAGAGGAGGCAGTCTACGTTTGGCTATCAAACTTGTAAGACAGATTCTTGTACGAGCCTCGGGGTACGAACAATAATCTGCATAGCAAATATTTAGAAAACCAGGTGAGAGTCACACGGCGACTTTGTGAGTAGGACGCAGATGACCATCGGGTACGAGCCTCGGGGTACGTACAAGCTGTTCATCTTAAGACGTAAAAGGAATAAGGTCTGTCCGCTTTATGCGAGCCTCGGCACACGAACAAGGCGTTTGACATAAGAGCGTGCGTTTTCTTCCCTCCCCTATTGCCTGCTTTGTACGAGCCTCGGCGCACGGACAAGGTGTTCGGCATACTCACGAGCGACATAAACTGACAGGGAATCCCCCCTATTGCCTACTTTGTACGAGCCTCGGCGCACGGACAAGGTGTTCGGCATACTCACAGGCGACATAAACTGATACTATACAAAATTAAATAAAGATAGGGTCATTTTGTTTACCCAAACCTAGTGCTGTATTCTTATTTCTTTCTTTCAGAGTCTCAAAATAAATAAATTTTGTGACGAACACTGGACATCGACGAGTATCACCCCAGCTAAGAAAAAACCATCGTTACAGTATAAATGAAGGTTTGTTCTAGGGATGGGCAAATGGAAAAAAATGTATCGATATATATGGTATCGATATTTTTCAACAGTATCGATATATATTTTTTGAAAACATCGATATTTCGATATATCGATATTTTTTGCTGCATTAATTTGAATGCACAATTAGTAACTTTAAGAAATTTAATCCAAAAGAACTATGTTAAGTTATACGTGACCTACTGTAGCTCCTTAAGACTTCATTAGTCTTTATTTTCTGTTGCTGCTCTGTCGTGTGCCGTTCTGTTTCTAAATTTTAATAGTTAGTTTAGGTTAGGTTAGGTTAGCAGGCTGCTAGTGAAGAATAAAAATATAGGAGTCTAGCTCACTTGGGTCCAAAACGTTGATCCCTTTGTGCTGCCTGTAAGTTGAAAGTATAAGAATAAGGGGGGAGACCGGAAGTATACGGAGAATATAGATGGAGAGGATATAGATGGAAAGTTTTTGTACAATAAGAGAGAATAGAGTAGAGAAGAAGTGAAGAAGTGGGACAAGGAGAGGGTCTAGTACATACACATGCCGTGAAGGCTAGCGGCAATACCAGCCGCTGCTCCTAATGTATAGACTTAGGTTTCTAAGTCCTATTTCCGATAATTTGGACAAGCTATTGAAGGATATTCTGCCAAGGAAGTGCAGACGGAGATCCTCCAAAGCCGGACAGAAGCAGAGAAGATGCGAAATGCTTTCCTCCTCTTCCTCATCATTGCAGCTGTAACAGTAATCATTATACGGGAGACCCATACATTTTGCGTGGGTTCCGAAAGTGCAGTGGCCTGTAAGTGTAGCCAGCAGATTCCTCGGATGCTTTCTGGTAAAGCTAATGAGGTTTCTGGTTCTTTTAGTATCTAGACGAGGCCAAAGGGCTCTCGATATAACGCAGGTAGGCTCATTGCGCCATCTTCCCTGAGATAAATTAAGAAAGGCAGTATCGAAGCGTCTCCAGCAAGATGACAGAGGGAGCCCACAAATATTGTCGATACCGACTTTCCCGAGTAGGGTTTCTCTCTTTGCTAGTTCATCCGCAACTATATTGCCTGAATTAGTTCCGTGTCCACGCACCCAGTATAGTGTGATGGTTGAGTGCTGCGCCAGTTCATCCGGGACTGTGCGGCATTCTTGGACAAGTAATGATGTACAATATACACCTGCAAGGGTTTTGATCGCGGGTTGGCTGTCCGTTATTATCTGGATATTACTATTGTGTGCCCGATAATAACTCAACCAGTGTCATGCTCTTTTTATGGCGGATATTTCTGCCAGTAATATGCTACATTCGTCCGAGAGTCTGAAGGATATTTCAATTCCAAAATCTGGAATATATATCCCCCCTCCAACTCTTCCCCTCCGTATAGAGCCATTCGTGAAAACCTGCACGGCTCTGTCCACTGGGGAGAACCCTTCTGTCAAAGAGATATTGAAATTCCTATTGAAGTAGGGTTTGGGAGTGCAGTAGTCAATGAGTTTAGGTATATTGTTTGCTGTATTTAGGATGCTAGCGTGACCCCATGGTCTATAGTTCCATACGCCTATTGCTTTCAGCCTAACGGCCGTATGTAGGGCCAGTTTTCTAGCCATTAACTCCACAGGAAGCCAACAAAGCATAGCGAAGAGTGCCTTTGTCGGCGTGGATCTAAGGGCACCTGTTATCATAAGTGCCGCTTTGCGTGGAATACCTTCTATACGAGTCTGGTTTCCCGCTGATTCTAGTGCTTTCCACCAGACCGAGACCCCATAAAATAGGATAGGTTTTATGACCATCTCCCCCATCAACCCCTTTGGGGTTAATTCCCCAAGTAGAGCCAATTGCTTTCCTACAGATGTACATTGCCATAGCGGCTTTCTCTATCCTCACCTGAAGATTTTCCCTCCAGGAGAGTTTACTATCTAGAACAACACCTAGATATTTGGCTCTTTTCGACATGGTAAGTGCAGTACCATTCAATGCCGGGGGAATGAATTGTGGAACTTTGTATCTCCTGGTGAAGAGTACTAGTTCCGTTTTGGTCGGGTTGACACTCAGGCCGCTACTAGAGTACCAAGCATTAACCTCATTTAGTGCTGTTTCCAGCCTTTGTGATATCGTATCCAAGTTAAATCCTGATATTGCTATCGCTACATCATCTGCGTATGCAACGGTTTTAATGCTCAAGGATTCCAATTTTCTAAGCAGATTGTTGATTGTCACATTCCACAGTAGGTGTACCTCTGTGGGCCTGCCTTGTGATGGTGGCTGCTCTCATGGTGGAAGTGATGGTTCTGTATAGAAGCAGATTTCCAATGAGCCGATAAATCCCTCGGTCAATCCCCAGCTCTCTGAGAGACTGAATGATTGCCGTTGGATCAATGTTATTAAAGGCACCTTCAATGTCCATGAAGGCTGCCAAGGTATAGTTTTTATGCTCGAGTGATTTTTCTATGTAACCTACACGCGAATGTAAGGCGGTCTCAACCGATTTACCCTTAGTGTACGCGTGTTGAGAGACTGAGATTAGGGAGCTGTCTATGGAAGTTCTAATGTGAACATCCAACACTCTCTCAAGAGTTTTTAGAAGGAAGGAAGTTAAGCTTATGGGTCTAAAATCCTTCGCTTTAGTTGTGATAATTTTCCTCCTTTGGGAATAAAGATCACTTTACTTCTAGTCCATGCAATTGGAATATATGACCATAGGAAGCAGGTCTTATATATGGTAAGTAACCATGAGATTACAAGTTCTACGTTATGTTGTAGATCCGCTGGAATAATACCATCCGGTCCTGGTGATTTGAACGGATGGAAGCTTTAAATTGCCCATTTAACTTTCTCCACCGTTAAGTCGATGTATATATGTGATTGAGCATGAAAGGGATACGCCCGTGGCATATCGCTACAAGGTTGACATCCCGGAAAATGGGTGTCCATTAGAATCTTTAGGGAATCAATACTGTTAGTGGTCCAGTTTCCATCATTATTTTGGATGTAGCTGGGTATCGGTGGCTTTTTCGCAAGGATTTTACGCATTCTGCTAGTCTCGGAGTAAGTTTCTACATTACTGAAGAATTCTCTCCAAGTTTTGCGTTTTGCGTTCCTGACTTCATTCTTGAATTTATTTAATGCAGCTTTGTAGAGTGACCAGTTTCCTGTCCTTTTTGCTTCATTGAAAATTCTCCTGCAGTTTTTCCTAGTTTCTGCTATGTCTCCAGACCACCAAGGTACCCTTCTTATCGGGCGCTGTACATATGCCCTACAGGATGAGCCTGTGGCTGCTTTGAACGCATTTATTAGCATGTCCACGGCCAAATCAATATCTGCAGCCCCCTCTATATTTGGTGGACGTGCAATTAAGTCGGTTAGGATTTGGGTTTGCATCACCCAGTCCGTCTTCCGTCTGTTAACATATAATGTCGAATGCATATTTGATATGCTGAATGTGAATAACAAATAGCGATGATCAGAGAATGAGCAGTCTGAAGAGACCCTCCATTCACGTGCCAAATAAGCGTGTCTCGCACTGACCAGAGTTATGTCTAACACCTCCTGTCTGTTGGATACTATGAAAGTGGGTTCTGAACCCTGATTCGATACTACTAGGTTATTTTCCATAATAAAATCAAAAATACACTCACCCCTTTCATTATTACCTGTGCTTCCCCAGATTCAATGATGTGCGTTGGCGTCGGCACCTATTATTACAGGCGTGCCGCGTCTATTGGCCTCTTTGGCTAAATCCCGGACCATTGTACCAGGAGGTGGGTCTGTGCCGCCGTGAGCCATGTAGCAGGAAAGAATCCATATAATGGATTCCCCTGTCTCCCACGCCGCCGCTACCGTATCTTCATTGCTAAAATTAGATAGAATGAAGATATTTAAGTTGGTTTTAACCATAATACAGGATCTAATGTTTTTGTCATTGTTACCTTTTTACATACAATAATTTGTACCCTTTTGCGCAAAGTCCAAGTATTTTGCCGTTGACAGTCCACGGCTCTTGGATAAGCGCCATATCCACTCCTCCCTCAACGAGTCGGTTGGTTAATGCCGCTGAGGCTGATTTCGAATGGTGAAGATAAATTTGTATTATCTTCGCCATCCTCAGATATCTGGGTCATAATTGATAACGATGTCTCCGTGTTCTGGATTTGGGTCCAGAAGAGCGTTTTCATCGTCCACGAAGTCGAGTCTATTCAGGAAGTCCTCAATCAGACAAGAGTCTGTTTGGGAACATCCCGAAGCGACTGAGTTCGCCGATTCAACTATGGCCTCCGAATTGGCATTGGCTTCTTTACCAATCTCTAGCCCTTGCGACCCCTCTACTGCAGCAGGGATTTCGGGATCGGGTTTGTCGTCACCCCGGTAGATGCATTGTCTGATGCCCATAAAACCGTAGTACAACCGATTCGTAAACCTTTACTACCTTCCAGTCATTGGTTGGTAGGTTCGGGTTTCCTTTCCGGAAGATATCCAGGATCTTCGCTCGGTCATGTGGTTCCGCCAGAATGATAGCAATTGCTCTCGGTCTGCGAGGTATCTCACTGACCGCGACCAATTCCAGTCTCGCGCCGGGCCACACTTCCCCTAGGGATAATATGATATCCTTTAATTTGGACGCTGATAGCTCGTCCATGCATGAGACCAGTTTCACGTGTCCTTGAAACCAGCCTGAGTCCATTGATTTCATTGTCGATTGCTCCGTCGCAGTTACTACGGTCAAGAACAGCCCTTACCAGTGTGTTTCTTGCAACCTCACTGTAAGGTCTGTTTATGACCCCAGAATCCACCTGCTTTTGTCGCTTGCTGGATGGCTGTGCCCTTGGCTGCGGTGATGGCTCCTCCCCTGAGCGTTGCCTTTTAGGCGCAATGGCTGCAGGTATTTTTGCAGCTGCTTCAGGGTTGGAGCCATCATGTGCGGCCAAGTGAGCCTTTGCCCATGCCAGCGAGGATTTCTCCTTACTGCTTAGATCCTTAGACGGCTTTTTGCCTAACTTCTCGATATATCGTCGAGCAGCCCGTAATTTACCGGTGGCTTTGAGCGTCAGGAAGCTACGTTCTTGTGTATTCCGTGCACTCGATCCAGATGCAGTTGGCACTATCGGCTTTACGCTGACTGGCGCATCCTTCTCGAGCTCGGTATTAATAGGTGCAATTGGCATGGCTGGTTTTACTCCAGCTGGCGCACCTTTCAATTGTTTATTGGGTGCAGTTGGCACTACCGAGGATTTCCCGGTTGTCACACCCAGAATTTTGTTGGCTGATTTCTCAGCTCTAATTTTGGCTGTAGCAGATGTGCTTGGACTACAGTCCAAGGACACGCTACGAGTTTCCTAGTGGAATGGCAAGGTTTGGTTTTTGTTGTTTTTTATTATTTTTGTTTTACGAGTATGCGCGTAAGGGGTTGGACCACCCATGCAGGGACGGCGTACATGAGCTAGGCAATCACGTTTTAACCAACCCGTGCCCTGGCGTCGGCGTGGAGCTGTTAACGACTAGTCTTCTTTAACCACTAACTAGCCATTCAGGTTCTCGGCACTGCTACCATCCACCTTAACCTTACAAGTGGCTTAGTTTTGGTCCGCGGGCTCCATGCATGGAGAAACTGCACCATAAAGAGGAGCCACAACTGGAAAACTAAGCTGGCCTCATGACCTCCTATGGGAGTACCATGTGACCCTCTTAGATTTCATTAGGAGTAACTGCCCAACACGATTCCCTTCAAAGTTGGAAGGTCAATTCATGCTGGATAGCATCTCCCCACCATGATAACAAACATGGGTGGAATGTTTCTCATGATCGGGAGTCTCCACTTGCGGGTACCTCCCCCATGGTACACCCAACCCTGGCACCTCTTTTCCAGGGTGCGCCTTTGTCGGTGAGATACCAGAGGTGCATTTCGCCAGCACACAGCCTGGCCATGACAACGATCCTACGCATTCCTAAAAAGAAAATCCGCAGATTCGTGCCAGATCCGAGACATGACAGAACTCAGATGACCACTTGTGCAGTGTGTCAGGAGGGTTACTGATAATGTCTCTCCCTTATCCGCCGCCTGGGGACGCGCCCGACAGGAGACTACTACTCCTACAGCATAGCTAGGTGCTAAACTAGCGCTGTTGTTCGGGAATTTTAATAGTTACCTTTTCTGTAATAAATTATCAGCTGTTTCGGACCAGAACGGTCACAGTTTTCCACTAAAGTGGAATTTTTTCATTTCCCGGGAAAGCGGGAATGACTTTTTGGTTTCCCGGGAATTCCCGCCCGGTGCAAAACAATACAAACTATTTTTTTATTTAATTTTGATTTATTTATTTCAACAAAAAACAAATTATAATTCATGATATCGATTAAATATTAACGTTTTATAAACACATTAGTCAAAAAAATAATAACATTTCAGTTCCCGGCCGTATGAAAAACATTAATTGTTATGTTTCAATGTAGTGTTTATGTTTTTCTGGTAAAAATTAAATTTTTTTAAATTCTTAAAGCACAATCACAGTTTATTTCGAAATGTTTGTATATTGGGTAATATAAATAAAATAAAGTATTTGCCTTTTACTTAAAAATTTGTTTTAAAACTCCAAATATGTGTGTGTTTTTTGTTTTTTTTTTAATTTTTAAGTAAAAAGCAAATACTTTTTTTTATTCATACTACCCATTATTTATGCTGCCACTTACAACTAGTTAGCAGGTTTTTTTATTTTCATAGGTTTAACCGAACAGAATTAAGAAGAGAAAAACAAACGGCTTGTATATGATTTCTATAAACCAAAAAGAGTCACCTGATTCGTAAGCCTTTAGTGTTATATCCACACAATCCAAAAAGTCAATTGCCTCAGTTGGGTCACCTTATAAATTCGCCAGGGATGTTATTATGAAATTTCTGTTTTTTTCTTCGCATCACTAGTAGTAATGGTACAGTTAAAAAACGGCTGTAGCTCTTAAAAGTATCGAAACCCGATACTCGTAAATAAGAATCGATGTATCGATATATCGGTTTTTGAAATATCGGCGATATATATCGAAATTTATTTTCTAAAATATCGATATTTCGATATATCGATATTTTTTGCCCATCCCTAGTTTGTGCCATGTTGGTCGTTATGCTGGCAGTAAAGTTGTGTTTTAAATTGATGGTCTTTCGTTGACAGCTTGTAACGAGTTCTTTTTCAATTTTAGTAAATAGAGATAAAAATAAAATTTATCGGTAAAGAAGAGTCCTAACTGTAAAATTAATTCTAGGACATGTTCCTTTGTGCTGAGCAAATTTAAAAAAATCCTTAAGGAATAATTCTTTTTGATATTGTATGACGTGACGTTGTTATTGACAACTGAAATAAGGGTGAATCTAAAGTATTTCTTAAATACAGAGTGTAGAATAAAATATTCAACTCATTGTTAATATCGAAAAAAAATATTTAATCGAAAAATAACCAAGAAGTCACTTACTAAAAATTGCACTAGGGCAAAAAATTATAAATTTTTTCACAAAACAAATAGCAACGTTGCTTAAAAAATTAGGAAATTTAATAAGCTTTCTAATACATGTAATTATGTTCAAATCCATTAAGAACTGCATGAGTTAAGAAGCAAATTACTAAAGCAAGATTTTTATTTTTTTTTTGCAAAAATGAATTTTTCTTAAAAAAACCAAAAATGTGCTTATGTATGTATCTCTATACTACATATACGCACTTTGGTGAAGGGTATATAAGATTCGGCACAGCTGAATATAGCACTCTTACTTATTTTTTTGTAATTAGCACTGTTTGCAAATTTTTGTTGTTGTTTATGATGTCCAGTCATTTTGAACTCTTGAATTTTATATTATTTGTGAAAGTTGTAATATTTTGTCTTGCTTCATGACTACAGTGTCTGAAAGTTCAGTGGTGTGTATTAGGGATGTAACGAATACCAGTTTAGCAAATGCGAATGCGAAAGCGAATAATAAATTTTAATTTTTGCGACAGTAATAACTAAAACAAAAATAAAACAAAAACAACCGTAAACAAAATAACTCAAAGTGCCCTTGAGGAATACACTAACAAAGTGCCCTTGAGGAATACTCTATATGAGTACCTCAAAAACAAATAATTGTGAAGTGAGTGATAACGGCAGAAATGCCTATCTTACTGTGAGCTCTGATGATCTTAATGATAACAATAAAAAATCTGATGATAGACTTACTGTGAGTTCTGATGCTCTTAATATAAACAAAATAAATAAAAAACCTGATGACAGACTTTTTTTAAAGGCTAAGCCAATTTTTCGTCAGCGATCAACTTCGCTTTGTCCAATGCCAACTAGTGTTAACATTACAGTTGCCTACTACTTCGTCATTTAAATCAGCGATATCATCCGATTCAGGCTCGTGTTCATCACTTACCCAAATTGTCAATATAAATAAGAGTAGCCCAAAACCCAAGGTCCAAGTCGGAATGGACCAAATTCTACTAAGATTGCATCAGCTTCAAAGGTATCTAGGGATAACAGCGCATCCTCCACTAATCGTTTTCAAATATTGCAAGATGACAACGACACACCTGATATATCTGAGAAAAAAACCTCCAAGCCGCCACCAATATATTTGAGAGAAAAAAATTCAAACGCTCTTATTAAGAAATTAATTTCGGTCATTGGTGAGAAAAAATTTCACATTGTTCCAATAAAACGTGGCAATATCGATGAAACGAAAATTCAAATTTCTGACGAAACAGATTTCCGTAAAATGGTTTCTGAATTTGAAAAAAATAAAACAAGTTTCTACACATACCAGCTCAAGAGTGCTAAAGGCCTGCAGATCGTATTGAAGGGCATAGATTCTTATGTTGTTCCCGAAGAAATAAAAGACGCACTCGTCCTCCAGGGATTCAAGGTAAAAAATGTTTCAAATATAATAAATAGGGAGAAGATCCCCCAGCCTCTATTTCGCGTTGAACTTGAGCCGAATGATATAAAATTGAGAAAAAATGAGACGCACCCAATTTATAATTTAAAATATCTTTTATACCAAAAAATAACAGTTGAAGAACCACACAAGCGTTCTGGACCCGTACAGTGCCATAATTGTCAAGAATATGGCCACACAAAAACTTACTGCAAATTACCTACAGTTTGTGTTATTTGCGGTGAATTGCACGGTACTGCTAGTTGCAATAAACCGAAAGATCAAAGTAACAAAAAATGCAGTAATTGTGGAGAAAATCACACTGCTAACTACAGAGGTTGTCATGTATATTCTTTCGTTAAAAAGACTATGGGGCAAAAACCTAAAGTAGCTCCAGCACAAACAGCAAACACTTACTCCACCACTCTTGCCCAAGTGAGCCAACCAGTTAATTCACGTGTATCGTATGCCGATGCTGCAAAAACAAGCTCTATTCCCACACAAAATGTTTCACGGCCAAATACTTCAATAAATACAAACTCAGCCTTTAATTTTAATCGCCTTGAAGCTACTATTGAAAATCTGGTGCAAACTATAAACAATTTTACAACAAGTATGACTAGCGTGATGCAAGAAATGCTGCGAATGCAGAATACTCTGCTTCAAGCAATACTTAATAAGCCATGAACACGTTAACAATATGTTTCTGGAACGCAAACGGCATTCGCCAACATAAAAATGAACTTGAGCACTTCCTCACGGAAAAAAATATTGATATAATGTTGGTCTCTGAGACTCATTTGACTTCGAGAAGCCTTTTTAAAATTTATGGCTACACCTTATATGATTCAAAGGACCCGAGAGAAAGAGCATGCGGTGGATCAGCAATTTTAATAAAGTCAAGACTCAAGCATTATATTATTGACAACATTTGCGAGGAACATTTACAAGCAACGAATATTTGTATCGAAAATTTTTGCACTAATTTTGTCATATCATCAATTTACTCCCCTCCTAGGTTCGCAATTACTGAGGACCAATACGAGGAATTCTACAAATCCCTTGGCCCTTGCTTCGTAGCAGCTGGCGACTACAATGCAAAACATACGTTCTGGGGTTCGCGTCTTATTACACCTAGAGGTCGGGCATTGTTCAACACAATTTCAAAAATGGGCTTGGACGTCATTTCGAGTGGGGAGCCCACTTACTGGCCTACGGACATACAAAAAATTCCGGATGTTATAGATTTTGGAGTCATGAAAAGTATTTCTAGGGAATTAGTTCATGTTGGAGCGTCTCAAGATCTTTCCTCCGATCACTCTCCCACGATCGTTACAATTTGTAGCCCACTAAGTAGTGACTTACCTCACCCGTATGTGAAGACGATCAACCGTGTTAATTGGCTGGGGTTCAGAAAATATCTCAGTACTCATTGTACGGAAAACATTACGCTAAGAACATCCGAAGATATTGAATTTAACATTGGCAATCTTATCAAAAATATAAAACAGGCTGCTGAACATGCGACTACCTCCTACCCGCAGACTGGATTTAATAGAATTTATTCTACGGATATTGAACGTCTTGTAAGTGAAAAAAGAAGAGCTAGAAGGGAATGGCAACAGCACAGATCGCCACAACATAAAATCAGATTTAAAGAGTGCACTAAACGACTCCAAGACTTGCTTGCATTTGAAAAAACTGCATCTTTTAAAAACTATCTAGAAGGTCTTGATGCCACACCAGCATCTAATTACTCCTTGTGGCGCGCTGCTAGAAAGCTTAAAACACCTGTTGCGTTTAAACCACCTCTGCGTACATCTACAGGGGGTTGGGCACGAAGCGATACTGAAAAAGGTAAACTATTTGCTGAGCATTTAAAATCAGTATTTACCCCTAACTCGTGTACTGGTGTTATTGATTTGCCGAATGTAGTGGCGCTACCCCCTCGACCCATAAAATTTAGAACGTATGATGTACAAAAACTAATTGCTGAACTTAACCCGAAGAAAGCTCCGGGTATTGATGGAATTAGTAACCAGATGCTAATAAAGTTGCCTCGTATTGCAATTAGAATCCTGTTATTTATTTTTAACGCCATTTTACGACTGGAGTATTATCCAAATAGCTGGAAGCTTGCCAAAGTTAAAATGATTCCAAAGCCGGGCAAAGACCTTACCAAGGCTAAGTCATACAGGCCAATAAGTCTGCTATCAACAATGTCAAAACTTTTCGAAAAACTGCTCATGACAAAATTGTCCCCAATTCTAGTTAGCAGTGGGTGCATACCAGAACATCAATTTGGTTTTAGAAGTCAGCATAGCACCATCGAACAAACTCATAGATTGGTTCAATTTATAAGAAGAACATTTGAAGAAAAGAAGTATTGTTCTGCGCTGTTTATCGACGTTTCTCAGGCATTTGATAAAGTGTGGCATGAAGGTCTTATTTTAAAACTGAAATCATATTTACCAATAAATTTTCCGAAGCTATTAGAAAGTTATATTAATACCCGGAAGTTTACGGTTGTGGAAGGAGACTTCATGAGTGTGCCCGAATCTATATCATCCGGTGTGCCACAGGGGAGCATACTGGGGCCAGTTTTGTATTTGATTTACACATGTGATATGCCTTTGAGCAGCAATATCCATACATCTACGTTTGCCGATGATACAGCCTGCCTTAGTATGCACGAAAACCCTCACGAGGCTTCCCGATATCTACAAGAACATATTACACAACTGGAACTATGGTTAAATTTATGGAGAATCAAAGTAAACGAGCAAAAGTGTGTCCAGGTAACATTTACCCTGAGAAGAGATACTTGTTCCCCAATTCGAATCAACAATCAAGTTGTTCTTCAACATTCACACGTAAAATACCTTGGTATACACCTTGATCGACGGCTTACATGGAAGCCCCATATTGACTCAAAGCTAACACAAATGAAACTGAAATTAACTCAGATAGATTGGCTGATTGGTAGAAATTCAACACTCAGTCTAGATTGTAAACTTTTAATATACAAGACGATTTTGAAACCAATATGGTGCTACGGAATACAGTTATGGGGCACTGCTTCAGCTTCTAATGTCGAGAGAATCCAACGAAGGCAAAACAAAATTTTACGCTTAATAACATTGGCTCCATGGTATATAAAAAATTCAAATATACATCGTGATTTAAATATGCCACTAGTGACTGAAGAAATTGCAAAATACGCTGGCAAATATTTAACAAAACTCGAGTCACATCCTAATCCGCTTGCTCGTAATATTTTGAACTTTACTGGACACATCCGCCTAAAAAAGAGGGACACAAGGGCTCTTATTCACAGCACTCCAGATGGGACTTCCTGAAAATACTTTTATTTTTTATATATTTTCCTTTTGATTATCACTACTTATGTATTATATATAACTATTACTAAGCTTATGTCCGACACTGGTCGGGCCTAATTATATTTTTAGATTTAAGATTTGAATACTTATTGTTAGTTCATATATGAAGATACAATAAATAAAAATCATGCATTAAAAAAAAAAAAATTTTTTTTTGCGAAAGCGAAAGCGAATGCAAATATTACAATTCGTTAAAATCTCACATGCAAATAAATTTATATAAGAGTAAGTATATATAATAATTAAAAATAAGTTTACACAATGTTAGGCAATCCACCCATTTGTACTTTAGCCCTAAATCCTGGTACTCTGTTCAACATTTCATTTGAAATGCTGTCAAATACATATGAAGAAAACTTGGAATGAATTTTTCCTGAAAAAATCTAGCAGAAGTAGTACTCTGTTCATCTTGGGAAAAACATATGAAATATATCTTCAACATTTTAAGTTTCCATGAGAAATAATATGAGTTGCACTTGTTTCGCGTGGAATTTACAACAAACAGGGACTAGTTAATATTGTTTGGATTTGTCTTAAGCAGAAAATCTTTTCGCGCAAATCAAACACTGTCTTTTCTTTTTCAAAACTTAATAATATTTCCAAACACCGCTGGATTTGGGTTTCATATTGATACTTATGAGAACTTATTGTTAGAAAAGTTTTCCGCTAAAAGATTAATGCTTTACATGTAAGTATATGTATCTTTTTCATGCTGGTTTAAAATGTATGCGAATATTTCGCTTGAAATATTCGCATACATTTTAGCGAATGCAAAAATCAAAAGTAAGCGAGTTATTTGCGATTGCGAAAGCGAATGCGAACATTCGTTACATCCCTAGTGTGTATAAATTTTTTTTTTTTATATTTTTTTTTTTTAATGCATGATTTTTATTTATTGTATCTTCATATATGAACTAACAATAAGTATTCAAATCTTAAATCTAAAAATATAATTAGGCCCGACCAGTGTCGGACATAAGCTTAGTAATAGTTATATATAATACATAAGTAGTGATAATCAAAAGGAAAAAAAAAATATAAATATTTATGTATACATAAATTAAAAAAAAAATTAAGTATTAATAATTGGAATATAAATTTTAATTTAAATATGCCTACTACAAGCATGATTAGAAAAGTTTTTCCTGGAAGCATATTCTATAATTAGAATTATAAGCTTGTTGTATACTATAGGCTAGCAATATTATAGCAAGGGTTAAATTTTCTTTATAAAATAATTGTTAATAAACCTTTCACAATAGTATTCACACCACTTTTCTTAGCTTGAGGCTTATGGTAGTAAGTTTGTTATAAACTATTTCCATAGCGTTTTGGCTTGTTGGGTTGTATACACACGTCTCATACAACTGACTGCACTGGTTTTGTAGCAAATCTGGCTCGCAGATGTTTTTAACCCACAAAACGTATTCTGCTGTTGCTCACTGTTTATACAACACTACAGACTCACTGCCTTTACGTAATTACTTCTTATCGTTATTAACACTGACTCACTCTCACACAGGGTACCTCTTTTTATACTACAGGAACCGGTTCTAGCATGTTCGCCATCTACTCATATATGGCGTAATCAAATGTGTGCACATAGTAAAGCCAAATGGAAGGAACTTTATTACTGCATAACGATTTTGCTGCTATGCACGTTGCCATCTGTGTTGTCATTTACTCCACCAGGGAAGTCTATTTTTCACTAAGGGTGTGGCAAGCCCGGGGCCCAGCTGGGGTGATCTGGCTTTGTCTATTGACGTACCTTTAGTACATTACCCATAGAACTTATGTGTTACTACCTGATCTCTAGCAACAGAGGAAAGGATGTGCACATATTTATAAAAGGAAGACAGGTTCCTGTTGATGCCAATTAGGTGTAGCAATTGTGGTGGAACTTTGAGGTCTATAGACCTCTGGTTATAACCAGAGGCTACTTCTGGTGCCACGGGTGCCGGTTGCCCGACAGTCGAGCTTCTCTGAAGTTTTGAGTGTATATAGCGGTCGTCAGGATCCTTTGCTAAAACACTGAGTTCGTCCTACCCCACGGGGCTTAAGGCATGATTTTGGTGTGGGTGGAGTAAGTACTGGATTTTTGGCGACACAGGCGTGCGTTCATCTCGGATGAGTGGTTGAGCTGTGCCGGCAATGTTTGAGGAATTCTCTTGGGGACATCGCTGTGGGTGTATACACAACACCTCTAGTGTGAGAACCGGGAGAATAAACGTGGTGGCTGTGGTTGCTCCCAAAGTGGCTGGGATAATAGTCTTGGTTTCCCAGTGTTGAATCAATGCTAGAGGTTGTTCTGACGCAGTCATCCAAACACCATTCTAGGTGCTGTTGCCATACAACAGATAGTACTGTTTTGACAAAGTCATTACGGCGAAGAGTTTTGATAGCTCAAAGTACCTCAGCAAGGTACTTGAATATAGTACAGTGATAAATATATACAAAGATTACAACCTATGTGCCCTGCTGGGTGGGCACATTTGTTCATTCTAAGGGGTGCATGGGGGCGTTGGTCTGGCGTCTAACCCACACCAGGTGCTTGGCACCCGTAAGATAAGGCCGTAAAGCCAGGTGCTTATTGAAATCCAAGCACATCTCTGTTGTCATTTACTATTGGCAGCCAGGTGATCAAACAGTCTTCTAGTCAACTAAAAGCTGACATGATGGAACGTGCAAATACGCCGAAAAGTAATTCTTTGCCTCAAGTAATTCAGAAGGTTTGATAAAATCTTATTTCTATATTGTGCGAAAATCCATACAAGATTCTGTACCAAAGGCTATCATGCATTATATGCGAGACACATTGGTAGAAATATTTTGTATTCGATACAATTTTTTAAAAATCATCACCAATAAACTAATGCCGTTAATAATTTTGCAAGGGTTAATTTATAATGCATAGGTTAGGAAGGGTGGTGCTATACCGCACCACCACTTGGAGAGCCAATTGGTTACATTGTGATAAGTATTCATACATTATAATTATTTTTACTTTAAAATACATATATTTTTTATACCATTTACCAAAAGTGGAAAAGGGTATGACAAAACTATTCATTCCGTGTGTAATTTCCATAATCTTCATATACGACCCATAAAATATATATATTCTGGGTCCTTATGACTACGGAACACCTCCGTCCGTCCGTCCGTCTGGTGTACTTTAAATGAGTTTTCCGAAGCTCCCAGAAAAGCTAGAGAATTCGGTCTTGGATTGATTGAAAATCAGCAAAATCGAGCAGGAGGTTTAAGAGCTGGAAAACCTAAACTTTATTTTGCCACATAAAAGTAACTAGATAACACAAATTTTCTTATTTTTTTGTTAAATAAACTTATTTTATATTTCAGTACGAAAAAAATTTGTATTATATATATAAAAAAAATCCAAAAAATCCAAAAACTCAAAAAGGCGTTTCCAGGGTTGGGAACTTTAACTATTTTGTTATATAAAAATAACCTACTAAAACTAATTTTTTCTTTTTTTTATATAAAAGTAACTGGGTCAAATTATTTTTTTCTTTTGTTGAGAAATTATTTATACATTATGTTTTAGAAAGAAATATTTTTGGATAAAAATTATAAAAATAAAAAACATAGCTCTAGCCCTGGAAAACTTAAGGTTTTTCTGGTATATAAAACTAATTAAATAAAACTAATTATTTCTTTGGTAAATAAATATATTGTATATTTTAGAAAGAAATTAATTTGTATTACCAATTAGAAAAATAAAAATTATGGTTTCAGGATTGGAAATCAGAAAACATTGTTAGTAAAAATATAACCAAAAACAATTTTTTTCAACTTAAACATATTTCATGTTTTAGGCAGATATTTACTCTAAATTTCTATATCCTTTACCAAAAATGGTAAAGGTTTGTCACTCCGTGTGCAATTTTCATAATTTTGATATGTGACCCATATGGGTCCTTATGAATACGGAAGACGAATAAGCAATATCCGTCTGTCCGTCCATCTGCTGTACGTGAAATTGGTTTTCCGGAGCTCCCGGAAAAGCTAGCGACTTCGGTCTTGAACTGGTGTCTTAGCAATGGTCCAAAATAGATTGGTATTCAAAATCAGCGAAATCGAGCATCCAGTTTCAGAGCTGGACAACTTATACTTGATTTTGCCATTAAAAGAAACTAAATAACACAAATTTTATGCTTTTTTGTTAAATATACTTATTTTATATTTCGGTACGAATAAATTTTCTATTAAAAATATAAAAAAAAATAAAAAAGGCGTTTCCAGGGTTGAGAACTTTAACTATGTTGCTATACACTAAAACAATTTTTTCTTTTTTATCTAACATTCTTAAAAGCAAAAGATTGGTCTACGAATCAGAAAAATTTTAAATTATGATTCCAGGGTTGAGAAACTTACACTTTTTGTGATATATAAAAGAAACTAGGTCTAATAATTTTTTTTTATATTGTAATTTATATTTTATGTTTTGAAATAAAAGTTGTGTATAGAAAGTTAGAAAAATAAAAACCACAGCTCCGCAGATAGAAAATTTATAGTCTTTTTGATATTAAGGTAACTAAATAAACCTAGTATTTTCTTTATTTCTTTTTTTCTTTGTTTAGTTAACATAACATATGTTATATATTTTTTAAAGAAAAAGATTGGTATAAGGAACCAAAAAAATCTATAAGGACGATTCCAGGGTTGGGAAAAGTACACTTTTTATATATATAAAACTAATAAAATAAAGCTAGTTATTTCTTTGATAATTAAACATATTCTATATTTTAGAAAGAAATAAATTAGTACTCGTATTACAACCAGATAAATTTAAATTATGGTTCCAGGGTTGGAAATTTAAAAAAATTGGGTAAAAAAATAACCAAAAATAATTATTTTTTCAGTTAAACATATTTCATATTTTAGGAAGATCTTTACTTAAGCAAATTCTTTAGTCGAAAAAAACCAAGAGGTCACTCACTAAAAATTGCACTATAACAAAAAATTATAAACTTTATCACAAAACAAATATGTATGTATGTAATTATGTATGTATCTGTATACTACACATACATACATACGTTGGTAAAGGGTATATAAGATTCGGCACAGCCGTATATAGCACTCTTACTTGTTTTATATTAAATTTAACTTGTTCAGTAATATAATTGTTTTTGAAAATACATCGAATACGCATTAATTATTGCGAGGTTGCCTAGATCTTATGCGCATTATACTATTGCTAATGCAGATCATCAGGGAACATTTATCCAAAAATTTCTTAGAACAACTAGATATATTTTGTGACATTTTCATTTAACGAAATGAAAAGTTGAAATAAAGTCACCCAATGTAGAGATGGTAAAGTGAGAAAATAAAAACATGCTAATTATTCAGTACTTTTTTAATATTTCAGTTGCAATAAAAAATATGTACAAAGATCAACTAACATCACACACAGTGGACTGAACAAAAGAACGCTGATGATGAAGGTTTGGCGGCGTTCAAAAACAACATGTTGTTCCGTTCTGCTAGTGTTTGTGAGGATATGTATAGTTATCTTTGGTGTTAGTTGATCTTTCAAATTATCACATGTAATTTGGTTTTCTCAAAATATGAACTTTAGTCTTTATTCTACTCAAAACCAAACATTGAACAAAAATAATTTAAAAAAAATAATTTAATGTTAATAGCACAACTGGCACGAACGACAGATTTTTTGTTGCGAAATTTCTAAGTCGGAAATAAAATTTGTATAAACTTAGCGATAGATATTTTTTAGGCCGACGAATAGAAAATTTTTTTCTCTTTGCACAAACAATAAGCCACCTTATCAATTATAAGAACTATTATTTTTCATCCTTGAGAAAAATCAGAGAATTATTTCAAAGAATTTCGGCATGTTTTGACGATCCCTTTTTGATAAAAAATAAAATATTACAACAAGTAACAGTGCTATAATCGGCTGTGCCGAATCTTATATACCCCTTACCAACGTACGTACATATATATAGTATACAGACACATACATACATATTTGTTTTGTGAAAAAAATTACCATTTTTTTCTCTAAAGCAATTAATAATAAGTAACCTTTCAGTATATTTCGATTAAAGAATTTGATTCAATTATTTTATTTTCGATATTAGCAATAGTTGAATATTTTACTCTACACTCTATGGTTAAGATATATTTTACATTCACTCTTATTTCAGTCAACATCGACGTCACGTCAATGCAATACCAAAAAATTGGGGGTTGTTTACTCGCTCTCGAGGTGTTCAAAAACCGTGCTGCTATTTAATAACTCTAAAATATTCTTATAGCTAATAAATCAGTGAATATTTAAATATAGTTTGAGTTAATTTTCATTAAAAATTAAAATGTGTTTAAATACACTTTCATTTCTTCAGTGGTTAATTAAAGTTATTATCAAATTAAGTTGAAAGTACGGTAGCACTACAATATTATGGAAAGCTTTCCAAAAAACAGCTGTTCAATATAAACAAGAAAGTTGATTTATCAATTTGCAGAAAAGTGAAATAGCAAAAAACACATTTTATGATACAAAAAGAGCATCAGAATGCATTTTTCTATTTATATATTTCATGCAAGGTTGGCAAACGGTATCGTAAAAATACCGATACCGATTCAAATACCGCTAAAATTAGATACCGGTATCGTTACCGATACCGAAATCCATTTCGGTTAGAAAATACCGGTATCCAGACTACCGTTTACGTCTATACCGGTACGTACCGGTATACCGATTCCGGGAAAAAAATTAATGATAGGTGATTTGTAGTTACCAAATTTGTATTAGGTATTACAACTTTTTTAACCATGAGACAACTGATTTTTTCCAGTTGTATTTTCATTTTTATTTCGTCCATTGTGTACGTTTATTATTCCAGACGACAACCAATCCCATTTGTCAACCAATATTATTGCCATGTTCATAAAACATAGAATCTCATGGAAAAATAGCAAGGCAAGAACTATAAATATCTAAAATGTTTTGTAATGGATACTATGGTTTCAAAAAACATAGCATAGAACCTTTCTTTTTCGAGCATTAACTCGAAGACAACTAAAATTAGTTGTTATTCAGAATACAAAAAAACAGTTGTTTAAAAGTTAAGTTGTTTCAGTTCCAATCCAACCTTAGTTGATCTGTAAACCGTAATATGGACAAAATTTGCAAAAATATGTTTCAATTAACTTTCTTTCTTTGGTTTTGGTCTTGTTTACACACTTCACCGTAATAAATAAGGTTGATAGATAAAAAACTTCTAAATTTTTATATTAGAAGTTAAAGATTCCTCTCTTGAGGTGAAGAAAAGTACCTGCTTTAAGTTTTAATTTTTAATTGTTTCTTTGTTTTTAAGTTGGCTAAAAGAATATTGTTTATTCTTTGAATTGAAATATTCAAATGTTCGTTTCGTTTGAATTTGGCGAGAAAGTTATAAATAATATGGGTCTAGTACAAAAATATTGCCTAAGAATGTGTCCAAAGTATAAAAGTATAAAAAAAACCGAAAAAATTATATTTGGTGAAAAATATAGACATATATTTGAAATTTACTGAAACAAGATATATGTATATGGTTCGAAAGGTCTCGTCTTTCTGTGTCCGTTTATAAATTTAAAATCGGTTGGTATTTAACTTAGTTAGAAGTTGATAAGTGCCTACGGGTACGAAAACCCGGGTTTTAGCTGTAACTCAAAATTTTGGAGGTGTTTGGAAAATTTAAAATACAGATTGTTGTTATACTCGACCAGAAAAATAGTAACACTTTGCAGGTATTTTTGTTTTGTCACACTGTGTTATGCGTCTTACTGACACATATTAATGAACTAAATCGCAAGTCGCCACGTGTTACCTTTCTTAGATCACAGTAAAAAATTTTTGGTGGCTTTTTTGGTCATTTCGAAACTTTTTAGTGGGTATGCGCAAAAAAAGTGACGTCAAAAAAATAAGGGACATCCTAATGTATACCTTATATATGTAAAGTTTGAACTGCAGTCTCCTTGTTTCACTTTTTAATAAATTATTGTTTAATAATAGTACAAAAACATATATAGAAACATATAAGTATATGTCCTTTTATACATATGTTAATATGTAAAAATACTCCCTTTTTTGAGGATTGTTTGCTATGTCCACTGCCTGATATAATAAATTTATCAGTAATATCGGTATACCGGTATTATAAACTCGATAACGGTATGTACCGGTAATACCGATACCGAAATAAAAAAAATACCGATACCGCTACCGATACCGAAATTTAAAAAATAATTGTACCGGTATCAATACCGATACCGTTATTTGTTTCGGTTTCCAACCTTGATTTCATGATATGAAAATATGTGTTACATTTGTTGTACATTTGCGAAAATTAAACGAAATTCATTTTAATACGACCACATGATGTTCATGTGCGTACCTTCAAAAAACACACACATGCAAAACATATGGTGTGTTTGTAAAATTTACACAACACTTAAATCTACAGTGTTGGCTGTTTAAATTTGATTTAATTGTGCAGTGAGAAACAAATTTTTGTGTTTAAATAAGATTTAAAAATAAAATACAAATAATCATTGACTGATTTATTAGCCCTTAGTATTGCACCTCAATACCAAGTAAACTAACTTGTTTTATATTTTCCCGTATTTAATAATCATTGATGTTGCAAAACTGCTTAGTGTCTTAATTTAAAGTTCCAATTGCAAATGGTATACATCGTGGTATTATGTAAACGTTTTATTCCTACATGATTTTTTTGAAATTTGTTCAGGAGAAAAGAAAGGTATCAGGAAAATGAAACAGAACATGTCATTTACTGCCTGGCTCACGATGTCGACAAGAAATTTTCGTTCGCTTATTTATATTGAAAACAAAAACAAATTTTCTTATTTTGTTTTTGTTTTCAATATAAATGAGCGAACGAAAATTTCTTGTCGACATCGTGAGCCAGGCAGTTAATGTATCTTTAGCGATAAATTTTAGTTTTATCTCCATTTACTAGAAATTAATAGTTATTATGATGAGAGCACAATAAGCACAAACCTTCGTTTATACTTCAATTAGTTTAGATATCCATAAAAAAATTAACCATGTATAAAAAAATCTTGAGTAATGATTTTTCTAAAACATGAAATCTGTTTAACTGGAAAAAAATACTGAGTTACTTAATACTAATTTATTTCTTTATACAATATAGAATATATGTAATTACCAAAGAAATAATTAGTTTTATATACCAGAAAAATTTAAGTTTTCCAGCTCTGGAGCTATGTCTTTTATTTTTCTAATTTTTTTAATATGCCAAACTATTTCATTCTAAGTCATAAAGTATATAAAACTTGTAAACAAAAAGAAAAAACTAACTTGACCTAGTTACTTTTGTAAAAAAAAAACAATAAATTTACCAACCCTGGAACCAACATTTTTGATTTTTCTGATTTAAAAAATTAATAAAGTGTGTTAAGTGAACAAAGAAATAAAAAAAAATTAATTTTATACCTTAATATAAAAAAAATCAAAGTTTCCATCTTTGGAGCTGTAATTTTAATTTTTTAAATTTTATACGCCAAACTTTTCTTCCAGAAACATAAAAGATATTCAATTTATAAAGGAAAAAAAATTTGTACAACTATTAAATTTTACATAACACAAAAAGTGTAAGTTTTCCAACCCTGGAATCATAATTTAGGATTTTTCTAATTCCTTATACCAATCTAGTTCTTTAAAAAATACATAAAATTTGTTAAGTGAAAAAAGCAACAAGGAAAAAAGAAAAACTTTGTTTTATTTAGTTACTCTAATATCAAAAAAAAAGTTCAAATTTTCCATCTCTGGAGCCTTGGTTTTCATTTTTATAATTGTATAGGCCAATTTTTTCTTTCAGAAGCATAAAATTAATTATTTAGACGTATTTAATTTTACATAACACAAAAAGTGTAAGTTTTCCAACCCTGGAGTCATAATTTTGGATTTTTCAGATTATTGATACCAATCTAGTTCTTTGAAAAACACATAAAATATGTTAAGTGAACGAAGCAAAAACGAAATAAGAAAAAACTTAGTTTCATTTAACCATACCATCATATTACACCCCCCCATGCTTCACCGTGTTATTCAGGTTTTTATCACTAATGCTGGAATTCCTCTTCGCAACAGAAATCTACAACGATAACATCCAAATATATTAAATTTGGATTCAGCAGTGTCCCAAAAGTCATCATAGTGATTAATATAATCTTTCTTTGCGTGGCAAAGAAAAGCTCCAGCCTTAACGATAATAACCTGAATAACACGGTGAAGCATGGGGGGTGTAATATGATGGTATGGGGCTCAATGGGATCGAGTGGTGTATGAAATCCGGTTCTTATAGAACGTACAATAAATAAAATGAATTATTTAAAAATACTAAGAGATAATTTAGCACAGTTAGCTGCCAAATTAAATGTAAGTGGAGACTATTGATTAGTTAGAGTTAAATACCCAAAACATTCGTCTTCAATAATAAGAGAATGGCTTCCATTCAATGAAAAAAAATTGCAGGCACATCCTCCCTAGATCCTTGGCTTTAGTACAAATGAAATTCTGTGGGCGTATGTGAACAAAAAATTACGCGAGCTGTAGATTATGTGTAAAAATTAACTCAAAAATCCTCTCCAGGCCATATTGGACCATATAGCTCCCAAAATTACCAAAAACCCAGTTCATTCTATGAAATAATCTATTAGATGCTAGACGTGGCCACATTTAGTACTAATTTTTAGTGTATTCGTCATTTCATAGCTCCTTCCTGAAGGAAGAGTTAGTGTACAAGTTTTTTTTTGCTCTTGAAAATAGTGTTATTTTATGTTAGGTTATTTTTTTAGTATTAAAATAAATTTCTTAATAAAATTAAAGATTTCTATAGAAAGCTTATTAATTTGTCTTGAAACTGCTTTTGGTTCTAGCTTAAAATCTTACAATGCAACAGAGATACTTTGATTAGAAGAGCGGAGCGTATGCTGTACAAGTTTTTTCTTTGCTTACTGTATATATTTTATGGGTCGCTTATTGATATTATAGAAATTACAAACGGAATGACAAACCTATATATACCCTTTTACCATTTTTTTGGTAAAGGGTATAATAAACATACAATGTATGTATAATATAGTCAATTAAACCACATCCAAATAACTTGTAATAATATTAAAATAGGATACCCGTTCGCCCCACAAACACAATATCTGTACTAACGCCTAAAATGACAAAATGAAAAGAAACATTTGAATGAATGTAGTCATTTTAAATGTTGAACATGTTTAAATTGTAAAAAGGTTTATAAATCTTTAAAATTTCCATGTTGAGGACATAAATGCTTAAATGAGAAATGAATTTTAACATTAGTTTTGTTTTTTCTTTCTGCTACTTTTAATCTATTAAAAAAACACACAATTCACACTGCAAGACATTTTTACCACATGCTCTTCAATGGTCTATAAAATTCCAATTACTTTTTCTACCAAAATAACAAAAAAAAAATATATGAAATATGTTGGATTTTGCATGGGCGTAAAAGTAAATCAATTGAAATATCAATTCATATTATATTGCAGAGACATGAAACGAATGTTTTTGTAGCGTTTGTAGTGTGTACTAGGGATGTAACGAATACCAGTTTAGCGAAAGCGAATGCGAAAATGAATAATACATTTTAATTTTTGCGAAAGCGAATGCGAATGCGAAAGCGAATGCAAATATTACAATACGTTAAAAAAATCACATGAAAATAAATTTATCTAAGAACATGAAGTTTTGTTGTATACATAGATCTACTTGAGTCTTGAATTCAGCAAATATTTATTAATTTATTAGAAATAAAAATTGTTAAACTGAAAGAAATGAAATTATATTAAAATAAGTATAGATAATAATGAAAAATAAATTTACAAAATTTTAGGCAATCAACCTATCCGTACTTCGGCCCTAAGCTCAATATTTCCTGTAAAATGCTACCAAAATACATATTAAGAAAAATTGGAATGAATTGTTCATAAACATTTTTCCAGAAGTAGTACTCTGTTCATCTTGGGAAAAGTTTTCATGCGAAATAATATGACTGGCGCTTGTTTCGCAAAAAATTTACAACAAAGAAGGATTAGTTAATATTTTTGCATTTAAAATTTTTTGAACGAAGTAATGATGTGCTTACCATTTTTCAAAAGTTTTAACAGTTTTTTCTTTTTCAAACACTGGAAAATATTTCCAATATTTTTGTGTTTAGTATTCGCTTTAAATATTCGCAAACATTTTAGCGAATGCAAAAGCGAATGCAAATAGCAAAAGGAAGCGAATTATTTGCGAATGCGAAAGCGAATGCGAACATTCGTTACATCCCTAGTGTGTACAATGCTTGCCAACCAAAAACTCCGACGAGTGCATATCGTAATTTAAATGAATTACTTGTAGTTCGGAAATATTATTTGAGAATTTTCTTCTGCACAAACTGGGATTGGATTTTCAAAGACCTCTGATAAAAATAATATCTATATTTAATATACTGATTCATTCTTTGAGATCTCGTAACTTTCAGAGATTTACATAAAAAGTGTTTTTTTATCCTTGTGTTTTTATTGTTTTCCAGCACATCAAAGAGCTTAAGATTTGTACATCTTGTTGAATAAGGGTGTACAAGGTTCTACATGGTAGAATGATTGCTATTTTTATAACCTTTATCAAAAATGGAAAAGGGTATATATAGGTTTGTCATTCCGTGTGTAATTCCCATAATATTCATATGCGACCCATAAAATATATATAGTCTGGGTCCTTATGAATAGGCAACACGAATAAACGATGTCCGTCTGTCTGTCCGTCCGTCCATCTGGTGTACGTGAAATCGGTTTTCCGAAGCTCCCAGCAAAGCTAGAGACTTCGTTCTTAAACTGGTGTGTCAGAAATGGTCCAACTTAGATTGGTATTGAAAATCAGCAAAATCAAGCAGACAGTTTCAGAGCTGGAAAACTTAAACTTGATTTTGCCATATAAAAGTAACTAGATAGCACCATTTTTTTATTTTTTTTGTTAAAAAAAACTTGTTTTATATTTCAGTATGAATAAAATTGGTATTTTAAATCTAAAAAATAAATAAAAAAAGTTAAAAATCCGTTTCCAGGGTTGAAATACCTTAAATTTTAGGGTTATATACATAAATGTAACTTACTAAGACTCATTCTTATTTTCTTTTAATAAATAAACTTATTTTATACTTTAGCATGAAAAAGATTGGTAATTCAAATTAAAAAAAAAAATTAAAAAATAAAATGACCTTTCAAGAGTTGGAAAACTTAAAATTTTTTTTGTTACATAAAAGTAACTTACTAAAATTAATTTTTATTTTTTGTAATAAATAAACTTATTTTATGTTTCAGTACGAATAAAGTTGGTATTTCAAATTAAAATAAATTAAAAAAACAAGTAAGGGTGCTATATTCTGCTGTGCCGAATCTTATATACCCTTTACCAACGTATGTATGTATGCGTAGTATACAGATACATACATAATTACATACATACATACATATTTCTTTTGTGATAAAATTTATAATTTCTTGTTATACTGCAATTTTTAGTAAGTGACCTTTTGGTTTTTTTCGACTAAAGAATTTGCTTAAGTAAAAATCTTCCTAAAATATGAAATATGTTTAACTGAAAAAATAATAATCATTTTTTGTTATTTTTTTACCCAATTTTTTTCAATTTCCAACCCTGGAACCATTATTTAAATTTTTCTGGTTTTAATACGAGTACTAATTTATTTCTTTCTAAAATATAGAATCTATTTAACTAACAAAAATATATTTAATTAGTTTTATATATAAAAAAAGTGTACTTTTCCCAAACCTGGAATCATCATTTTAAATTTTTTTGGTTCCTTATATCAATCTTGCTCTTTAAAAAATATATAAAATATGTTAAATGAACAAAAAAAAACAATAAAGAAAATACTAGTTTTATTTAGTAACTTTAATATCAAAATAATTTTAGTAAAGGGCGACTTTTTTAATGCGGCTTTTGTGTTTTGTCGCTTTTTTCTCGTTTTGGCGATTTTTTCTGTTTTTGGGTTTTTTTATTTTGGCTATTTTTTCTATTTGGCGATTTTTTTTCATTTGGCGATTTTTTTCTGTTTTTGAGGTTTTTTTCATTTTGGGAATTTTTTTCTTTTTAGCGATTTTTCCGGGTTTTCGCGATTTATTTTAGTCTAAGAAATTTTTTTTAATTTGGTTTTGGCGATTTCTTCAGTTTGGCGAGTTTTTAATTTTTTGATTTTTCTAGTTTTACCGTTTTTGAAAATTTCAAGGATTTTGCTCTTACGGTTTCCAATATACAACAAGTTCTCAAAATAACATAGTCGAAATTGCATTAACTGATAGAACACCCTTTAATGCAAATTTTTTGAAATTTTAGTGTTAATTGTTGTAGTCTGTATAAAAATACACTAACCTTACAAATTTCAAGAGTATATACAATGTATGTATGTCATACAATTGTATGTATATTACATGGGATTTTAAAATTTTTTGTTGCTCGTTTTGTAACACCCTTTAATTTTTAACTCTCAAGTATTTGTTGTTCTAGCGGCCAAACGTCTACACACTCTGTCCAAATTTCAGGTACGTAGCTCTTACGGTTCTCGAGAAAATACCCTGTGATAGACAGACGGACAGCGTAGCGAAAATAATAGGGTTCTTTTACACCTTTGGTGTACGGAAAAAGGTAAAATTTTCCAGCTGTGGAGCTGTGGTTTTTATACCCTTTACCAAAAAAAATGGTAAAAGGGTATATTTATGTTTGTCATTCCGTTTGTAATTTCTATAATATCAATAAGCGACCCATAAAATATATATATTCTGGATCCTTATGCATGGGGAAGACGAATAAGTGATGTCCGTCTGTCCGTCTGTCCGTCTGTCCGTTTATCCGACTGTCCGTCTGTCTGTAGGTGAAATCGGTTTTCCGAAGCTCCCAGAAGAGCTAGAGACTTTGTTCTTGGACTGGTGTGTCAGAAATTTTCCAAAATAGATTGGTATTGAAATTCAGCAAAATCGGGCAGACGATTGCAGAGCTGGAAAACTTAAACTTCATTTTGCCATATAAAAGTAACTACCGAAAATAAACTTTTATTTTTTTTTAATAAATGAACATATTTTACACTTCAGTACGACTAAAATTGGAATTTTAAATTAAAAAAATATAAAAAAATTAAAAAGACGTTTCCAGGGTTGGAAAACTTTAACTTTTTGTGTTATGTAAAATTAACTACATGTGTCTAAAACTATGTCTGTCACAGGGTATTTCCTCGAGAACCGTAAGAGCTACAGACCTGAAATTTGGACACAGTGTGTAGACCCTTGGCCGCTACAACAACAAATAAATGAGATTTGGAAATTAAAGGGTGTTCCAAAACAGCAACGAAAAATTTTAAAATCCCATGTAATATACATACAATTGTATGACATACATACATTGTATATACTCTTGAAATTTGTAAGGTTAGTGTATTTTTATACAGACTACAAAAATTAACACTAAAATTTCAAAAAATTTAAATTAAAGGCAGTTCCATCAGTTAATGCAATTTTGACTATGCAATTTTGACAACTTGCTGTATCTTGGAAACCGTAAGAGCAAAACTCTTGAAATTTTCAAGAACGGTAAAACTAAAAAATCAAAAAATTATAAAATCGCCAAAAACAAAAAAAAATCGCCAAAACGAAAAAAGCACCAAATTACAAAAAAATGTCTAAGACTAAAATAAATCGCGAATAAACGGAAAAATTGCTAAAATGAAAAAAAAACTCGCCGAAATGAAAGAAAATCACCAAAATGAAAAAAAAACCCCAAAATGAAAAAAAATCGCCGAAATGAAAAAAACCCCAAAAAGAGAAAAAAAATCGCCAAAATGAAAAAACCCCGAAAACAGGAATAAATTGCCAAAACGAAAAAAATCGTAAAAATTAAAAAAAAGCCCCAAAAACATAAAAAAATCGCCGAAATGAAAAAAAAACGCCAAAATGAAAATAAATCGTAAAAATGAAAAAAACCCCCAAAATTGGAAAAAATTGCAAAAAAGTAAAAAAAAATCGCAAAAATGAAAAAAAAGCTCCAAAATAAATATAAACCCCCAAAAAACAGGAAAAATGAAAAATGAAAAAAAAACGCCAAAAAGGAAAAAAAATCGCCAAAATGAAAAAACCCCAAAATAGGAAAATATCACAAAAAATTTAAAATAAAATCGCAAAAATTAAAAAAAAAACTCCAAAATGAAAATAAACCCCAAAAAACAGGAAAAAATCGCCAAAATGAAAAAAACGCCAAAATGAAAAAAAATCGCCGAAATGAAAAAAAAGCCCCAAAAAGAGAAAAAAAATCCTAAAAATTAAAAAAACTCCAAAATAAAAAAAAGTCGCCAAAATGAAAAAAAAAAATTAAAAGTGAAAAAAGCCCCAAAAACAAAAAAAAATCGCCAAAATGCAAAAAAAAAACGCCAAAATGAAGAAAAATCGTATAAAATTAAAAAAAATCGCCAAAACTAAAAAAACCCACAGAAACAGAAAAAATCGCCAAAATAAAAAAAACCCAAAATCAGAAAAAAGTCGCCAAAAAGCAAAAAAATCGCCAAAATGAAAAAAATTTTCAAAAAGGAAAAAAATGCCCAAAAACTGAAAAATATCGCCAAAATGAAAAAACCCCAAAACAGGAAAAAATCGCCAAAATGAAAAAAAATTCAAAACAGGAGAAAATCGCCAAAATGGAAAAAAAATCGTCAAACTTAAAAAAAAACTCCAAAATGAAAAAAACCCCCAAAAACAGAAAAAATCGCCAAAATGAAAAAAACCCCAAAAAAATAGGAAAAAATCGCAAAAAATTAAAAAAAATTGCAAAAATGAAAAAAAACTCCAAAATGAAAATAAAGCCCCAAAAACAGTAAAAAATCGCCAAAATGAAAAAAAATCGCCAAAATGAAAAAAAATCGCCAAAACGAAAAAAAATCCAAAAAAGAGAAAAAAATCGCCAAAACGAAAAAAACCCCAAAACAGGAGAAAATCGTCAAAATGAAAAAAAACGCCAAAATTAAAAAAAATCGCCAAATTGAATAAAAACTCCAAAATAAAAAGAATAAACCCCCGAAACCAGAAAAAAATCGCCAAAAGAAAAAAAACCCCTAAAACAGGAAAAATCGCCAAAATGAAAAAAACCCCCAAAATAGGAAAAAATCGCAAAAAAATAAAAAAAAAATCGCCAAAATGAAAAAAAACTCCAAAATGAAATTAAACCCCCGAAAACAGAAAAAAATCGCCAAAAGAAAAAAAACCCTAAAACAGGAAAAATCGCCAAAAGAAAAAAAACCCTAAAACAGGAAAAATCGCCAAAATGAAAAAAAAGCGACAAAACTGAAAAAATCGTTTAAACTGAAAAAAAACTTCAAAAAAGCAAAAAAGCCACATTAAAAAATGCTCAGAACCGAATGTACGGAACCCTTCGTTCGCGAGTCAAGGTCGCACTTTACTGAATTTTTTAATATTAAAGGCATTAAATGAAACTAAGTTTTTTCTTATTTCGTTTTTGCTTCGTTCACTTAACATATTTTATGTGTTTTTCAAAGAACTAGATTGGTATCAATAATCTGAAAAATCCAAAATTATGACTCCAGGGTTGGAAAACTTACACTTTTTGTGTTATGTAAAATTAAATACGTCTAAATAATTAATTTTATGCTTCTGAAAGAAAAAATTGGCCTATACAATTATAAAAATGAAAACCAAGGCTCCAGAGATCAAAAATTTGAACTTTTTTTTTATATTAGAGTAACTAAATAAAACAAAGTTTTTCTTTTTTCCTTGTTGCTTTTTTCACTTAACATATTTTATATATTTTTTAAAGAACTAGATTGGTATAAGGAATTAGAAAAATCCTAAATTATGATTCCAGGGTTGGAAAACTTACAATTTTTGTAAAATTAAATAGGTCTTTAAATATTTTTCTTTTCCTTTATAAATTGAGTATATTTTATGCTTCTGAAAGAAAAGTTTGGCGTATAAAATTTTAAAAATTAAAATTACAGCTCCAAAGATGGAGACATTGAATTTTTTTGATATTAAAGTAGCTAAATAAAATTATTATTTTTTATTTGTTTGTTCACACACTTTATTAATTTTTTAAATCAAAAAAATCTAAAAGGTTGATTCCAGGGTTTATTGGTTTTTTTTTTAAAGTAACTAGGTCAAGTTAGTTTTTTCTTTTTGTTTACAAGTTTTATATACTTTATGACTTAGAATGAAATAGTTTAATTAGAAATAGTGAAATTAGAAAAATAAAAGACATAGCTCCAGACCTGGAAAACTTAAACTTTTTCTGGTATATAAAACTAATTTTTTCTTTGGTTATTAAATATATTAATATATTTTAGAAAGAAATAAATTAATATTAAGAAACAGAAAATTTAGAAATATGGTTTCAGGTTGGAGATTGAAAAAAATTTCGGTAAAAAAAGAACCAAAAATATTTTTTTTTTGCATTTAAACATATATCATGCTTTAGGAAAATCATTAATCAAGATTTTTTATACATGTTTAATTTTTTATGGATATCTAATTGAAGTATAAACGAAAGTTTGTGCTTATTGTGCTCTCAGCACAATAAATATTAATTTTTAGTAAATGGAGATAAAACTAAAATTTATCGCTAAAGATAAATTAGAGGACATTTTCCGTTTCATTTTCCTGATACCTTTCCTTTCTGAGAACAAATTTAAAAAAAAATCATGTAGGAATAAAACGTTTAAATAAAATATTCAACTATTGCTAATATCGAAAATAAAATAATTGAATCAAATTCTTTAGTCGAAAAATACTGAAAGGTCACTTGTTATTAATTGCTTTAGTGAAAAAAGAAATGAATATTTTCACAAAATAAATATGTATGTATGTGTCTGTATATAATATATATGTACGTACGTTGGTAAAGGGTATATAAGATTCGGCACAGCCGAATATAACACTTTTACTTGTTATTTTTCAAATTTTCTATACCCAACTTTTCTTTCCAAAACATAAAATATATTTATAAATAAAAATATAAAGAAAAATTATTACACCTAGTTAATTTTGTATATCACAAAAAGTGTACGTTTCCCAACCCTGGAAGTTTAGGTTAGGTTAGGCAGTGGTGGCAGTCAGAAAGTCGGACTCACTTAGAGCGTTTTGGTCCATTGTGATACCATGGAGACTCTGCTTATGCAGAGTCCCCACCGTGGAACCATCCAGAGCTCAGTATAAAGCTCAGAAAGTTCCTTGAATTCAAGAGCGCCCACCTATGAGACAGTGTTCGGTTAACACGGATACTAGAATCGAGATTTGTTTCCTATTCTTCGAAATTAGGTAATCCGTACCTTTTCTATTTAGGTGAGTCCATATCTGCCTTGTGATCACGCAATCATTTCTATTGACCCACCTTCTATTTGTTTCGTCCTCTGTCTTGCGCCTAAGTCTGAGCTTACAAGAGAGTAGGGGTAGACCTACACATTCTAAATCCGGTAGAACCTCTAAGGTTATCCCAATTCTAGCAAGCTCGTCAGCCCTAGAGTTCCCCTGGAAGCCTCTATGCCCCGGGATCCAGATGATCCTAATATCAAACTGCTCTGCCATCTCATCTAGAGATGATCGGCAGTGGAGGGCTGTTGTTGTTCTTAGAAGCGGGGATTCTAGGCCCATAATAGCTGCTCGACTATCGGTGTAAATGTTAATCAAAGTCGTTGAAGTGACATTCACTCTCAACCAATTCGCAACTTCTCTTATAGCAAGGATCTCTGCCTGAAAGACACTGCAGTGATCCGGAAGTCGCCTTGCAATACGAAGACTTAAAGCCTTCGAAAAGACCTCATAGCCCACACCTTCCTGTGTTTTGGAGCCGTCCGTATAAAAATCAACAGTTTTTTTTCTACCTGCAGTTCCATTCATCCACATTTCTGTGGATGGTATCCAGTTTTTATAAAGACGTTTGTGTAGTAGAGCAGGGAAGGTGTGGTCAATCCTCCATCCCCTAACTTCATCATCGAGTATTTTGCAGTGGCCGGTTCCATTTCCGTTCCACAGAGAGGTACATGGAAGACAGATTGCCGAGGACGTTGCCATCTCCTTCCCTACTAGATCTAATGGTAGTAGATGAAGAAGCATCCCAAGTACATCCGTAGGAGTGGTGCGAATAGCACTGGTTACATACAAGGATGCAAGTCTTTGTACCTTGTGTAAGATGTATATATACGTCTTTTTCTCCAGGGATGGCCACCACACGATGATGCTATACATGAGAATTGGACGTACTATTGCAGTATAGATCCAATGAAAAATTTTTGGGGTAAGACCCCAATTCTTTCCAATGGATTTTTTGCATAGATATAGTAAAATTGTTGTTTTCTTCACTTTCTCTAGAATATTCGCCTTGAAACTGAGCTTTGAATCAAGAATAACACCAAGATACTTTGCAGTGTTGGACGCTTTTATCTCCGTATTATTAAGTGTGATAGGTCGGAAGTTAGGTATCTTATACTTCCTAGAGAAAAGGACAAGTTCCGTTTTATTAGGATTAACGGCGAGCCCTCGTTTCTCCGCCCATCTTGTTAAATGTGAAAGACCATCCTGTAGGATGTCTCTTAGAGTTGTGAGGAAGTTTTCTCTTACAGCTATTGCCACGTCATCAGCATAAGCCACGATTCTGCACCCCCGCGATTCTAGAGATAGCAGCACAGGATTTAGAGCTAGATTCCACAATAGTGGCGAAAGAGCTCCTCCTTGTGGTGTACCCCTATTAACAAAGCGGGTCTGCCTAGAAGCTCCTAGAGCCGCATTTATCCTGCGGTGAGTTAGTAGATTTTGAACCCACTTATCCCAAATTCGACAATGCATCAATTATCGCATCTATAGATATATTATTAAAATCCCCCTCAATATCCACGATGGCCACAAAGAAGTATTCAGCTACAGAAAGAGATTTCTCTATCGTGCCAACAAGCTCATGTAGAGCCGATTCCGTTGACTTTCCCGTTTGATATGCATGTTGATGCGGCGAAAGTAGTTTACCATTGATGGTTTTGCGGATATAATGATCAACCATCCTTTCTAATGCTTTCAGAAGAAAGGATGATAGACTTATAGGTCTGAAGTCCTTCGGTGTGGTATAAGAGCTTTTACCAGCCTTCGATATAAGGAATACTTTCGATTCCCTCCACTTGTCAGGAACATAACCCAGTCTTAGACAACTGGTGTGAATTCTCAGTAGCCTTGGGGCTATGAGATTCGATACTTTCCTTGAATCTTTTCAGAGCCAAATTTAATGTCTGCATATTGACGATGTCAGATATATTTTCCGCAGGTATGGGGTAAGGATCAGATGTCTGAATCTCAGTCACTGAGTTACCCGGAAAGTGAGTGTCTAGCAGCGTTCTTAACGACTCCTCGCTGGATGTAGTCCACGTCCCATTGGGATTTTTCAAAAACCCCAAGGTGCAGGGAGTAGCGGACAAAATTTTTCTCATGCGAGAGGCTTCTGAAATATTTTCAATATTTTCACAAAACTTCTTCATTGTTGTATTTTTAGCAATTCTTATCTGCTTTTTATACTCTTTTCATTTACCCTTATAAGCTATCCAGTCCAGTTCATTTCTGGATGATTTAACCTTATTGAAGAGTTTTCTACATGTAGACCTACACAATTGTAACTCTTTATTCCACCAAGGCGGTTTCTTTTTCCCCCTTGGCTTATTCAAAGGCAAGACGACTCCCTTGCATTTTTAAAGATTATAGTAATGATATAAACCTGACAATCTAAATCAGAAGTTTCTAGAAGTTACGAGTCTCCAATCGCTCCTAATTGTCTAGAAAAAATACACCTATACAGACGCCAGTTTGTCTGCCTAATATTTCGGGAGATTTCTGCCTCTGGTGTCCGCTCTCTAATACTAAACTCAATAAACCTATGATCAGAAAAGGTATGTTCCTGAAGTAAACAAGTACACGCCAACTCATGATCCTATCGGCTACCGAATCAGAAGAAAAGGTAACATCCAGGACTTCCTGTCTGTTCTTTGTTATAAAAGTAGGTTCTTGAACTCTATTACAAATGGTAAGGTTAGTACTAACTACAAATTCTAAAAGTTCCTCACCTCTTTCATTAGTGTCCGTACTTCTCCAGATAGTATGATGTGCGTTGGCATCAGAGCACAGGATGATCTGGTGACCAGCGTTTACCGCCGCATCCACAAAGTTTCTCACCACTACCGACGGTAGAGGGCCTTGATTGTCATATGCGCAGTACACCGACGCCAGCCAGTAGCATGTATCTCCAACTTCCGCGCTAACCGCCGTTATGTCTCTGCCGCTAAAGTTAGATAATAAAAATGTATTAAGGTGGTTCCTTGCAAAGATGCAGGTTTTATTGTTACCTTCATTCTTGTTGGCTAGCACTTAAAATCTTTGTTCCTTAGTCCGCAAACCCTGCCACCACTAATGCAGGGTTCTTGGATTGGGACTATGTCAACTTTGCATGTCGTCATGCGAAGCTGAAGAGCAGCTGAGGACTCGTGGTCAGTCTCAAGAAGAAGGTCACTATCTTCGCCGTAATCAGCGTCGAACAGACCTGAGTTGACTCCAAGAATTTCAGAGTCGGATGTAATGTAGCCATCCTTTTCCGAAGATTCTCGCAAGCTGGCCTTCTTCTCTTCCTCTTCAGATTCTTCCTCCACAGCGTTTCCACACACTGTCTTGGAATTATCCGTCACTGGAGGCTGATGTCCCTTGTACACCTTCAGCGTAACTTGTCCAAAGGCGTACGATATAATATTATTGGACTTGGCCAAGTGAGGGAGGATTTCAGCGTTTAGTATAATAATTACACCACGTCTGTCCCCTCAGCCTCACCGAACCTCCCCATCTTCCAATTGCCGGTTGGAAGTGTGGGATTACAGTCCTTTAACAACTTTATCGCTGCTTCAGCAGTGTCTGGGAATGCCGGAATCCACGCATGCGCACGTGGTCGGGATAGAATGGCGCTCTTGTCGACAGGATTGATTTTCGCATCCAGCCACGGCTCTCCCATCCTGCTAATAGCTGCCTTGTACATGTCCGCCGATCTCTAGTCTCCAAAGGCCATCAGCTTGACCCTGCCTTGATACCAGCCTGCATCGCGACAGACGGGAGGTATGCCTGGATTCTCCGCAAGGACCTGGTAGTACGTGGTTGCAAGCTTAGCTTCCACAGTACTCCATTTGCCCCTGGGGATGGTTCCATTCATATCTCCCCTGTCGACAACGGGCATTATGAGGTTGTCTTTTGCAACCTCACTAAACGACCTAACGCCAATATTGCTATTAGCCTTAGGCCGCTTAGACAATGGTTTGTCGTCCGGCGTTCGCAGTCTTTTACCAGACGATTTTGATGACGTGCTAGCACCGCTACTACTAGAGGCGGAAGTGTCCATATTTTCAGAGACAGCTTTTGCCCATCCAAGGGATGATTTCTATTCCTCGGACAGTTTGGATGGGTCTTTACAATACGTAGGCATAACCTTGTTTGGTTATGCCGCATTGTTGATGGTCGGACATGCTTGGTCGAAGCCGGCGTGGCCGAGCTCGCACAGCTACATGCACCGACTATCTGCCCAGTGTTCTCGGCAGCCTTCGTCTGAACGAGCTTTCTAGTACTAGACGGTTGCGTGAAACCGGTCCCCTGTCCTTCCGCTCTAGAAAGCACCGTCAGTTCACTAGTCCCGGTCTTGTTTTGTTTTTGTTTAAGATATGTTTATTCATTTTGGTTCCACGAGTATGGGGGATTTGAAGGGCACCACGTCATAGCCCCCGATAACGTGGTGAGGGCTTCGTCTACTTGCTGAGGTGCCCAGGTATCACCAAGGCTCCGTTCTAATACAGTCTTTTGACCCTGACTGCAAAAATCCGATGGGAACGGGTCGCATCACACCCTGGTTCAGGGTTGGATAACCTTTGGTTCACAGACCTTTAGAGTCAGTTGTCTTCACCCAGTACCATAGGGGACCATTAAAAGTCAGCTATGGTATTGGGTTGGAGACATAGACCACAGTCTGTAGTTAAGCCACCACACCACGACAAGGTAGTTATCTCGATGAGGCCTAACCCTGGAAACATAATTTAAAATTTTTCTGATTTCTTACACCAATATTTTTCTTTTAAGAATTTAAGATATGTTTAATTTATAGACAAAAAGAAAAATTAGTTTTAGTAGGCTATTTTTGTATAACAAAAAAGTTAAAGTTCCCAACCCTGAAAACGCTTTTCTGATTTTTTTTATATTTTTTTCATATTCTTAATACTAATTTAATTCGTACTGAAATATAAAATAAGTTTATTTAACCAAAAAATTAAAAAAAATGTGTTTTCTAGTTACTTTTATATGGCAAAATCCAGTTTAAGTTTTCCAGCTCTGAAACCATCTGCACGATGTTGCTGATTTTCAAATCCAATGTAAGTTGGACTATTTCTGAGACATCAGTCCAAGACCGAAGTCTCTAGCTTTTCTGGGAGCTTCGGAAAATCGTTCACGTACACCAGACGGACTGACAGACGGACATCGCTTATTTGTCTTCCCTATTCATAAGGACCCAGAATATATACATTTTATGGGTCGCATAAAAATATTATGAAAATTACACACGGAATGACAAACCTAATTATATATACCCTTTCCATTTTTGGTAAAGGGTATAAAAAATTAAGCAGAATTTTCCAGGGTTGGATAATTTTAACTTTTTTTGTTATATAAAAGTAATTTACTAAAACAAATTTTTCCTTTTTCTTATAAATTAAAGATATATAATATATAATATATAATGTATAATATATAATATATAAAAGAAAGATAATGGTTTTAGAGATCAGAAAAATAAATAAGGATGATTCCAGGGTTGAGAAGCTTACACTTTTTGTGATATATAAAAGTAACTAGGTCTAATTAATTTTAGTTAATTTAATTATTTTTCGAACTGTATTTTGTTTCTATATTCTTATGAATTGAACAGGCTAATGTTCGTAACTCTTTTTAAGCCAAATTACATGTGATAATTATTAATGAACAAATAACATCAAAGTTAATTGTAAATATTCTGACAACAACACATAGTTAAACGGAACAGCCAGCCATTTTCGAAGGCCACTAACCCTTCCTCATTAGCGTTCTTCTGTGTTTTTGGTCCACTGTGTGTAGTGTCAGTTGATGTAGATGTCTGCCTTAAGCCGGGTACGGAGTTCTTACGGAATTTCAGGTTTGTAAATTTACATTTATTTCTACACTGAAAAATAATCGTGTACCCTTTTGTGTAGAACTATATTTGCATAAGCCCAAATCCGTTTATTTTTGAACTTAGAATGCACAAAAACACTAAAAATTAATTACTATTTGATGAAAATTAGAAATGTCAAAAATGCCGTCACCAAACAATTAGGTGTGTTTCTTTACTCTACATTGGGATCCCGCGGGATCCCAATTTGCACGAAAAGCGTTCCCGTACTCGAAAATTGGGTAAATGAGAGAGGTTTTGTGAGAGTAATCTTCTTCTTGTTCTTGCACGAAACAGCCCATACTTTTTCTTCGTGCTAGTTTGGGCAAACACAAAATCAATCAGCTGTTTGAAAAATAAACAATTGCAAAGAAAAATTACATTTGCCTAAAAACTAAACAAATGAACAAATGTATGAAAAAATGTTTAGAAACTAGTGGTGAACAATGCTTTATAAGTTTTTATATGAAATTAAGATAAAAAACCTATATAAGTGTGCTGAATCATGTAAGTAAATACGTGCGTGTGTATGTACAAAAGTATGTGTTTAGTTATGTGCGTACGTATGTATATGCATACATGCATTGACGTTTATTTTCGTGTTAAAATGTTGGTTTTTCGCGTTCCCGTACTTTTGTGCATTTTTGTGTATTATTGAGCGAAATTATAGTTTCCTCTCATTTTACCGAACTTTACCCAAAAAGTAAAGAAACACACCTATTGCTTGAACATTAATTTTTGTTTCAGTTGACTGAAAAAAGTCTCCACTTATATTTATAAATCCCTAAGATAGGCAACAAATTTAAAAATTCCGTGTACTTTTCTTTTGAAAGTTCGTACTAGCAAATGGAAATTCCTTTATGAAATTTACCAACCCGAATTTTCGTAATTTTTTTTACATAGAGTTTGTATGAGAGCCTGAAATTCCGTATGAACTCCGTACCAGGCTTTATATACGAAACTTTATTGCAAATGGAATATGTGAATTGGTTTGATTCATTGCATTTCAATTTGCTCATGTGTTTTGTAATGAAAGCTCAAAGTTACCATCTCTATATTTACAACAGTCTTACCATTGTCGTTTGTTCCTTACTAACTATGCACATGTTTGTTAATTTGCTTATTTTTGTTCTACTTAAGACAAACTTTTTTGGTTTGTTACTATTAAGTATATTTTAATTTTAAATTTTGCCACAAGCCAATGACTATTAATTTTAGTTAATTTAATTATTTTTATACCCTTTAGCAAAAAAATGGTAAAAGGGTATATATAGGTCTGTCATTCCGTTTGTAATTTCTATAATATCAATAAGCGACCCATAAAATATATATATTCTGGATCCTTATGCATAGGGAAGACGAATAAGCGATGTCCGTCTGTCCGTCTGTCCGTCTGTCTGTACGTGAAGCTCCCAGAAGAGCAAGAGACTTTGTTCTTAGACTGGTGTGTCAAAAATTTTCCAAAATAGATTGGTATTGAAATTCAGCAGATTGATTGCAGAGCTGGAAAACTTAAACTTCATTTTGCCATATAAAAGTAAATACCGAAAACAAATTTTTATTTTTTTTTAATAAATGAACATATTTTACACTTCAGTACGACTAAAATTGGAATTTTAAATTAAAAAATATAAAAAAATTAAAAAGACGTTTCCAGGGTTAGAAAACTTTAACTTTTTGTGTTATGTAAAATTTTAAAATCCCATGTAATATACATACAATTGTATGTATACACTTGAAATTTGTAAGGTTAGTGTATTTTTATACAGACTACCAAAATTAACACTAAAATTTCAAAAAAATTTAAATTAAAGGGTGTTCCATCAGTTAATGCAATTTTGACAACTTGCTGTATCTTGGAAACCGTAAGAGGTAAACTCTTGAAATTTTCAAAAACGGTAAAACTAAAAAATCCAAAAATTATAAAATCACCAAAACGAAAAAAAACCAAAAAAAACAGAAAAAAAAATCGCCAAAATGAAAAAAAAACCAAAAACAGGAAAAAATCGTCAAAATGAAAAAAAAACCAAAAATAAAAAAAAATCGCCAAAATGAAAAAAACCCCAAAATAGGAAAAAAATCGCAAAAAATTAAAAAAAAAATTGTCAAAATTAAAAAAAATCTCCAAAATGAAAATAAACCCCCAAAAACAGAAAAAATCGCCAAAATGAAAAAAAAAATCGCAAAACGAAAAAAACCCAAAAAAAAGAAAAAAATCGCCAAATGAAAAAACCTCCAAAACAGAAGAAAATCGCCAAAACGAGAAAAAAAAGCGAAAAAAATGAAAAAATCGTTTAAACTGAAAAAATTTCAAAAATGTGCGAGTCAAAGTCGCACTTAACTGAATTTTTTAATATTAAAGGAATTAAATAAAACTAAGTTTTTTCTTATTTCGTTTTTGCTTTTTTTACTTAACATATTGTATGTATTTTTTAAAGAACTAGATTGGTATAAGGAATTATAAAAAAATCCTAAATTATGACTCCAGGGTTGGTAAACTTACACTTTTTGTGTTATGTAAATAGGTCTAAAATGTTTTTCTTTTCCTTTATAAATTTAATATATTTTATGCTTTTGAAAGAAAAGTATGGCGTATAAAATTTGTAAAATGAAAATTACAGCTGCAAGGATGGAAACTTTGATTTTTTTTTGATATTAAAGTAGCTAAATAAAATTAATTTTTTTATTTCTTTGTTCACTTAACACACTTTATTAATTTTTTAAATCAGAAAAATCTAAAAGGTTGATTCCAGGGTTGGTAAATTTATTGTTTTTTTTTACAAAAGTAACTAGATCAAGTTAGTTTTTTCTTTTTGCTTACAAGTTTTATATAGATTATGACTTAGAATGAAATCAAATGAAAACTAATTATTTCTTTGGTAATTAAATATATTCTATATTTTATAAGGAAATAAATTAGTATTAAGAAAATCAGAAATATGATTCCAGGGTTGGAGATTGAAAAAAGTTTCGGTAAAAAAATAACCAAAAATGTTGACTGAAATAAGACTGAATGTCAAATACATCTTAACCACAGAGTGTAAAGTAAAATATTCAACTATTGCTAATATCGAAAATAAAATAATTGAATCAAATATTTTAATCGAAAAATACTGAAAGGTCACTTACTATTAATTGCTTTAGAGAAAAAAATTATAAATTTTTTCATACAACAAATATGTTTGTGTGTGTCTGTATACGTGCGTTGGTAAAGGGTATATAAGATTCGGCACAGCCGAACATAGCACTCTTACTTGTTCGAACTGTATTTTGTTTCTATATTCTTATGAATTGAACAGGCTAATGTTCGTAACGCTTTTTTCTGTGTTTTTGAGTGCATAATTAAATAATAATTAAATACCCAACATTGGGTAATTAAATACTACTTAAGTTTTATGAACGTACCATATGTTTTTATGCGTGTATGTGTTTATTGAAAACATATACATGACATCATGTGGTCGGATTGCAAACATCATGTAGTCGGGTTAAGAAGAATTTCGTTTAAATTTCATAAATATATAACATATACAACACAAAGTTACGTATTATGGAATAAAGTAATTGAAAAATATATTATAATGTTCGTTTGATTTCATAAAATGAGTTTTTATGCAAGTTTAATTTTCTACATGCTTATAATCTAACTTTTTTGTTCATGCTAAGCAACTCTTCTTTAGAAGTTTTGCAGTGCTGCCGTACTTTCAACGGAGTTTAATAAGAACTTTAATTAACCACTGAAAAAATTAAATCGTATTTAATTACAACTTAATTTTAAATAAATATTAGCTAATCACGTACTTAATTATTAAGTTTAAAAATGCGGGTAATTATTATTATTATTGAAATTTATTTGCTGGTAGTTTAGCATGTCTATATACGTATTTCATTGGCGCTTGAACCAAATCATCAGTAGACTTTAATCTCAATTTTCAACAGTCACAAACCTTTTACTTTATGCACAGACTTTCAAAAACTATATGAGAATTCATAAAATAATAATATTTTTGAAAATCACAAAAGAAAAAATAAGCTTAGTAGGCTTATTATTATTATTATTATTTCAATGCCGTACATTAAGCCTGGATCACACTATCGTCACAATGTACTGATCTTCTTCTCAGGCTATATACATAAAATTTTTGGAGTACAAGTTTAACCTGCTTACACCTACCTATACATATACATATGTATAGGTACTAAACTAAAGATACTGTGAGGATACACAACATTAAAATTTTTCAATTTAGTTCATGTCACGCATCTACTCAAATCTTATTGAGAGAAAGTATCATAATTTTCTATCGTCAAAGAGGAAGGTAATAAAAACTTTATGAAGAACATTTTGTGTTTAAATGCAAAAATATGGAATATTTTCAGAAAATGTCACAATAATTTCTAAATAGGTTACACAAAAACTTTGGAAAATAATGTAGCATATTTTGCACTAAATTTTATGTGACCAACGACCTTGTTAAATACTTTTTTAAACATATAAATAATGTTTCATTTTTTTGTTTTTTTGTTTTGTAAACATTATGAAGTGTAACTTTCTAATTGAAAAATAATAAAATATTGCTACATACAATTTAAAATTTTATTACGATAAACGTAAGTAAATTATAATAAAATTTTATTAATTTGAAAATTGATTTAATTGAAATCATTACTATACATAAGCAGTGATGTTGAGCTTTATTTGTAAATGCCAATGATTAGTACAAATGCCAATGATTAATACACATTTTTTATCGATATAAAACACATTATTATTAAGTACTGGAAAGAGGTATCATTTTGTTTCATTGGCCTCAACAGGAAGGCATCAGTTTTTTAGTGCTTGGGTAATCTGTAAATGTTGTTACCTACTTAAAGGTAGATATTTGTTTGAGCAGGGATATACAGATACAGATGTAGTAGAATTTAACTATTAACTAACAAATTTCTAGATATATCCTTCTAATGGAAGATTATTTTAAGCTGGAAGAAGTAAAAGAAGTGAAAATTTACTTTTAAACCTTAAAATTTTCATTATTTAAACTTTAAAACATTAGTTAGATAATTTTGCAATGTTTGGCTAGTACGAGTAATGCATATTCTTTTCTAATACGTTAACTTAAAAATGTCATAAAAATGGTCCTTATTAAAGCTTAAACTTTTGATTTCATCATTAATAATTTATATTTTTTGCTCTCTAAAGCATTTTAGTGATCAAAATTTAGATTTTATTAGATGAGTTACAAAATACGGGCTAAAAATCTTTACTTGGAACCAAGGAAAAAAGTATGAACCTCTTGTAGTGAAAGCAGCTTTAGTCATTACAAATATTTTGCCAGACATTAACAAAATTACTTGAAATAAAAAACTAGCAACAAGTTAGCATGAGTGGCGAAACTTACTAAGTTCTTAAAAAGTTTCTCCGTACAATATTACATTAAAAATCACGCAAGAATGTGTTGACGACAGCAAACATTTTGCACGTATTTTTACATACATTATACATACTTACTTTTTTAGAATGTTCTTTTAATATTTTAGTTACTATTGTTGTTATTATAACTATGAATTACTAGTTTATTTTTTTATAAACACATCTATGACACCCTCAACTTTGGAATTTTTTTTATTCGCAGCTAAACTCTGAAATTTAATAGTTCATATAAATTTTCTTATTGTCTTAACTAACTATAAATTGAATTTTAAATTTCGTATAATCAATTAAGCTCACTATGGATAAGTGTCGAGGTACTTCGGGTTTTATTCTCCAGCCAAAAGGCAATTGAGTTTTTGCCACGTCATCAAATTTATTTAAACACAGTATGTATGTATGTATGGTCCTTGATTGAATGTATTCCTTTAAACAATTAAAAAAATAAATAAATAAAAAAATATATATATATATGTATATATGGCATCTAATCATTTGTTCATGTTTTGTAATTTTTACAAGTTTGTTTTAAAGAAAAATTTTTGTTTTAAGCATTAACATAGTTTTATATAAAAATAAACAATTATTACGAAAAAAAATCCCCGGAAAAAGTCAACAAACAATTGACGAAACATTGGGAAAATATTTAATACAGTTGTTTTATTAACATTAAAAATATCCTAGGCCTTATTAGCTCAAAAAATTGCAACACACACAGAAATATTTCGTTGGTCACAAGTAGAAAGGCCTTAACTCAAATAACTGTAACTTGACAGGAGAAGGTACAAATATAATAATAAACAGCACAAGTGCTTATACAACTGCTTTGTAAAACTGCTTGTAAAAGCGTTATTTTTTACACTATTGCAATAAATTTTTGTGACGAGGTGTATTTGTATGAAATGTATTGGAATCAGTGAAAAATTCAATTTCGTGAAAATACGAGTTAGGCCCCTTCTACTTGTGACCATCGATATGTATTTTTGTAAGAAATTAGTAATTTTTCTGTTACGTAAAATTTTTAAAGACCCCACCGTAAAAAATCATAACAGAACTCGATTCCAGCCCCTAGTAAGTTCTTTAAATATACAATACCATATTTTGCACGAACTAATTGACACTTATGACAATTGCTATCTACACGTAGGAAATTTCATGGACGCAATCAAATTTGACTATTCCCGCAATCGATATTGATACGTGAAGACCCAGTGTTGTATAAAACGATTTCATATTTTTATTCAATATTGGTGAAAGAAAAGCCACATTTGCTGACAAATCATGAAATCTGACAGCACTGTGTGCAGCGATGCCAACTCTTGGATCATCAAAAGCATAAAAATAGGGTAAACAAGTAAGAGTGCTATATTCAGCTGTACCGAATCTTATATACCCTTCACCAAAGTGCATATATGTAGTATAGAGATATATACATAAGCACATACATACATATTTATTTTGTGAAAAAATTTATCATTTTTTGTTCTAGTACAATTTTTAGTAAGTGATCCCTCGGTATTTTTCTATTAAATATTTTTTTCGATATTAGCAATGAGATGAATATTTTATTCCACGCTCTGTATTTAAGAAATATTTTACATCCACAACTGTGCTGATAGCATAACAAACCTTCATTTATACTTAAATAAAAATTAAACATGTAAAAAAAAATTAAGTAAATTCCGTACGTTCGGTTTTGAGCGTATATTAATTTCGCGTCTTTTACTTTTGGCGTTTTTTTAGTTTAAATGATTTTTTTAGTTTTGTCGCTTTTTCTGATTTTAACGTTATGATTTCGATTTTGGAAATTTTTTGCATTTTGGATATTTTTTTTATATTGGAGATTTTTTCTGTTTCTCGCGAATTATTAAGTTGTAGATTTTTTTTTTGAATTTAGTGTTTTTTTCGTTTTGGCGATTTTTTAATTTTGGTTTTTTTTAGTTTTACCGTTTTAGCAAATTTCAAGAGTTTGGCTCTTAAATTTAAATTGGACAGCAGGAACAATTAATTGTATAATTTAAATAATAATAAATAATCGAAAATATTACAGGCAAACTTAAAACTTATATCACAGAACTTCACTTGTCAGGTTATTTCAATGGAATATTGTAGTTCTGTTTGTCTTCTTTTGTGCTGATGGATATCTTAATACGAATACAACTTTCCAGCGTAATCTTTTTTTTCGCTTTCTTTTCTCTATCTAATATTTTGACCCCTTTAAAATCTATTTTCTGTTCCGTTTTTTTCACATGTTGGGCTAGACAAAATAAAAAACATAAACAAATAAAATTGGTCATAAAACATAAACACAATAAATATTATCTGTTATTTATATTTTTTTATTTTTTCCTTTTACGAAAAATGTTTAATTTTATATTTGTTAATTCCTTAATTTGCAAAAATGACAAGTCGACGTTGTTTAAATGTACCCACGCATGATAATGAAACAAGTAAGCTCGTTGCATAATAAATGAATAAAAATAATTTTTTATAACGAATTAAAAAAATTGCTTAAGAGAAGTCTAGATGCGTTTGCGAGTATTACTCAAAACAAAAATTTAAATAATACGCTGTTGTTAAAAAAGGTATCAAACGTGTTTAAAGAATAGTGGTTAAATGTTTCAGTTGCAAACATTTTGATTACTAAAAAAGCACTAGAAAGCACTGTGAGAAATAGTAAAAGGCGGGGTTTTAATGCTGGATAACACGATCATTGTGGCGACCGATTTTCGAAATATATAAATTCATAAGTAATAAGGTAAATTTGCATTATTTCTCAACTAATTTAAATATAATTACATAACTGCACCACACTGCACTGCACCCAGAAAAAAGATTGGTTGGAAAATGGTTAGGCCAACAAAATATCATTTGCATAAAGTATATTTCAGTTCACACAATCAATTTTCTGTTAATCCAAAAAACAATCCATGTTTATTGCCATAAGGGCATAATTATAATAAAGATATGACTCTGACAATTCTTAAATTGATTGCATCAACCGAGCGTATGCTTTTGCCATGACTAATTCATTGATTGGTTAACACAACCGAATAAAATATTATGAATTGGATGTTACTACCAACTTTTGGTATTGGCAACTAAAAAATTGTCGTTCTATATTAAGGTTAAAATAAACACTTTCTATCAGTTGCTGCAACTAACTATAGGTTGCGCTTACTATCATAGTTTATACTCGTTGCAGCAAATTAAAAATTAACTTTTGTGACTTTCAAAGATATTATGATTTATGAATTCTCAAATGGTTTTTGAAAGTCTGTGCGTAAGATAACAGATTTGTGGCTGTTCAAAATGTGTGGTTGAAATAAATAAATTGCAATTAAAAATAACTTATGACAATATGTTAAATAATAAATTTCTTAAGTTGTATATTTTATTTGCGTTTATTGCTTACTTTATTTCAGCAAGGAAGGCCAATTTTTCTTTCACAGGTACCAATTATGATATTGTTTCAGTTGTACTAACCACATTTTCGGTAGCAAGAATAACTTTTTTTCAAATTCCATACTGTTAACCAATTTTTTCTTTTACTGCAACTATTTGTTTAAGGGTTATAATTAAAATATAGTGGTACCACAAGAAAATTGCAGTCGTTATACCAGAATTCTATATAGTTGGTGCAACCACCAAAATTCGATTGGCAACAAATTCGATTGTCTCAACGAATCTGTTTTCTCTTTGTGGTAATAAAACCATATACATATACTTATACAATAATGAATAAAGTAATAATGCCTTTTTGGCTTATTGCTTGACGAAAATTGGTACATTGTGCCGATCGTGTGATCCAGGCTTTGAAAGGAAGTAACCGAGAAAAATTCCAGAAAAGCACTGACATGGCACTGCTGACTGTGATAGTGAGATCAAACGCGTATACTTAATATGAAATTTTTGATGTACTAAAGTATGTAGAGTATACGTACCACTTAACAAAAGGAAATACGTTAGAGTAGACAACTTTTTATCATTTTTGTTCGAACCAACAAATATTTTCAATTTAGAATAAAAAGTTATTCGAATAATTTTTGTCGAATATTCGAACAATTTCCTTAACTACTTTGTATGAAAAATATTTTACACTTTATAACTTTTTAATTTGTTAACAATAGGATATTAAGTAACAAAATTACTCCAAATTATAAATACTTGTATGTATGTTCGCTAAACGCATCTTTTTATGGGAGAAGAAAATGCCTCTTACAATTCCTGATAAAGAGTTTTGAAAAAAAAACAGCTTTTCTCTAATCAAAAGCCTTAAGAATCGAATTTTTTAACGACGCAAAAAAGCATTAAATGCTTTAATATTACTCCTCAGATTTCCTACCCAATACTAACTAAAAGTGTACGCAAATACTTTGTTTTCAGGATTATTTTTTAATCAAAATATCGCAAATAATCTTAGGCATGAAGAAGTATTTGATGAGATTTCTGAAGTAACTGATAATGATTTATGAAATACTCTAAGAATTTGTATGAATAAAGTAAAAAATTGATCAAAATTATTTGAAAACACCATAAAAAGGATTACAGAAACTGTATACGCTTTTTAATAATATTTTAACTATGTATATCACCAACATTAACAATTTGCAAGATAATGTTATCTACTTATTCATTTATCAAACGTAAAAGAAAAGCAAGCTACGAGTAAAAAGTGGGGTTATATTGGGTTCTTAAATGATGTTTTAAAATGTTTGTAAATGTGTATAAATACCTATACTTTTTAACTGATTTCTTTTCGCTTTTTAACTACCGACCAAAAAAGGGGTTTTATAAATTTGTAGTATGTGTCCTTGTTTCTGCTTGCACGTACGAGTCGACATACACAATAAACATACCAAACGGTTGAACCAATTTTGAAAGGTCACTTGATAGAGAGTGTCTTTAACTATCTTTGAAGAAAATCTGTTTCGCCGTTTAGAAGATATAACATCTTTTTTAGATATACTCTGTTGAATCTGTGTGTCCTTGACGCCGTAGCTCCCAAACGGCTTGACCGATTTTTCGTTTAAAAGGTTACGTGATCGTATATCTTCTAGTCTATACTTGAAGAAAATTGGTATAGTCGATTGGAAGTTATCATAAATTTTCTACATATTAATTTCATTCAATAAGAATTGAAATTACTGAACTCAAGCCTGATTAAGAAATGAATTCTGATTAAAATTCACTACAGTTCAACTAAATCTAAAAATGTCTCATTTAATTTATCATGGGCACGTGACAAAAATATGTTCACTTAGCAATCACTGTTCACTTGGCTATCACTGCTTCAGAATGCTGAAAAGCGAAGTCAACTGTAGAAAGCAAAAACAAAGTAACATAAAGCCACTACAATAATACTTATATGTATGTACCGATGGTGCATCGAATAGGTAAAAATAATTAATGTGATGATCGTAAAAGATAAGTAAGAATAGTTAAACATACATAGGTAGAGTGATATAACTTCGTGCTAACCTAAATAGAAAAATGGCAAAACGGAAAATGAATAGTGATACTTACAAATGTGTTTGTCAAAGGTAAATCAATAATTGTATACACAATCAATTCTCATATTCCATTTCACAGAAATTTAAGTTAAATAGCTGATGTTAATAATAATCTCTTCCCCAGTAGATAGACATGGGTGCTGATGAAGTGCGTGGCTGCACAGAAAAATATCGGTATTTCTCCCAGCTAATAAAGTCTAGTTTAATTTTTCTTCTCTTCTTTAGATACTCACATTAATTAATAAAAATATTTCATTCAATAAGAATTGAAATTACTGAAGTCAAGCCTGATTAAGAAATTAATTCTGTTTAAAATTCACTACAGTTCAACTAAATCTAAAAATGTCTCATATTAATTTATTTTATTTTTTGATTCTGTTACTTCAATCAAATTTGTGGAATAGAGTTTTTAAAATTTTTAATTTTTGTTATTAATAATTTTACTTATTAATATTTCTAAGTTTGTTATTAAATTTATTTGATTTTCTTGTTTAATGAATTATTTTTCGTTTGCTAATGCAAAACAAAATTAAATTAATACACATGCGTGTTGTTTTTGCAAACTTTTTTAAAATTATTCGAATAAATTTTTTTATTCTTAGTTCGTTCGAATATTCGAACAAAATTTCAAAATTATTCGTCTGTTCGAACAAGAAAAAAACTAAGAAATTTCATTCCAACAAATATGAAGGACTAATAATTAAAACACAATTACATATCCTCACAAAAACTTAAATGTGAAAAATGGCCAAGTTCCTTTTCAAAATTAGCCTAGCTTAAAGGAAAAATAAAACTAACAAAAGAAAGATTGGACTCGCTCTTAGGCAGTATTTTTGTACTAGAACCATACTGTTTATAACTGTATTTATAACACATAATTGAACAAAAGTAATTCAAAGGTTTGGTTTAAAAAATTCATTCGAAATTGACTGCGTTATTAAACATTTTATTATAAGACTTTTTGTTAAAAAAACTACCTGTATTATGTATTTCGAGTTATAGTTATACGCGTTCGGTGTATTTAAGCTTCCAGGATGATGAGAGTGCAATTTAATAGACGCATATCAATACAGAGTACAAAATTAGTACAACAGTGGTCACCAAATTGTTTCCTTCAGAACAACATAGAAAGCGAAATACATCTTGCAGATATTTTTCCAACAAAAAGTCTTCTAATAAAATATTTAATAACTCAGTCAATTTCTAGGGAAGTTTTTAAAACAAACCTGCGAATTACTCTTATTCAATTGTGTTTTAAGAATAAAGTTATAAAAAGTATGGTTCCAATACAAAAATACTACCTAAGAACGAGTCCAAAGTAGAAAAGTGTCGAAAAAACCGAAAAAATTATATTTGGTGAAAAAATACGGACATATATCTGAAATTTACTGAAATAAGACACATATGGATCGAAAGGTCTCTTCTTTCTAAATATGTTAATATATTTAAAACCGGTTAATATTTAACTTACTAAGAGGTTGATAAGTGTCTACGAGTACGACAAACCGGTTTTTTACCCGTAACTCAAGATTTTGGTGGTGTTCGGAAAATTTCAAATACAGATTGTTATTATGCTCGACAATATATATATATATATTGACAACATTTGTGAAGAACATTTACAAGCAACGAATATTTGTGTCGAAAATTTTTGCACAAATTTTGTGATATCCTCAATTTACTTCCGTCCCAGATTCGTAATTACTGAAGATCAATACGGGGATTTCTATAAATCTCTAGGACCTTGTTTCGTAGCAGCTGGCGACTATAATGCTAAGCATACGCTCTGGAGTTTGCGTCTAATCACACCCAGAGGTCGAGCGTTGTTCAACACAATTTCAAAAATGGGTTTGAGCGTAAATTCCAGTGAGGAGCCCACTTACTGGCCTACTGACATACATAAAATTCCGGATGTTATATTATATTAACAGGTTTAACCATTAATCGAAAAAAAAACAATTTTAAAGTAACCGATCAGTTAATCGAGTAGTAACGGTTAACCGATTGAATACCCTAGTAATAACGCATTGCTGATGGTATGGATGGTAAAATTTAATGCACCATTGGATGCGGCTTGAAAAACTTTTTCAGATGATCTATATTTTTAATGTTGTCTTCGGAGAAAATATGCAAAAAACTACAAAAATAACCCTTTTTTTAATATTTTATCATATTTCATGGAAAAAAGTTGTTGCAAATGCTTTTAGTTACCTGATAACAACACACACGCATTATTATAATGAAAAACTTATTAAAACTGAACTCCTTAAAAGTTCACAGGTCTTAATTTGCATTTCGGTTAAAACAATTATCTAATTACCGCAAATATTAAAAAAAAGAGTAAATACCTACAACAAAAACAATATTTAGGTTTAAAATTTTTAAACGTACTAATAATCCCAAATTATTATTTTACTTATTAAGTAAAATATTTGTTATTAAAAATATGTACATTGAAGTTGATTATTGAGCGGTTTAGTTGGATCCTATGCGCATTTTGCTTGTGTGGCAACACTCTGTTCTTGAATAACTGTTGATAAACATTTATTTTCTTTTACATACTATTACAACTACAGTTTGAAGCGGAAAAAAATTCAGCCAATTTAGTTAAGTAAGAAAATAAAAAAACATTGATTTTTGAGCAGAGCTCGCAATAATTGGTCTCTCTCGTGCTTGTTGTCAGAAAAAAAACACTCGTCCACTGACACGATGCGACACTGTCCCGAAAAACCCCTCAAACATCGTACTTCTGTGGCTTGCTCTTCGCTCAACCAACGACTGTTTTTGTTTGATCACTCGGCTCATGTGTTCACTCGAGACCAGCGTTTGATTTATGGAATAAATAGACGAATCCCTGGAAAAAGTGAACAAAACATTCACGAAACGTCGGGAAATATGAAATAAAAAATTGCTTTTTTATTGTCATAGAAACACGTTAGGCCTAATTAGCTAAAGGAAATAGTCTTCAACTCAAATAAAAAAGTTACCATATATATTTTTTAAAAAACTTCTTAAATCTGAAAAAAAACTTTTCTTTCGAAACAAAAACTTTTTTTCTACAAAAGTACCAAAATTTTAATAGAAAATATAAAAATGTATTTGGAATTAATTTTATTTAAAAATATAAAAACGATTAAAATCAAAAACATAACATATAATAAAACAAGTAAGAGTGCTATTATATTCGGTTGTGCCGAATCTTATATACCCTTTACCAACGTACGTACATATATATATAGTATACAGACACATACATACATATTTGTTTTGTGATAAAATTTATCATTTTTTTCTCTAAAGCAATTAATGGTAAGTGACATTTCAGTATTTTTCCATTAAAAAATTTTATTAAATTATTTTATTTTCGATATTAGCAATAGTTAAATATGGTTAAGATATATTTTACATTCATTCTGATTTCAGTCAACATCGACGTCACGTCAAAACAATACCAAAAAAATTGAGCTTATTTACTCGCTCTCGAGATGTTCAAAAACCGTGCTGCTATTTAATAACTCTAAAATATTATTAGTATTGCACCTCCATACCAAGTAAACTAACTTGTTTTATATTTTCCCGTATTTAATAATCATTGATGTTGAAAAACTGCTTAGTGTCTTGATATAAAGTTCCCATTGCAAATGGTATACATCGTGGTATTATGTAAACGTTTTATTCCTACAGGATTTTTTTTAAATTTGTTCAGCAGAAAGGAAATGTATCAGGAAAATTAAACGGAAAATGTCCTTTTATGTATCTTTAGCGATAAATTTTACTAAAATTTAATAGCACAATAAGCACAAACCTTTGTTTATACTTCAATTAGTTTAGATATCCATAAAAAAATTAACCATGTATAAAAAATTTTGAGTAATGATTTTCCTAAAACATGGAATCTGTTTAACTGAAAAAAAAAATATTTTTGGTTATTTTTCTTACCGAAACTTTTTTTTAAGCTCCAACCCTGAGTTCCTTAATACTAATTTATTTCTTTATAAAATATAGAATTACCAAAGAAATAATTAGTTTTTTGTACTAGAAAAAATTTAAGTTTTCCAGCTCTGGAGCTTTGTCTTTTATTTTTTTAATTTCTCTGCCAAACTATTTCATTCTAAGTCATAAGGTATATAAAACTTGTAAACAAAAAGAAAAAAATAACTTGACCTAGTTACTTTTGTAGAAAAAACAATAAATTTACCAACCCTGGAATCAACCTTTTAGACCTTTCTGATTTAAGAAATTTATAAAGTGTGTTAAGTGAACAAAGAAATAAAAAAAATTTAATTTAATACTTTAATATTTAAAAAAAATCAAAGTTTCCATCTTTGGAGCCGTAATTTTAATTTTTTAAATTTTATACGCCAAACTTTTCTTCCAGAAGCATAAAATATATTCAATTTATAAAGGAAAAAAAATTTAGAACTATTTAATTTTACATAACACAAAGAGTGTAAGTTTTCCAACCCTGGAATCATCATTTTAGATTTTTTTGGTTTCTTATATCAATCTTTTTCTTTAAAAAATATATAAAATATGTTAAGTGAACAAAGAAAAAATGAAATAAGGAAAATACTAGTTGTATTTAGTTACTTTAATATTAAAAAAATCAGTAATGTGAGACTTTGACTCGCACACGAAGGGTTCCGCACATTCGGTCTTGAGCATTTTTTAAGGTGGCGTTTTTGCTTTTTTGAAGTTTTTTCTCATTTTGCCGATTTTTTGTTTTTTTTTGTGGTTTATTTTCACCTTGAAGATTCTTTTCATTTTGACGATTCTTTTTTCATTTTGGCGATTTTTTTCATTTTGACGATTTTTTTCTGGTTTTGTGGCTTTTTTTCCATTTTGGCGATTTTTTTTTAATTTTTGGCGTTTTTTTTCATTTTGGCGTTTTTTTTTATTTTGGCGATTTTTTTGGGGCTTTTTTCCATTTTGGAGATTTTTTCATTTTGGCGATTTTTTTTCATTATGGCAATTTTTTCCTATTTTGGGATTTTTTTTCATTTTGGCGAATTTTTTCTGTTTTTGGGGCTTTTTTCATTTTGGAGATATTTTTCATTTTGGCGATTTTTTTTTAATTTTAGCAATTTTTCCGGTTATTCGCGATTTATTTTAGTCTTAGACATTATTTTTGTAATTTGGTGCTTTTTTCATTTTGCCGATTTATTTTGTTTCTGGCGATTTTTTTCGATTTGGCGATTTTATAATTTTTTGATTTTTTAGTTTTACCGTTTTTGAAAATTTCAAGAGTTTTACTCTTACGGTTTCCAAGATACAGCAAGTTGTCAAAATTGCATTAACTGATGGAATACCCTTTAATTTAAATTTTTTGAAATTTTAGTATTAATTTTTGTAGTCTGTATAAAAATACACTAACCTTACAAATTTCAAGTGTATACATACAATTGTATGTATATTACATGGGATTTTAAAATTTTTCGTTGCTCGTTTTGGAACACCCTTTAATTTTCAAGGGTCTGCACATTGTGTCCAAATTTCAGGTCTGTAGCTCTTACGGTTCTCGAGAAAATACCCTGCATAGTTTTAGACATAGTTAATTTTCCATAACACAAAAAGTTAAAGCTTTCCAACCCTGGACACGTCTTCTTATTTTTTTATATTTTTTTAATTTAAAATTCCAATTTTAGTCGTACTAAAGTGTAAAATAAATTTATTTATTAAAAAAAATAAAAATTTGTTTTCGGTAGTTACTTTTATATGGCAAAATGAAGTTTAAGTCTTCCAGCTCTGCAATCGTCAGCTCGATTTTGCTGAATTTCAATACCAATCTAAATTGAACCATTTCTGATACACCAGTCCAAGAACGAAGTCTCTAGCTTTCCTGGGAGCTTCGGAAAACCGATTTCACGTACACCAGACGGACGGACGGACGGACGGACAGACAGACGGACGGACAGACGGACGGACAGACGGACGGACGGACGGACAGACTGACATCTTTTATTCGTCTTGGCTATTCATAAGGACCCAGAATATATATAATTTTTTGGTCGCAAATTAATATTATATAAATTACACACGGAATGACAAACCTATATATACCCTTTTCCATTTTTGGTAAAGGGTATAAAAAACATAAAATGAAATTGATATTTAGATTTAGAGATCTTAAAAAAATATCACATGTGACTCGAGTTTTGTTAAATATTTGCCAGCGTTTTTTGCAATTTCTTCAGTCACTAGTGGCATATTTAAGTCACGATGTATATTTGAATTTTTTATATACCATGGAGCCGATGTTATTAACCGTAAAATTTTGTTTTGCCTTCGTTGGATTCTCTCGACATTATAAGCTGAAGCAGTACCCCAAAGCTGAATTCCGTAGCCCCATATAGGTTTTAAGAGCGACTTGTATATTAAAAGTTTACAATCTATGGTGAGGGTTGAATTTCTACCAACCAGCCAATGTATCTGAGTTAGTTTAAGTTTCATGTGCGTTAGCTTAGAGATAATGTGGTATTTCCATGTGAGCCTTCGATCAAGATGTATACCAAGGTATTTCACATATAAGTTTTGAGGATCAATTTGATTATTGATTGTAATGGGGGAACAAGTGTCCTTTCTTAAGGTAAATGTTACCTGAGTACACTTCTGTTCATTTACCTTTATTTTCCACATGTTTAACCACCATAGTTCTAGCTGAGTAATATGTTGCTGAAGATATCGGGAAGCCTCGTGAGGGTTTTCGTGCATACTAAGGCAGGCTGTATCATCGGCAAATCTAGATGTGTGAATATTACTGCTCAATGGCATATCACAAGTATAAATCAAATATAAAACTGGCCTCAGTATACTCTCCTGTGGCACACCAGATGAGATTATTTCAGGCGTACTCATAAAGTCTCCTTCCACAACAGTGAACTTCCGGGAAATAATGTAACTTTCCAGCAGATTTAGAATGTTTATTGGTAGGTAAGTCTTTAATTTTAAAATTAGGCCTTCATGCCACACTTTATCAAATGCCTGAGAAACGTCAATGAACAGCGCAGAGCAATACTTTTTTTCTTCAAAAGTTTTTCTTATAAATTGAACCAATTTATTAGTTTGTTCAATGGTGCTATGCTGACTTCTAAAACCAAATTGATGATCCGGTATGCACTCATTATCAGTTAGAATTGGGGACAATTTTATCATGAGTAACTTTTCAAAGAGCTTTGACATTGCTGACAGTAAACTTATTGGCCTATATGACTCAGCTTTGGTAAGATCTTTGCCCGGCTTTGGAATCATTTTAACCTTGGCAAGCTTCCAGCTGTTTGGACAATACTCCAGTCGTAAAATGGCATTAAAAATGAATAACAGGATTCTAATAGCTATACGAGGCAACTTCATCAGCATCTGGTTACTAATTCCATGAATACCCGGAGCTTTTTTCGGGTTGAGTTCTGCAATTATTTTTGTACATCACGCGTCTTAAATTTTATTGGTCGAGGGGGTAGCGCAACTACATTTCGCAAATCAACAGCACCAGAACATGTGTTTGGGGTAAATACGGATTTTAAGTGTTCACCAAATATTTTACCTTTTTCAGTATCGCTTCTTGCCCAACCTCCTGTAGATGTGCGCAAGGGTGGTTTAAACTCAACTGGTGTTTTAAGCTTTCTAGCAGCGCGCCACAAAGACTAATTGGATGCTGGTGTGACATCAATACCTTCCAAATAATTTTTAAAAGATGTAGATGTTTCAAATGCAAGCAACTCTGGGAGTCGTTTAGTGCACTCTTTAAATCTGATTTTAAGTTGGGGTGACCTATGCTGTTGCCATTTTCTTCTAGCTCGTCTTTTTTGACTTACGAGACCTTCCATATCCACATGCTGAGCAGCCTGTTTAATATTTTCATTAAGGTTGGGGTTGGCATCGTTAGATTCAATATCATCAGGTGTTCTTAGCGTAATATTTTCCATGCAACGACTACTACGATATTTTTTGGATCCCAGCCAATTAGCTTCAATTTGAATTAAATCCCTGGAGATATTTTTCATGACGCCAAAATCTATAACATCCGGAATTTTATGTATGTCAGTAGGCCAATAAATGGGCTCCCCACGCAAAATGACATCGAAGCCCATTTTGGAAATTGTATTGAACTACGCTCGACCTCTAGGTGTAATAAGAACGTGTGTTTAGCATTATAGTCGCCAGCTGCTACGAAACAAGGGCCCAGAGTTTTATAAAAATCCTCGTATTGATCCTCAGTAATTGCGAATCTAGGAGGAGAGTAAATTGATGATATGACAAAATTAGTGCAAAAATTTTCGACACAAATATTCGTTGCTTGTAAATGTTCTTCACAAATGTTGTCCAGAATATAATGCTTGAGTCTTTATTAAAATTGCTGATCCACCGCATGCTCTTCCTCTCGGGTCCTTTGAATCATATAAGGTGTAGCCATAAATTTTAAAAAGGCTTCCCGAAGTCAAATGAGTCTCATTATGTCAATATTTTTTTCCGTGAGGAAGTGCTCAAGTTCATTTTTATGTTGGCGAATACATGAAGATTAATTTTGTTTTTGTTGTACACATATCTGTCTTTTATTTTACATTTACACTTCGTTGACAAATAGTTTGATTTACACTGTAAATTTTACAGATATTTTTATTGTTATTTATTATTATCTTCTCCCTTCCTCTTTAATGCTTTGCCTGTGACGAAATATGAATGGCAATAACATAAAGCAAGCGCAACAATAAAAATAAAGACCTTTTTTGCAAACAGTTTGATTGTTTTGCTCACTTACTGACCCTCAGTAGCTGAGCAGCGAACGATTCTGTTCGTGTCATACCAGGGAAGGAAAATGACTTTTTGGATTTTGTACCAACTGTGAAAACAAAATCTAATATTTGGACCACGGCGGTACTATTTTTTTAAATATTTATTAATAAGAACGGAAACGTAAAAAAATGTGTAAAAATTCAGAACTAAATAATAAAAAGCAGACACTTAACAAAAATGTGTATAAGAATTCAGAATAAGAGTCTGAACACAATGCAACGATAATTTATTGTGGTGCGGTTTTTCATACGATTTTGAAGTAAAAAACCGCAGTGCGGAACGGTATAAAATTAATATCTATTTTATTTTCTCTGCGGACTTTCTTATTCTCTCAATTTTTGACTCTCTTTCTCTTCCTGATGTTGCCATATTTTTTGAATAATTGGCGGTGTTCACAACATTATTGTGAACAAAAAAATGATTTTGAAGTTCAAAAACTTTTGTAATAAAATATAAAAGTTTAAAAAATATATCAAATATATCTGCCAATGTATAAAATGTTACTAATTTCTTGTTTTTAGTTAATGACATTACAAAATGTTATATATGTATGTATATATATATATATATATATATATGTATATATGTTCCCGTCCTTCCTATACGGAGTATATGTCCTCCATTACAAAATATTAAACAAATAGCAAATTTTTTAGTAAATTTTTTTAAAAGTATCCACAAAAAAATTAATAGAAATTTAAACAAACACTGACAAGTATTACCGTAGCCGTCTTCCGTTGTATTATGTTTATTGTTTTCTCCCGCAACGAGAAATCGCACCGCACCGCAAACATTGTGCTTAGACTCTAAAAAATAAAAAATAGCATAAAAAATATTAAATATTGCATTCATAAGGGCACATTCGTAGATTAGACTTGTTAGAGATCGGTTATTTTAGAAATTTCGCTTATTAACAGGCCTGTTATATTCATGCACTAGAAAATCTAAGTTATGCACCGTCTAAAATAAAACACACAAACAAATTAAAGACAACATAGGCAAAATTAATGTTACCATATAGTGAAACACTGGCATTTTTAAATTGTACCAAGTAACTCGCGGTAGTACCACGGTACAAACGAGGTCAAAAATGTACCATAAAAAGTACAATTGTACCATGATTTCCATCCGTGTGTCATGCGGTCAGTAAGAGACCGATTCGTGTGTTACGCTCAACTCATTACCCGGGAGCGAGAACACGAATGTAACGAAAAAGAGGGTTGCTGTTCAGACACTGAGTGATTCCGTCTCATATTTTTAGGTCTTTTGAGTGATAAGCAGCGATGCCAACTATTTATAACCCAAACGCGCTATACCCCTTCTCAAAACGCGCTAGAACGCGCTAAGTTACAGCATTATCAACAATTTATAGTCAAAACGCGCTATTTTCCTAGGCGGTTAATTAAATTTTAATAAAGGTCGATGTTTGTATTAGTAAAAACGAGTACAATTAATTTTTTAGTAACTCTTTTTCAGATTATGCAATATTGCTTCTTCGAAATTATATCCTAAATAACTAAAATCATTTAATACAGAATCAGTCTCGCCTTCCAAATATTCGAAATTCTTAGTTTTGATTTTAATTTTATTTGTCAAACTTTGTAACAACTTATATAAATTATCGAATAGTGTTGCGATTCGAATGCTTTTTGAAGTACAAAAAGAATAGATGCTTAATAAGTTACAGTTAATTTTTAACTGTAAATTTCAAAATAGTTGCCATTTACAATATTAAAATGCGTTTTTAAATCTAACCACAGTGAAGAGAATTTTATTTGCAACATCTGAATCATTAACAAATTTAAACAAAAAGTTAAATTTTGGATATAAGACAAATGTTATTGTTGAAATGATATTTTTGACTTTAATCAAAACGCGATAATTTAGCGCTTTTTTTATTAAACGCGTTAAGACGAAAAAAAGCGCGTTTGACATAGTTAAAACGCGCTAAAATTAGCGCGAAAGGCGCTAAATTGGCATCGCTGGTGAGAAGACCGCACAAAGAAATTTGGTGGAGCAAGAAACTTTGGGTAAAGGTTCCCTGATGACGTAAGTACCCAGTAAAAAAAGACACTCCAAAAAAGTCATGAAAATGTAGAGTTGGCGATCTGAAAGTAGTGCAAATTTCGATCCGTTTTAATGATTTTTACATAGAGTTGTCATTGCAAGAAGTTCTGTTTTTCGATGCCTGGTCACCGAATTGGAAGTGATTTAAAGAAAAATTTCTTTTTTTGTGCTCTATGATAATATTTTCATCTAGGAAAAATGGTAAATAGTTACCTATTTTAACAATTCGTTTCTTTTTATACGATAAATTTAAATTTAGGAAAATAACTTTTACATTTTAGACTAAAATTAGTTGATACATTTCTTTAAAAAATTCGTTTTTTTTTAATTCTGGTGAGTATGTTCTAAAACTATAGAGGAATTACAAGGTTTTGTATGACTAAAAAAATCTTCTACTTAGTTTTCTGCTAACTACTGGCAAATTAAAAATATTGATTTTTTGGAAGCAATGAAAATGTAGTTCCTTTGGAATGACTTCCAATTTTTTTTACTGTTGTTGTTTTAAACATTAATTACGTTACGATAAACAAAGTAATGTTTGAATTTAATAATTATATTATTATATTCATAGAAAGTGCGATATGGTTAGAATTTAACAATACAGTTGTGTTAAACATTTTTGACTACAATATAATTTGTATTATTTTGTAAAAATAATACGATGTAAATAGCAATATAATGTTATCCAAAACCATACTATGTCAAGTTTAAAAAAAAATCTTTTTCAGAAACATCTGTCAGCTCAGTGTTTCGTTTGTAAGCTATTGGTAGTGCGAGCGTGGTGTTAAATAAATAAAAAAACTATAAACAAAAGGGTTGATAAATAAAAATATATAGATATGTATATCTCTTTATATATACGTGTCTGTATTTCGTGTATACACATATACACAAACATTTCTTAATATACATTCTATTCCAACAATATTAATTTATTTTCTATTTAACGCACAGCTGTTTTAAACAAAAGATTTACCAATAAATATATGATTAAAAAACAAAATATTATTATTATTATAATATTAGAACATGGTATGGCAAGTCTCAATTATATTTTAGTCACATCTAACAATAGTGTTGTCATATTTACAATGCTAAGTTTAGGTATAACAAAGTTAATTATTATTGTAGATAATATTATTATTAACTCAGAAAATAATATTATTTAAACTTTTCTTTTCTATTGACAATAATATGTTTTGATTGCAACCATATAAATCAATCATAGTATGTTGCTGTTTGATTATGGTTACCACAACCATATTTTTTCTTTGCGTGTACTTATGTACGGTGGTGGTTGCTTAGACGAAAAGAATATCACTGTGCTGAAGTTGGCCAGCTCAATCCGCGGAATGTACGAACAGTAAAACCAAAAAATTTTAGAGATTTATCAGAAGAAATCCAAACACTTGGTATGCCATTCCAAAGTTTAACCAGAAGATGCGCTCCTGTGATCTAAAATAAAGGATTTTTCACCAAACACTAAAAATTATTTTGTGAAACTGAGCTTTACTTTAGTGAATTTGCCTTTATTTTCCCTATATCCTAAATTCATGACTAGACTAAAACTTATATTAATCTGTATAATATGGAAATAAAAATTTTTAGGGAAATAAAGCTATTAAACTGTTGTTAATTTTTTTTCATAACATTACTAGGATCTTGAAAAAATAACAGAGATCTACAGTTTTTTCGATAAGATGCAAAAATTATCAGAAATATATAAGTGGAATGTCGTGTCTTAAATTTGGGACCACCACTGTATGTATCTATATATACGATATATACATACGCTGGTAAAGAATGTATAATATTCAGCACGGCAAAATATAGCACTCTTACTTGTTTAAAAATAACTTTGTTGACAAAAAAATAAGCAACGACGTTTTTCGGCTTCTTCTAATTGACACGTATGAGAGCAATCAAAATATACAACAGCAATAGCACATAACCGCGTTGAGTCAATCAACAAGCAAGATGTTTATCTTGCCAACACAAACAAATTAAATTAAATAATATTTTAAAATGCGCGGTATTGATAAATACAATATTTAAGTTAATGACAAATATTATTGAAATTAAAATTTTTTTTTCAATAACATGGTTTTGTTGAACATAATTCTTGTATATTTTTTTCTGTGAAACAGAACAAAAAGTTAAATTTTTTTTCGTTTGTAGAGTATAAAAAAATAAATTGGGTACGAAGCTGAAAATGGCTATAAATCCTTTAAACTACATCATTAGTTTTTTTTTAATTTTTATAAAATTTTTAAAAGTTATAATGCTTTATTTACAAAATTTATGAAAAAATTACGAAGAATATTAATTTAGACTACCTAAATGAGCAAATTCATTGCAAAAACTTATAGTGTTTGCGCACAAAAAAAACTTTTAGTGTATGGACATTTTTCTTTGAAATTGTATACTCCAAAGCGAAGAAAATCGTGGTAGTGGTTAAATATATGTAGAAAACAGAAAACACGGCCGGCAAGCTCGATATTTTTGGGAAAAATTCGAGTTGTACGACCACTAAGCCTCTTCCGAAAAACCTGAAACAATCTCAATCTTTTTGCTTGAGCCAAAAAAAAAAATTTTCGTAATGTTTATATGTATGTATGCTTCTTTATCTATATATTTTTTATATACAAGGTGGGCCAAAAGTTACTATTAGGCTTAAAAGTTTAATAACTTTTTCGTTTATATATGTTTTTTATTTTTCCAGATTATATAAATAACACTTGGAGAATAAATAATGGGGAGATTCACAAACTGAACAAAGAACCATAATAATAGAATCAACAGAATCAACCTTATTGAAAATTTGGTTATGAGTGATGACGCTCATTTTCATTTGAATGGCTTTGTTAATAAGCAAAACTGTAGGTTCTGGGGTTCTGAAAATCCAAGAGCCATTTATCAACGCCAATGGCACCCCATTAGGTGTACAATATGGTGTGGGATCACATCTAAAAATATCATTGGGCCTTACTTCTTTGAGAATGAAGATGGAAGTGCTGTAACCGTAAATGGAGAGCGGTATCGGCTTATGATAGAAAATTATTTACGTCCTGCTCTTGAAAGTAGACCTGGTATGTGGTTTCAGCAGGATGGAGCCACTGCCCACGCTGCCCGAGACACAATGGCACTTTTAAGTCAAATTTTTGGAGAGCGAATAATTTCCAGAAATTCGGAAGTTATTTGGACAGCGCGATCGTCAGATTTGACAGCACCCGACTATTTTCTTTGTTGTTATTTGAAGGAGCAAGTGTATGTGAACAAGTCAGAGACAATCTCTCAAAGCAAACATTGTTGCAGAAATTCGAACGCTACAGCCACATAATTTGAAAGAATTATGGAAAATGCTCTAAAATGAGCCCATCAGTGGGAAGCTGAAAATGGTGGCCATTTAAGGGACATTACTTCTCAGACTTAGTGTAAAAATATTTCCATTTTGTATATTATATAATCTGAGAAAAAAGTTTAAAAAAACTAATAAACGAAAAAGTTATTAAACATTTAAACCCCATAGTAACTTTTGGCCCACCCTGTATATATGAGCCTTGTCACCTGTTTTATCATATGTGGAGATTTATCTTATTTTTGAAGTTTTTTTATATGTTTCTTATCTAAAATATGGTATTTGGTACTTTTGGTATATTATTTGAAGTTGTTTTTGACTAAATTGCACACTGCAATACTATTTATTTCATATCATTAGTATTTTTTGCAAAAGAATTTTATTCAAAGATTTTATTTTAGATTCCAGCAAACGTTTATTATTTTATTCTGCATTACTAATTCCCCTTTTTAAAATTCATGAGGAAAAATTAATTAGAAATTAATTTAACATAGATCAGCACTTTCTTATGTCAAGTTTTTACAACATACCTAAATAAAATTTAATCTGCATATATATTTATTTATTTATATACAAATAGAAGGGTTCTTATTGCATCAGCTTCGCGTTACTAATTTAATCAATACCTGGAGCTTTCTTTGGGTTGAGTTCAGCAACTAGTTTTTGTACATCACGCATTTCAAACTTATGAGCTGAGGGGCTATAGCAACTACACTCGGCAAATGAACAACACAAGTACATGTGATTGCGGTAAATACGGATTTTTTTTCAATATTGCTTCCTGCCCAACCTCCGGTAGAAGTTCGCATAGGTAGTTTGAGCTCAACGGGTCTTTAAAGCTTTCTAGCACCGCGCAACAAAGAGTAATTATATACTGGTGTGACATCGAGACCTTCCAGATAGTTTTTAAGAGATACAGCTTTTTCAGATACCAGCAGTCGTTAAGTGAACTCCTTAAATCTTGTTTTATTTTGGGGGTGATCTGTGCTGTTGTCATTCCCTTCTAGTTTTTATTTTTTCACATACGAGACGGCCAATATCAATAAAATAAATGCTGTTAAGCCCAGCCTGCGGTTGGGTGGTATTGGCACGCTCAGCAGCCTGTTAATCTTCTAGTTAAGGTTGGCAATATTAGATTGAACATTCTCAGATGTTCTAAGCTTAATATTTTTCCTACAATGACTACTGAGATATTTTTTGAATACCAGCCAATTAACACGATTGATTATCTTCACATATGAGTGCGGTTAATCACTTCTTAGTACGAGTATGTTACAGATTGTAACAATAGTGGGAAAGTGATCGCAGGAGAGACCTCCACATGAGAGACAGAAGCTTCCACATGGTTTAAAGCATTTGGAATATTTTTCATGACACCAAAATCTATAATATCCAGAAATTTTTGTGTGTCAGTAGGCTAGTAAATGAGCTCCCCATTCGGACTGACGTCCAAGCCAATTTCTGAAGTTGTTTTAAACAACGCTCGACCTCTACGTATATGTATGTTTTGAATTGTAATTTTCAGCTGCTATGAAATAATGTCCAAGAAATTTGTTGAAATCCTAGTAAATTGATAATATCATGAATTTTGTAAAAAAATTTCGACACAACTTTTTATTGCCGGAAGATTTTCTTCAAAAATGTGGTCAAAATGTATTGCTTGAGTCTTGACTTTATAAGAATTGCTGATCCACCGCATGCTCTTCCTCTCGGATTTTTTGAATCATATAAGGTGTAGCCATTAAGTTTGAAAAAAACTTCTGGAAGTCAAATTTAAACCACCATACACCTTGATCGACGGCTTACTTGGAAACACCACATTGACTCTAATGGCCTAATTTTGTAAAACAGAACGAAACGTTTCAAACAGAAATTTTTGGTTTGTTTTTAATTTTGAATTTTGTAAAACATTTGAAAACGAAAATTCTATCTTACGTAAAATAAATATATTTTATAAAACAGTTGCAAACTTTTTCAAACGACTTAAATGTCATATGAAAACGTTTATTAAATTGTATTCGTTTTAAAAGTTTTAACTACATTATTGCATTAGTTTTGCTGCAATAATGAGTAAATTAGTATCTAGGTCAAAAATATGCAAAAGGCCGTCCGTGGGACTTTGTTATGATATTTTTTACACGCACATTCGTACAAGCATGCATTTTACTCTCTTTTTTTTATATGTATATGTATGCGTTTGCCTGACTTTGATCTAGGTGCACGATAGAGCTCCAGCCCAGTTCGGCCTACGGACGTAGTGCCTATATTTACACATACATTTGCTTTAAAACCCTCAGAACTACTTTGTTCCTGTCAATGGTTAAATGATAAAATTTAATCCGAAGTTTGAAAGCGTGTAGTAAAAGTTTCCTGATAAATTGAGATGCAAAAAGTGCATTTCTTAAGACATACTCACTGACACTGACCACTGATACATTCATCAAATTGATGAAGCACTTGAACTCTAACAACAGAGCTATATTTTGTTACACAAGTCGGCCTAGGTGAGTTACGATCAAGAAAAATTCGAAAGCATTGAATTTATAACGTGATGTTATACTATTAGGTATCTCTCTTTAACCCAGAGGTTCTCACAAGCTCTTTCTTCGGGGACCCCTTCAGAAATTTTAATAGTAGTACGGCCTACCGCAATGCGAAATATGTATACGTTTTACATTTATTATACAAAAGCCATATTACTAAATTTTATTAATATTAACTTTTGAGGAATCATAACAATATTTGTTTAGCTCTTCGCGGACCCCTTGGAATTTTCATACGGACCCCCAGGGGTCCGCGGACCCCCATTTGAGAACCGTTGCTTCAACCCATTATATTATTTAACTCTGCCCCTTTTAAACTGGCGCAGTGATCATTAATAGAAATATAACAGACTAGCAATATTTAATTTGCAATGTTTTATTAAAGAAAACAAAAGTAGTTAGATCTTCACAAAAATATAAATGTGAAAAAGGCAAAGTTCCTATAAAAAATTTCGGTGAGATACATTTTTTTATAAAGTTCTTTTTTGGCCGCTGATTTAGAATTTCTTGCTTAATTGGTGCATATTCCATAATTAAATAAATTTGACTTTGAAATATTTTTATATTCAGCTTTTTATAATGAATAATATATTTTTCAATTATAATATTTTGACAAGAAACGAAAACAACGTAGCGTTTTACAAAATTTAAAATATTTTTGTTTTCGATTCAACGAGAAACGAAAACGAAAATTCGTTTAGTTTTACAAAATTAGGCCATAAGTTAACCCAAATGAAATTAAAATTAACTCAGGTACATTGGCTGATTGGTAGAAATTCAACCCTCAGTCTAGATTGCAAACTTTTGATATACAAGTCACTTTTGAAACCGATATGGTGCTACGGAATTCAACTATGGGGCACTGCTTCAGCTTCCAATGTCGAGAGAATCCAACGAAGGCAAAATAAAATTTTGCGATTAATAACATCGGCTCCATGGTATATAAAAAACTCAAATATACATCGCGACTTAAATATGCCACTAGTGACTGAAGAAATTGCAAAAAACGCTGGCAAATATTTAACAAAACTCGAGTCACATTCTAATCCGCTTGCTCGTAATATTTTGAACTTTACTGGACACATCCGCCTAAAAAAGAGGGATACAAGGGCTCTTATACTCAACACTCCAGATGGGACTAACTGAAAATAATTTTTATTTTATTTTTATTTTTTATTTATTTTTTCTTCCTTTTGTTTATCACTACTTAAATATGTATTATTTATAACTATCTCTAAATTTATGTCCGACAGTGGTCGGGCCTAATAATTATATTTTAGATTTAAGATTTGAATACTTATTGTTAGTTCATATAGGAAGATACAATAAATAAATATCATGTATTAAAAAAAAAAAAAAAAAAAAATTTAAACCATAACTATAATAAGTTCATGTTACCTTATATGCGAAAGTCTTACAATGACATGAAAGTCTTACAATGAAAGCTCCCGAGATATACAGCCCAACTATGAATATTCCCGGGTAGTTTTTTCTCTTCCCTATCATTTCTTCCCAGGGAATAATCCTCCTATTCTAAATAGCAGGGGAATAAGCAAATGCGGGAGAGAAGAAAATCTGAATCAGCTGTTTAATGTTTACATTTTATTCTGCAATAAAGCAAGAGTTCAGCAATAGAAATTTAATAAAAATATTGTGTTTTCATTGCCAATAAGATAGTACGTTAATATAAATATCTTTTTTGCTTAAATAAAAAATAAATAGACAACGTAACCATATACAACCATGCAGAATAATTTTATGCTGGGAAAGTGGAGGCTAAAACTGCCCAGGTGCAGATGCGAATGGATTAATTTTCCAATTACTGTATATACAAAGGAAATTGTAAATTTCATAGTTTTTCTTATCGGTCTTGATATTATAGGAAAACAAATCTTCCATTTACCTGCTATGTGAACTTAAAGGACGCGTGAAATTTTTAGTGTTTTAGTATTATTTCTACAGGCAGAAGTAGTTCATGTTTTTGAAGTTGATGTGAGCAGGGCTTGGATAAAAATGCTTAAAAAACGAGAGATATATAACATTCCAGTGCTTATTTAAACTTTTTGTTCTAAACAAATGCATATACCATTGTTTTATAACATTTATTAATTTGATTTTAAAATTTTTGCATTAATTCCCTTCAAAATGTTTGGGGAGAAAACTCTAAAAAAATTCTCCCTCTCCCTCATATTTAGAATACCTCCTTTTTTCCCGGGTAGTTTTTTGCCCTCTCTCTTATGTTTATATTTTCCCATAATAGGAGGAATGGGAAAGGGGGAAAAACTCCCGGGGAATTGCTATTCATAATTGGGCTGATAGTGGTGCAAAAATTCATATTTTAAGACATACTCACTCCTGCACACTCATCAAATTGATAAATCACTTCCGATATAGCTAGAGAGCTAATTACTAACCAATTAACTAGAAAAATCTGAAAGCCCGGAAATTTAAGCCAAGGGATTTGGGATACGCCCATAAAAACTAAAACTTGTGCTAGTGAGCTAAAATTTCATATAGAAATAGGTCTAGCTGAGCATTAAACTAGAAGAAATCTAAAAGTTACGTCTATTAACGTCAGAATTAAAAAAGCAAATCTAGAAATAATATGACACCATGCGGATTACAAATTTCTATAACGCATGGCAGATTGTAGTGATAAGTATTGAGTGAAATTTTGGATAGGAACTTTGCCTTTTTTCACATATATGTTTTTGTGAGGATTAACTATAGTTTGAATCAGTGTATTCTGCATTTGCAGCATTTTTTGGTTGTAAATTTATTAAAATTTTGCACCAGATTACCAATAGTAGCACCAAGGCGACTGAAATCAAAGCTTGTGTTACAATTTCTTGAATTATTTGGTGGTGACACTTTCTGCGTGAGAAAAGAATTGATCTTCACAGCGACGAAATAAGATAAATGTGTACTAATTGGTTAGGTGATTTGAGGATAAGTCGTGGAGTACTTATTTCCTGTTCGAGATGGAGTTACTTTAGGTTTTTGACTCAAAGCCTGGTTAATAAGAGAGTACACAGATTATTATCTATATTTAGCAGTGTGATTTTCTCCACCATTTCCGCACTTTTTCTCTTTTTGATATTTTGACTTATTGCAACTAGCAGGTAATTTACAATAAGTTTTTATATGCCCATAGTCTTGACAATTATTGCACCATACAGATCCTGATCGCTTGTGTGAGGTTCTTCAGCTGTGATTGTTTGGTATAAGAATATTTTAAATTACAAATTTTATATAATTTGGCTCCATTTCAACTCGAAATAGAGTTAAGGGGCTCTTTTCAGTGTTTTATAGAAATTTTTTAACTTAAATCCTTAGAGGGTGAGTGTATTTCTTATTTCATCAGGAACAACATAAGAATTTATGCCCCTTATACGATCTGCAGGCCTTTATCACTCTTAAGATGGTATATGTAGAAACGTGTCTTATTTTTTTCAAATTCAGTAACAACTTTGCGGAAATCTTCGTATATTTGAAATTTTGTATCATCAATGTTACCAGGGTTTGTTTGAACAATGAGAAATGTGTTCTTACCAATGACGGCGACTAATTTTTTATTGAGAGGGTTTGAATTTTTTTCTCTGAAATTGTGGTGTGGAAGATTTTGTCGATGATACGGCGGGTTGGTCATTATTAGATGGCAATACTGAAAAACTATTATTATCATTAATTGATGCTGGATTGTTATCCCTGAATATCTTGGTATCCGCTGCGCTTTACAACTGTGATATACCTGTCCATTCCAACGTGCAACTTGGGCTTCTGTCTACTGTTATCTCTACTGATAACTTGGTTAAGTGATGAACACGAGCACGAAGCGGATGATGTCGCTGACTTAAATCAAAAAGTATGAAACGGTAATGTCAATGAATCATTAGTTGGTATTGGAAAAAAATCGTGAGCCAAAAAGTGCCCTTGCCGTTAGAAAAAGACTATCATCATACCTTTGCTTCTTAAGTACTCATATAGAGTATTCCGCAATGTCGCTTTCTTTGCTGTTTTTGTTTTTTTTTTTTTTGTTAATTCAGACTATGTAAAAAATATGAGCACAGCAAATAAAGCTTATTTATCAAAGTCGATATGTATTCCGACTCAGTAAAAAAAGACACTCCAAAAAAGTCATGAAAATATAGAGTTTGCGATCTGGAAGTAGTGCAAATTTCGATCAGTTCTAATGATTCTTACATAGGGTTGTAATTGCAAGAATTTCTCTTTTTCGATGCCTGGTCACCGAATTGAAAGTGATTTTAAGAAAAATTTCATTTTTTGTGTTCTATGATAATATTTTCATCTAGGAAAAATGGTAAATAGTTACCTATTTTAACAATTCGTTTCTTTTGATGCGAATTTAAGCCCGAAACAGTGTTTTCATTTAAATTTAAGTTAATAACTTTTAGATTTTAGACTAAAATTAGTTCATAAATATCTTTAAAAAATTCGATTTTTTTAAATTCTGGTGAGTATTTTCTAAAACTATGGAGAAATTACAACGTTTTGTGTGACTAAAATAAACTTCTACTTGGTTTTCTGCTAACTATCGTCAAATAAAAATATAGATTTTTTGGAAGCAATGAAAATGTAGTTCCTTTGGAATGACTTCCAATTTTTTTACTGGGGAATATTATTTACTACAAATATTTTTTTTTTGTATTTTTGTTTGCTTAGTATGTAAATATATAAGAAAAATTTGCTAAGACGTCTGTTTACTATGTAGGTTCAACGGGAAACATATTGAACGATATATGTATTTTTGGTGACAAAAATTAGGATTTTTCTTTTCAACTGGGGAATTTTTGGCCACATAGTGTCTTAAATTGGAGACAACAAGCAACATTTTTCTAACAGTTCTGTAAATGATAAGAATTATCTTCTGGAAATGCTCCTTCATGTCATTGTGGTAATTTATGTTGAGAGAGTGAAACTGACTGAAATAATAAACTTATGATTCCATAAATTTATTTTTATGTAATAATTCTCTTAGAAGCATGTTAAATTCATTTTATTTTTATACCCTTTACCAACAAAAATGGTAAAAGGGTATATATAAGTTTGTCATTCCGTTTGTAATTTCTATAATATCAATAAGCGACCCATATAATATATATATTCTGGATCCTTATGCATAGGGAAGACGAATAAGCGATGTCCGTCTGTCCGTCTGTCCGTCTGTCCGTCTGTCCGTCTGTCTGTACGTGAAATCGGTTTTCCGGAGCTCCCAGAAAAGCTAGAGACTTCGTTCTTGGACTGGTGTGTCAGAAATTTTCCAAAATAGATTGGTATTGAAATTCAGCAAAATCGACCAGACGATTGCAGAGCTGGAAAACGTAAACTTCATTTTGCCATATAAAAGTAACTACCGAAAACAAACTTTTATTTTTTTTAATAAATGAATTTATTTTACACTTCAGTACGACTACAATTGGAATTTTTACTTAAAAAAATATAAAAAAATTAAAAAGACGTTTCCAGGGTTGGAAAACTTTAACTTTTTGTGTTATGTAAAATTAACTATGTCTAAAACTATATTAGTATTTTCTCGAGAACCGTAAGAGCTAGAGACCTGAAATTTGAACACAGTGTGTAGACCTTTGGCCGCTACACCAACAAATACATGAGAATTGGAAATTAAAGGGTGTTCCAAAACGAGAAACGAAAAATGTTAAAATCCCATGTAATATACATACAATTGTATGTATGTATGTATATACACTTGAAATTTGTGAGGTTAGTGTAGTTTTATACAGACTACAAAAATTAACACTAAAATTTCAAAAAATTTAAAATAAAGGGTGTTGCATCAGTTAATGCAATTTTGACTATGCAATTTTGACAACTTGCTGTATCTTGGAAACCGTGAGAGCAAAACTCTTGAAATTTTCAAAAACGGTAAAACTAAAAAAACAAAAATTATAAAATCGCCAAACCGAAAAAAATCGCCAAAAACAAAAAAAAAATCGCCAAAACGAAAAAAAAGAACCAAATTACAAAAAAAATTTGTAAGACTAAAATAAATCGCGAATAACCGGAAAAATTGCTAAAATAAAAAAAAATCGCTAAAATGAAAGAAAATCACCAAAATGAAAAAAACCCCAATATGAAAAAAAATCGCCAAAATGAAAAAAATGGCCAAAATGAAAAAAAACCCCAAAAAACAGAAAAAAATCGCCAAAATAAAAAAAACCCAAAAACAGAAAAAAATTGCCAAAATAAAAAAAATCGCCAAAATTAAAAAAATCTCCAAAATGAAAAAAAGCCCCAAAAACAGAAAAAATCGCCAAAATTAAAAAAAACCCCAAAACAGTAAAAAAATCGCCAAAATGAAAAAAATCGCCAAAATGAAAAAATTCGCCGAAATGAAAAAACCCAAAAACAGGAAAAAATCACCAGAATAAAAAAAATCGTCAAAATTAAAAAAATCTCCAAAATGAAAAAAGCCCCAAAAACAGAAAAAAATCGCCAAAATTAAAAAAAAACCCCAAAATGAAAAAAAGTCGCCAAGATGAAAAAATTCGCCGAAATGAAAAAAACCCAAAAACAGGAAAAAATCACCAGAATAAAAAAAATCGTCAAAATTAAAAAAATCTCCAATATGAAAAAAAGCCCCGAAAACAGAAAAAAATCGCCAAAATTAAAAAAACCCCCAAAATGAAAAAAAAGTCGCCAAGATGAAAAAATTCGCCGAAATGAAAAAAACCCAAAAACAGGAAAAAATCACCAGAATAAAAAAAATCGTCAAAATTAAAAAAATCTCCAAAATGAAAAAAAGCCCCGAAAACAGAAAAAAATCGCCAAAATTAAAAAAAAAACCCAAAACAGTAAAAAAAATCGCCAAATTAAAAAAAATCGCCAAAAGGAAAAAAATCTCCAAAATGAAAATAAACCTTGAAAAAGAGAAAAAAAAACGCCAAAATGAAAAAAAGTCGCTAAGTTGAAAAAATTCGCCAAAATGAAAAAAACCCAAAAACAGGAAAAAATCGCCAAAGTTAAAAAAATCTCCAAAATGAAAAAAGCCCCAAAAACAGAAAAAAATCACCAAAATTAAAAAAAACCCCAAAACAGTAAAAAAAAATCGCCTAAATGAAAAAAATCGCCAAAATGAAAAAAATCTCCAAAAGGAAAAAAAAAATCACAAAAATTAAAAAAAATCGCCAAAAGGAAAAAAATCTCCAAAATGAAAATAAACCCCCAAAAAAGAAAAAAATCGCCAAAATTAAAAAAAATTGCCAAAATGAAAAAAAATCGCCAAAAAGGCCAAAATGAAAAAACATCGCCAAAATGAAAAAAACCCCAAAATAAAAAAAAATCGCAAAAATTAAAAAAAATCGCCAAAAGGAAAAAAATCGCCAAAAGGAAAAAATCTCCAAAATGAAAATAAACCCCCAAAAAGAGAAAAAAATCGCCAAAATTAAAAAAAATTGCCAAAATGAAAAAAAAATCGCCAAAACGAAAAAAACCCCAAAAAACAGAAAAAAATCGCCAAAATGAAAAAAACCCCAAAAACAGGAAAAATCGCCAAAATGAAAAAAAATCGCTAATATGAAAAAAATCTCCAAAATAAAAAAAAGCCCCATAAACAGAAAAAAAATCTCCATAATAAAAAAAAATCGCCAAAATGAAAAAAACTCCCAAAATAGGAAAAAATCGCCAAAATGGAAAAAGAATCGCCAAAAAAAATCGCAAAAATGAAAAAATATCGCCAAAATTAAAAAACCCCCAAATAAAAAAAATCGCAAGAATTAAAAAAATCGCCAAAAGGAAAAAAATCTCCAAAAAAATCGCAAAAATGAAAAAACATCGCCAAAATGAAAAAAATCGCAAGAATTAAAAAAAATCGCCAAAAGGAAAAAAATCTCCAAAATGAAAATAAACCCCCAAAAACAGAAAAAAAATAATCGCCAAAATGAAAAAAAACAGAAAAAAATGGCCAAAATGAGAAAAAAGCGACAAAACTGAAAAAATCGTTTAAACTGAAAAAAACTGCGCGAGTCAAAGTCGCACTTTACTGAATTTTATAATATTAAAGTAATTAAATTAAACTAAGTTTTTTCTTATTTCGTTTTTGTTTCGTTCACTTAACCAATTTTATGTATTTTTTAAAAAACTAGATTGGTATCAATAATCAGAAAAATCCAAAATTATGACTCCAGGTTTGGAAAACTTACACTTTTTGTGTTATGTAAAATTAAATAGGTCTAAAATTTTTTTTCTTTTTCTTTATAAATTGAATATATTTTATGCTTCTGAAAGAAAAGTTTGGCGTATGAAATTTGATAAATGAAAATTACAGCTATAAAGATGGAAACTTTAAAAAAATTATAAATTTTTTCACAAAATAAATATGCATGTATGTGTCTGTATACTATATATATGTACGTATGTTGGTAAAGGGTATATAAGATTCGGCACAGACGAATATAGCACTCTTACTTGTTTTAATTTATCTTACATTTGCCCAAATATATAAAACAAAGAACCCCTTTACAAATAAAAAAAAACACAATAGCGTAAACAACAAACAAAAATATTATTTTTTTATTGAAATTCTTTAGAAATATATTTGAAAAATATTACCTGGTACTCGTACCAGCAATGTAAAATTTTATAGCCAGGCACAATCAGAAACAGCAATGTGCACTTTTTAGGAAACGTGTTCGTGCGTAACTAATTGAATGTTCTGTTTTTGGCATACGAAATAAATCTACAAATATATATTTGAAATATACAATAAAGATGTACAAGCATACAAAATACGATACTCGATGCAATAAAATAATTGAGCACTTTACTTACAGTGTGGAATTTATGATGTTAAAATATTAAATAAGAAAGTTTATTTAGGAAAAAATTAAACTTGTTTCGGCTTAGACCAAAAGGTTAACTTGTTAATTTAATAAGCCATACAATTCGTATTAAATAAAATTAAAGCAATAAGAAAAAGAAGAATAATTAAATATTAAACTATTTAATTTTCACAACTAATTGTACATGCACAGACAAAGTGGCAATTGTGAATGAAAATAAAACGTTTTATGAAATAATAAATTCTAGATTCATAGGAAATAGAAATGGTACTTTCGCAAAGTAATTACAGGCTAATTAATGAATGTAAAAAGATACAATCAATCAATTAACAAATTATCGCGAAAAAGATTTACCTGGTTGAACACATAACAAACTCTGCATTTTATGGAAAATGGATTAAAGTTAATTTAATTTTGTAGTTGGAGTTTAATAAAACTATTTTAATAAAACTATGTACCTCAAGGTTTTTAGTGTCGTTGATTACGAATATGATGTGAGTTTGAAAAAAATTTTAAAAGGGCAATCCATTATGGCATACAATTTTTAAAAAATTTATCGAATTCGCTTAAAACTTATTACACGGTGTTTTTTTTTGGGTCGCTTATTACGAATCTGATGTTTGTTTTGAAAAATTCAAAATGGCGGATCCAATATGGCGTACAATTTTTAACAAATTTATCGAATTCGCTTAAAACTTATTACACGAGAATTAATTAGCTTTACTACATGAAGAAAATATCCATTTATTGAAAAGGGAAACGGTGGGAACCCCCCTTGACTTTTTACCACTTATTAGCTGTTGTGTTTTTTAACTTATAAGGAAAAGTCGTGGAAATCTTTGGAACTTTTTTTATAGCTCTGGCGTAAGTAAATTTTTCAATATATTTCATAATAAAAATAGTCTACTATATCTACACTACATATACATAATTGTTGTTTTAATAATAACTGCCAATTAACTAAGATATCTGATGCTTTAAAATATATTTAAAAAACTTTATACTGTAAATTTACAAAAAAATGTCGAGTGTAGCAACAATAAACGCTATAGATAGTGCTGACAGATATAAGTCCGTGTAAGAGATAATAATACTTTGCACGCACGTACAGACTAATGTGATGCGTTAAAAAAAATAAATACTTATAGATTGATTGTGTACTGTTATATAGAACATATTAAGTGCAATAGTGGTTACATATAACAAAATAAAAAATTCCATTTTTGTCGTCGTAATTCGGTTATTTGTCCCTATGTGCGATGCTAACAAAGTAAAAAACGTTTTTACAATTTCTTGTGTTCTTGTGTTCTAGAGGCTTTTTTCAAACGTTTGCGTTTTTAGTTAAAATGAGTTGAAAAAACTGTTGTTGATATGAATTCTTGGTTACTTGAAGTTTTTCTCTTGTCCTTAAATTTAAAATTATCGAGAGTATTTAAAATTGGCATGCAAATTATGAAATCTTGTTTTTGTTGTACTTATAAGGCCTGGATCACACTATCGGCACAATGTACCGATTTTTATCGGCACACTGAAATAAAGTCATATGTAATAAGTAACTAATGAACTAACTTATGAACTAATTTGGTCTAAAATTTTGAAGTTATTTGCTTAAATTTAGATGAAAATACTGTTTCTCGTTTAAATTCCTATAAAAAAACTAATTGTTAAAATAGGTAACTATTAAGCATTTTTCCTATATGAAAATATTATCATAGAGGACAAAAAAGGAAATTTTTCTTAAAATCGCTTCCAATTCGGTGACCAGGCATTGAAAAAGCGAACTTCTTGCAATGACAATCCTATGTAAAAATCATTAGATCGGATCGAAATTTGCACTACTTCCAGATCGCAAACTCTACATTTTCATGACTTTTTGGGAGTGTCTTTTTTTACAGGGTAGTAAAGAGATACATACATAAGCACATATATACATATTTGTTTTGTGAAAAAATTTATATTTTTTTGCTCTAGTGCAATTTTTAGTAAGTGATCTCTCGGTATTTTTCTATTAAATATTTTTTTTTTCGATATTAGCAATGAGTTGAATATTTTATTCTATGCTCTGTGTTTAAGAAATATTTTACATTCACCCTTATTCCAGTTGTCAAAAACGATGTCACGTCATACAATATCAAAAAATTGGTACTTGTTCACTGGCACTCGAGATATTCTAAAACTGTGTTACTAATAATAATAGTTTAAAATAGGCTTAGTATTGTACCTCCGTACCAAATACACTAACTTGTTTTATTTAATAATCTTTGATGTTGCAAAATTGTTCAGTTGTTATCGCGGTATTATGTTAACGTTTATTCCTAAGGAATTTTTTCAAATTTGTTCACCACATAGAAACGGTTTCAGGAAAATGAAACGTAGCATGTCCTTTAATTAATTTTTTAGTTAGGACTGTTCCTCGTTACAAGCTGCCAACTGTGCTGAGAGCATAACAAGCAACATGTCATAAGCCTTCATTTATACTTATATAAAAATTGAGCAATCGCGTATATAAAAAAATCTAGAGTAAAGATCTTCCTAAAATATGAAATATGTTTAAGTGGAACAAACTGTTTTTGGTTATATTTTTACTAACAATGTTTTTTTTAATTTTTTAATTTTTAATACTAATTTATATCTTTCTAAAATATGCAATATATTTATTTACCAAAGAAATAATTAATTTTATTTAATTAGTTTTATTTTATATACCAGAAAAAGATTAAGTTTTCCATGCCTGGAAATAATTAATTTTATTTAATTAGTTTTATTTTATATACCAGAAAAAGATTAAGTTTTCCAGGCCTGGAGATAAGTCTTTTATTTTTATAATTTTTATCAATAATTTGTAAAAAAAAAGTTACCAAGTTACTTTTACGCACAAAAAACTTATTTTTCAAACTTGTAGAGTTTTTTTGATTCCTTATACCAATCCAGCAGTTCTTAAAAAATATATAAATTATGTTAAGTAAACAAAGAAAAAAGGAAATTTAAAAAAATTGTTTTATTTAGTTACTTTAATATCCAGAAAAAAAGTTCAAAGTTTCCAGCTCTGGAGCTGTGGTTTTTATTTTTATAATTTTCTACAAAACGTAAAATTTATATAATTTATAAAGAAAACGAAAAAAATTTATTAAACCTAGTTAGTTTTATATATCACAAAATGTGTAAGTTTCCCAAACCTGGAATCATTCTTTTTGAGTTTTCAGATTTCTTACACCAATCTTTTTCTTTTAAGAATATAAGATATGTTTAATTTATAGAAAAAAAGAAAAATTAGTTTTAGTAAGTTACTTTAATACAACAAAAAAGAAACGTCTTTTTTTGTTTTTTTTTTTATTTGAAATACCTCTATTATTCTTACTTATTAAAAAAATAAAAGTTAGTTTTCGGTAGTTACTTTTATATGGCAAATTAAATTTAAGTTTTCCAGCTCTGCAACCGTCTGCTGATTTTTCAATAACAATCTATTTCGGATCATTTCTGCCACACCAGTCCAATAACGAAGTCTCTTGCTTTTCTGGGAGCTTCGGAAAACCGATTTTACGTACAGACAGACGGACAAGTGGACATCGCTTGTTCGTCATCCCTATGCGCAAAATATATAATCTCTATTGGTCGCTTATTAATATTGTGGAAATTACACACGGAATGACAAACCTATATATTCCCTTTTACCATTTTTTGGTTAAGGGTATAAAAAGGGCATTATTACTCAATTAATGCATAAAATTCCCCTATTTCAGAATTTCTTATTTACTTACATACGTGTGTATGTGCGTGCTCATTATTCTGTCTAACAAACTATTGGTCATGTAAGTACTTCATGTTAAATTAGGAACAAACAAGTAACATTAATATCCTTCCGCAACGAAACCTACATTTTGTTCGAACTCCACTACAAACTTTGTTAGTTTGTTTCCTTTGCTGTTATTGTTTTGTTGTACGAGTAGTTTAGCTATTAGCAGTTCTAGTAAATATTTGTTGAAGTTGTGGATGTTTGTCTATATTGTTTTTTGATGCTTTTGTTATTGTTTGAAGTAACTCAAACACTATTACTTAAGTGACTTTAATTAGTAAGTACTTTACCTTTTATTCTCAACAACACTTTGGGCTTGTATTTATATTTTATCTCGTTTGTTTGTGTAAGTTAGCTTTTGTTTCATCATCTATTTTTATGTACAGTGTATGTATGTGCCCATACTGATACATGCGTTTCTTTCATTGGATTCTTCCTATATCAGCAATATCATTTTCAACATCTTAAAAGCTTTTTATGCAAATGTAGTTTAAGTAGTCGTCTGCTCTAATGATCCTTATTATGATTATGACAACGATGCAGCTATAAAACACACATACACTTGTAAACACTCGGTTATATTTACTTATACCTGCGCATACATAGAAAGTAATTGTTATTAAAGGAAAGTAACGGGTTTTGAACACGATTTTAAAAATTTCTTGATAAAAATTTTATGAATGTATTGAAGTATTATACGAGGAGCTTTCATTGGAAGTTTCAGGAATAAACTAAACAAAAATATACATGTAGTAATATACTTTAAACTATAATCAGTATTAGCATCAAAATAATACAACTTCTCAGTTTAATGACAGAACAAGTGCAAGGACCTCGCTGCTACAATCAATGTAAACACTATTTTTTAACAATGGCCCTGACGCTGAAAATTTCAGGGACTTGCAAAAATATACAGGAAATAATTTTTGAAACTAGTTATAATATCCAACATCTGATTAGACATATCGCTCTTTTACTCAAAGGACAATCATAACTCAAAAATTCCATGGATAGTAATACAGAATTAATTCCATATTGGGTAGATATTTTGTTTACTTAACTCCTGAGAGAAAAATTTAATTTTCTTTTTCCATCAAGTTGTGTGAAAACTCAAATTCGTTTTCCTGCAAATTCGTTTTTTTTAGTTACAACGTTGTTCGAGTAATTGATCGATGAATATATGTACATACATATTATAAGTGTAGTCAGGACATCTTATAATAACCGTTTTATAAAAAGAATGTTATAGGATCACATTTCTATTTCACTCATTTGGCTTGGTCATTATTTTGAAATCTATATTAATTACAAAAACTTAAATTAAATGAAAAATATTTCATTTCCTTTTGGAAAATAGCGTAAGGAAGAAGATATAAGCATTATCACTAATGAAACTGAAATAATTTTTAAGCAAAAGGAAAGTGAGTTAAAAGCCTCAAGTATTAACAGAGGCGTAGAAAGGTTATTCTGGGTGATGATCCTGCATCAGAACTTAATAATAATTATATGCTAAAACTAACACAATGTTGAGTGAAAAGTACGAAAACATTTTTTGTAATAATAGCTGGAATTGGAGGAAATATCAAAAGATTAGTTAGATAGAAAATGATGATGAAATGAAAAATTCGTGGAATGTAGAAAATATAGCTTATCTATAGACACAACTGTATTCAACTTTTGATGCTTGTATACTTTATATATAAAAAGTGAACTATTTCTCGTACGTGGCGCTATTTGTCTGTAAGTGACAAAACATACAAACCAATTTTTACTTCTATGTAAATATGTAATTAAAATTTGTTTGCTGGTGGTTAAGCATGTCTGCAATCTATGAAATACTTTGTCAAATCATCATAAAGTTGTAGAAAATAAAAGAGATTTATATCGAATACAAATTATTTGCTGTGTGTGGAAATAAATTTTAATTCAATTATAAATTATGTATTTTAATTAATTTGTTTTTTTTTGCCAACATCAAGCTCGTTTCTTGGTGATAACTATAACCTTAGTAATTTTAAAAATTTATTGACTCGAACTGTTCCGCAGGTGATGGTGTTTTTTTTTTTTGGTTTTTCTCAATTAATTCATAAATCATATCTGTAAGTTTTAAAAAAGTATGATTAAGGACTAGTATGCAGTCTATTATATAAAAGAAAAAAGTTACATCACTGTAAAATTTTGCTCGTTTTTATGGTTACACAGAAAAAATTATTGTTGAATTTTTATACCCTTTACCAAAAAAATGGTAAAAGGGTATATATAGGTTTGTCATTCCGTTCGTAATTTCTATAATATCAATAAGCGACCCATAAAATATATATATTCTGGATCCTTATGCATAGGGAAGACAAATAAGCGATGTCGGTCTGTTCGTCTGTCCGTCTGTCTGTACGTGAAATCGGTTTTCCGAAGCTTCCAGAAAAGCTGGTATTTTAAATTTAAAAAATATAAGAAAAAATTAAAAAAACGTTTCCAGGGTTGGAAAACTTCAACTTTTTGTGTTATGTAAAATTAACTATGTCTAAAACTCTGCCGGTCACAGGGTATTTTCTCGAGAGCCGTAAAAGCAACAGAGCTGAAATTTGGACACAGTGTGTAGACCTTTAAGCGCTAGAAAAACAACTACATGAAAATTGGATATGAAAGGGTGTTCCAAAACGAGGAATGATAAAGTTCAAATCCCATGTAATATACATACAATTGTATGTTATACACTTGAAATTTGTAAGGTTAGTGTATTTTTATACAGACTACAACAATTAAAACAAAAATTTAAAAAATTTAAATTAAAGGGTATGCCATCAGTTAATGCAATTTTGACTATGTAACTTTAACAACTTGCTGTATCTTGGAAACCGTAGGAGCAAAACTCTTGAAATTTTCAAAAACGGTAAAACTAAAAAATCAAAAAATTATAAAATCGCCAAACCGACAAAAATCGCCAAAAACATAAAAATCGCCAAAACGGAATAAGCACCAAATTAAAAAAAATGTCTAAGACTAAAATAAATCGCAAAAACCGGAAAAATTCCTTAAATGAAAAAATCGCCAAAAAGAAAAAAAAATCGCAAAAATAAAAAAAAAACAAGTAAGAGTGCTATATTCGGCTGTGCCGAATCTTATATACCCTTTACCAACGTGCGTACATATATATAGTATACAGACACATACAAACATATTTGTTTTGTGAAAAAATTTATAATTTTTTTCTCTAAAGCAATTAATAGTTAGTGACCTTTCAGTATTTTTCGATTAAACAATTTGTTTCAATTATTTTATTTTCGATATAAGCAATAGTTGAATATTTTACTCTACACTCTGTGGTTAAGATATATTTTACATTCACTCTTATTGCAGTCAACATCGACGTCACGTCAATACATTACCAAAATATTGGGGCTTGTTTACTCGCTCTCGAGATGTTCAAAAACCGTGCTGCTATTTAATAACTCTAAAATATTCTTAGTATTGCACCTCCATACCAAGTAAACTAACTTGTTTTATATTTTCCCGTATTTAATAATCATTGATGTTGCAAAACTGCTCAGTGTCTTGATTTAAATTTCCCATTGCAAATGGTATACATCGTGGTATTATGTAAACGTTTTATTCCTACAGGATTTGTTTGAAATTTGTTCAGCAGAAAGGATAGGTATCAGGAAAATGAAACGAACATGTGCTTTATGTCTTTAGCGATAAATTTTAGTTTTATCTCCATTTACTAAAAATTAATAGTTATTATGCTGAGAGCACAATAAGCACAAACCTTCGTTTATACTTCAATTAGTTTAGATATCCATAAAAAAATTAAACATGTATAAAAAATCTTGAGTAATGATTTTCCTAAAACATGAAATCTGTTTAACTGAAAAAAAAATATTTTTGGTTATTTTTTTACCGAAACTTTTTTTAAGCTCCAACCCTGGAACCATTTTTCTGAGTTTCTTTATAAAATATAGAATATATGTAATTACCAAAGTAATAATTAGTTTTATATACCAGAAAAAATTTAAGTTTTCCAGCTCTGGAGCTATGTCTTTTATTTTTCTAATTTCTATGCCAAACTATTTCATTCTAAGTCATAAAGTATATAAAACTTGTAAACAAAAAGAAAAAACTAAATTGACCTAGTTACTTTTGTAAAAAACAATAAATTTAGCAACCCTGGAATCAACCTTTTAGATTTTTCTAATTTAAAAAATTAATAAAGTCTGTTAAGTGAACAAAGAAATAAAAAAAAATTAATTTTATACTTTAATATTAAAAAAAAAATCAAAGCTTCCATCTTTGGAGCTGTAATTTAGTTTTTCAAATTATATACGCCAAATTTTTCTTTCAGAAGCATAAAATATATTCAATTTATAAAGGAAAAGAAAAACATTTTTAGAACTATTTAATTTTGCATAACACAAAAAGTGTAAGTTTTCCAACCATGGAATCATAATTTAGGATTTTTCTAATTCCTTATACCAATCCAGTTCTTTAAAAAATACATAAAATATGTTAAGTGAATAAGTAAATAAGAAAAAACTTAGTTTCATTTAATTCCTTTAATATTAAAAAATTCAGTAAAGTGCGGCTTTGACTCGCGCACGAAGGGTTCAGTACATTCGGTTCTGAGCTTTTTTTAATGTGCCTTTTTTGCTTTTTTGAAGTTTTTTTTTTTCAGTTTAAACGATTTTTTCAGTTTTGTCGCTTTTTTCTCATTTTGGCGATTTTTTCTATTTTTCTCAGTTTTTTTTTCATTTTGGCGATTTTTTCTGTTTTTGGGGCTTATTTTCATTTTGAAGATTTTTTTCATTTTGGCGATTCTTTATCCATGTTGGCGATTTTTTCCTATTTTGGGGGTTTTTTCATTTTGGCGATTTTTTCCTGTTTTTGGGCTTTTTTTTTTGTTTTGGCGATTTTTTTCTGTTTTTTGGGGTTTTTTTCGTTTTGGCGATATTTTTCATTTTGGCGTTTTTTTTTCATTTTGGCGATTTTTTTCTGTTTTGGGGCTTTTTTTTAATTTTGGTGATTTTTTCTGTTTTTTTTGGGTTTTTTTCGTTTTGGCGATTTTTTTCATTTTGGCGATTTTTTTTCATTTTGGCGATTTTTTCCTGTTTTGAGGCTTTTTTTTGTTTTGGCGATTTTTTTCTGTTTTTTGGGGTTTTTTTTCGTTTGGCGATTTATATTCATTTTGGTGTTTTTTTTTATTTTGGCGATTTTTTTCTGTTTTGGGGCTTTTTTCATTTTGGAGATTTTTTCTGTTTTTTGGTTTTTTTTTCGTTTTGGCGATTTTTTTCATTTTGGCGATTTTTTCCTGTTTTGAGGCTTTTTTTTTGTTTAGGCGATTTTTTTCTGTTTTTTTGGGGTTTTTTTCATTTTGGCAATTTTTCTTCATTTTTGCGTTTTTTTTATTTTGGCGATTTTTTTCTGTTTTGGGGGCTTTTTTTTCTTTTTGGCGATTTTTTTTCTGTTTTAGGGCTTTTTTTATTTTGAAGATTTTTTTTCATTTTGGCAATTTTTTTTTCATTTTAGCAATTTTTCCGGTTATTCGCGATTTATTTTAGTCTTAGACATTTTTTTTTGTAATTTGGTGCTTTTTCTCGTTTTGGCGTTTTTTTTTGCTTTTGGCGATTTTCTTCGGTTTGACGATTTTATAATTTTTGATTTTTTAGTTTTACCGATTCTGAAAATTTCAAGAGTTTTGCTCTTACGGTTTCCAAGATACAGCAAGTTGTCAGAATTGCATAGTCAAAATTGCATTAACTGATGGAACACCATTTAATTTAAATTTTTTGAAATTTTAGTGTTAATTTTTGTAGTCTGTATAAAAATACACTAGCCTTACAAATTTCAAGTGTATATACATACATACATACAATTGTATGTATATTACATGAGATTTTAAAATTTTTCGTTGTTCGTTTTGGAAAACCCTTTAATTTCCAATTCTCATGTATTTGTTGTTGTAGCGGCCAAAGATCTACACACTGTGTCCAAATTTTAGGTCTCGAACTCTTACGGTTCTCGAGAAAATACCCTGCATAGTTTTAGACATAGTTAATTTTACATAACACAAAAAGTTAAAGTTTTCCAACCCTGGAAACGTCTTTTTATTTTTTTTATATTTTTTTAATTTAAAATTCCAATTTTAGTCGTACTGAAGTGTAAAATAAATTTATTTATTAAAAAAAATAAAAATTTGTTTTCGGTAGTTACTTTTATATGGCAAAATGAAGTTTAAGCTTTCCAGCTCTGCAATCGTCTGCTCGATTTTGCTGAATTTCAATACCAATCTAAGTTGGACCATTTCTGATACACCAGTCAAAGAACGAAGTCTCTAGCTCTTCTGGGAGCTTCGGAAAACCGATTTCACGTACACCGGACGGACAGACGGACGGACGGACGGACGGACGGACGGACAGACGGACATCGCTTATTCGTCTTCACTATTCATAAGGACCCAGAATATATATATTTTTTTGGTCGCAAATTAAAATTATGGAAATTACACACGGAATGACAAACCTATATATACCCTTTTCCATTTTTGGTAAAGGGTATAAAAATCGCCAAAATGAAAAAAAAATCGCCAAAACAAAAAAAAAAACCAAAAAAAAATAGAAAAAAATCTTAAAAATGAAAAAAACCCAAAACAGGAAAAAATCGCTAAATTTGAAAAAAGCCCAAAGACAGAAAAAATCGCCAAAATGAAAAAAGTGCCAAAATGAAACAAATCTCCAAAATGTAAAAAAACCCCAAAAAAATAGAAAAAAATTGCCAAAATGAAAAAAAGCGATAAAACTGAAAAAAATCGCCAAGACGAGAAAAAGGCGATAAAACTGAAAAAATCCATTTTAACCGAAAAAAACTTCAAAAAAGCAAAAAAAGGAGAGAGGTGTCTTAGGACACCCGGTTATAGCAATTCCTACTTTACTATATAATACTATGTTCACACTTATGTTTTTAAACGTGTTTAAAACGTGTTTTTAAACGTGTTTAAACACGATGATTTTGAGATTGTTGTTTTGTTAAACATTTCAAATGATGTGTTTTGTTAAACATCTCAAATGAAGTGTTTAAGATTTAAACATGTAAATAGAGTATGTTCAGTCCGTTTTTTGATATTTTGGCACCTTTGTTTTGTTATTAAATGGCGGCAGCTGATACATTATTTGGTAAGAAAGTAATTACTTAAAAAATAGTGAATTATTTACAAAAACATTTGTTGTTTGAAAAGCATAATTATTCGTAATTTTTTACAAATACAATAATTGAGAATAATACTGACAAAACGACAACCTTAAACATCTCAAATATAATGTGAAGGGTTGTGTTTAGTTCTTAGAAAACTCGTCTTAAACACAATTGTGAAAATGTCGTCGTTTGGTTTCTGGTTTGCTACAGACATAATGTATTTTGAATAAACTGTGCCGCAAACCAGAAACCAGCTGACGATGTATTAAACATGTTTAAAAACATAAGTGTGAACATAGTATAAAACAAACTTAATGTGTTTAAATTCGCCGCAAATATTTCAAAACGTTTCCATTTATAACCCATTATTATCTTTTCTAGCGGAGCACGATTAAATGAATATATTGTTTGTGATCGGCGGCGGCGGTTAATCGTCTTACAGTCGATCGGCAATGTTCTCTGGCTTGTGCTTATTTGCAAAAAATAATACAAAAACAAACTGAGCGATGTTTTTCATTGTTTTTGTTTTTGTTCAACTCATTTCAAAGAACCAAACAAAACAAATTCAAACAATTTGCTTCGTTTATTTTCGTACGCTGCTTTTAAGTACAAAGAAATCAAAACAAAAATAAATTTATAACTGTAATAGTGTCGGTTAATTTTGTTACGAAAATTATTTTCTAACGCCTGTATCTCGCTATAAATAGCAATAGCTATAAAAATCCACATTAAAAAATGCTCAAAACCTAATGTACGGAACCCTTCGTGAGCGAGTCAAAGTCGCTCTTTACTGAATTAATTTAATATTAAAGAAATTAAACGAAACTAAGTTTTTTCTGATTTCGTTTTTGCTTTGTTCACTTAACATATTTTATGTATTTTTTTAAGAACTAGATTGGTATCAATAATCAGAAAAATCCTAAATTATGATTCCAGAGTTGAAAAACTTACACTTTTTGTGTTATGTAAAATTAAATAGGTCTAGAAATTTTTTTCTTTTCCTTTATAAATTAAATATATTTTATGCTTCTAAAAGAAAAGTTTGGCGTATAAAATTTGAAAAATGAAAATTACAGCTGCAAAGATGGAAACTTTGATTTTTTTTTTTGATATTAAAGTATAAAATTAATTTTTTTTATTTCAGTTTAACATTTATTAACGCACTAATAAAAATATTATTTTACTTAATTAGTAAAATAATATTTTTATTAAAAATACATTGAAATTGATTATTGAGGGGCTTAGCTGGATCCTATGCGCATATCACTGTTGCTAAGTTGATTCCAGGGTTGGAAAATTTATTGTTTTTTTTACAAAAGTAACTAGGTCAAGTTAGCTTTTTGTTTTTTAACCCCCGACCAAAAAACGGGGTGTTATAAGTTTGTAGTGTGTGTCTGTGTATCTGTGTGTCTGTCCGTCTCCACGTACAGCCCAAACGGCTGGACCGATTTTGATTTAGTTTCGTCTGTTTAAAAGGTGACTTGATCGAAAAGGTTCTTAACTATGTTTTAAGAAAATCGGTAGCCGTTTAGAAGATATCACATCTTTTCTAGATATATCGGGGGTTTTTAAAATTTTTAATTTTTGTTATGTTTACAAGTTTTATATACCTTATGACTTAGAATAAAATAGTTTGGCATAGAAATTAGAAAAATAAAAGACATAGCTCCAGAGCTGGAAAAGTTAAACTTGTTCTGGTATATAAAACTAATTATTTCTTTGGTAATTAAATATATTATCTTATTATATATAATACAAAAACACGTTTATTTGTTATGGGTAAACTCTTCAATGCCCCAACAGATTTTCGCCTTCCACCCCGCAAAATATTCGTAAAAAACCTGTGCGTGTTAATATATATATTCTATTCCGGTAAATGCTACGCCCCTTTCAGAAATAGTGATTCGTCCGACAGATGGCGCAATTTTTTGTTTTTTTGTGTTTTCGCACCGTAACTCAAGAACTACTGAACCGATTTGACCAAACTTCATATACATGCTCTATAAGGCGTGAGTAGTGTTTCTGTGTAGTTTGAAGTTCGTCCGACAGATGGCGCCATATTTAGTTTTTTTGTGTTTTTGCACCGTAACTCAAGAACTACTGCACCGATTTAGACCAAACCTTACATACATACTCTATGGGGCGTGAGGAGTGTTTCTGTGTAGTTTAAAGTTCGTCCGACAGATTGCGCCATATTTAGTTTATTTTTGTGATTTTGCACCGTAACTCAAGAACTACTGCTCCGACTTAGACCAAACTTTATATACATGCTCTATGGGGCGTGAGGACTGTTTCTGTGTAGTTTAAAGTTCTTCCGACAGATGGCGCCATATTTAGTTTTTTTGTGATTTTGCACCGCACAGTGGGGACTTTTGCAAAATAAATGGTAATAAGTCTGTAACTTCTAAACTACTAATTGGATTTATATGAAACTTCGAACATCCGTAGAGGAGGACCTAGGCTTTATAACAGATGTCTTGGCAGCCGTCTGGCTTAAGCTGGACAGGAGTTACAGTGGGCCTAAGTTGACAACATGGGACTAAAAAAAAATTCTGAGGCTTGTAACTTTTAGAAACATTATCCGATTTTTATGAGATAAAGCGTTTTGATCTAAGCTCAAAATTTTTAAGAAATAATGTCCTCAGATGTGTTTTCGTATCTCTCATAACTTAGAAGATATTTGACTTTTAACAAAAAAATATTTTTATTTTGCCTTGACTTTTTTTAGTATATCACCTACAACTTTTTAGTCTATTGTTGGATTTTAAATTAAAGGACAGCATTAAATTTCTGATCAAATTCTAAGTAAAAATAAGTCAAAAACTTATTAATATCTGCAGTCGTGAAATCGCGAAAAGGCAAAGAATTGAAAGTTTTAAAATTTTCCTGAAAAGGGAACGTTTTTTTAAGAAAAAGTATCTTCACTATTTTCAATTTTGTGAAAAACTTTGTTTAAAACATGCACTTTAAAACCACATAGCGCTAAAAACAATCTATTCAGAGTATGTTAAGAACCAATTATTTTGTATTTTGGGCATGCACCATGCACTCAGCAGTGTCCGAAAATTGCCAATTTTAAAAATATTTTTTGTGCTTATGCGCTTATAAAAAGTTGTGACGGTATATTTTGAAAATTTTAACTTAAGCATTTAATTTTTATGATAGTTTGCAACATGTTTAACTTAAATTTTTGACAGGCTTTTCATAAATGCGAACATACTCGCAAATTTTCTGAAAAAAGTCAAAATTATGGAAAATGTTGTTTCGTACCATAAAAAATATATATAAAAATAATTTTCTTTTCTTATGTTGGCAGTTTTAGCTTTCATATGAGTCTTTTTACTTCGCCTGAAAAATTTATTTCAATATAAGTAACTGATCTCGAGATATTCCCATTGTAGGGTGTAATTCAAAAAATATGTAGAATGCGCTTAACTTTTTTCCCTATATTCATACATCAGCTGTTTAAAACTTTTATGAATTCTGAAATTCAACCTAAATAGAACAATAAAAAATAAATTTAGAATGTTATTCAATAAGTCTATGTATATTTTTCGCAATAAAAAATATTTATGGTAATTATACCATATGATTTTCTATGTAAGTGTAGTTAATGCTAATAACAGTTAAGCATTTAACGAATAACAACACACATTTTTAATGGATTAAAAAAAGGTTTTCGCGCATTATTTTACAGTGGCATCGGGAGGTGCTACCTGATTATGCTACTAATTAAAATAAATAACACTTCACAGTATCAAGAAATTAGCAAAGGTGCTTACAAAGTATGCTGTATTGTATAAAACATTGGAAAAGTTTTATTTGTATGTTTTGTTTTTTATTATTATTTACCAATAGATAATCCATGTAATATTAGGCTATAACTAAGAAAAACTTTTTAACACTAAATAAAGTATTTATATTTAAATTACATGTTTTAGCTATGTTAATTACCATCATTTTACAATTTATTTATTTCAATTATTTTTAAGAAAACAATCCGAAATATCGAAGCTTAAGAGGTTATTTATTTGAGCTGCTTCACTGTCGTTCTCTATTTCTTTAGTTATCTTTGGTAACCATATCAATCGTATTGCTTTTAAAACTGGATCTGTGGATAACAATAAGTGAAGCATTAAATCATAATTTTCTGCTAATTTTGAACACTTTCGACTATTAAATAATCTGTTCTGCTTTATATCTCTGTTCCTTTCTTCTTCTGTAAGTTCTCCCAGAGGTAGGATGTTCGTTTCAATGATATTTTTTCCATGAGATAATACCTTATATCACAATATTTTGAGTTTCATCTCTATTTCCTTTCACATATTCAAATTTTATTGGTCGACATAATAACTTTGATGCAGGAGTTCTATTTATCCATACGTCTTCAAATGCAGGTACAGTGGATGATGAATTTTTATATAAACGCATTCTAAGAGGTACCAACGTATACATAAATATCGACGAAAAAGATATATTATCTTCGTTTTGTTGTCTATATTCAGAAAATCCAGTAGTCCCATCACAACCCCATTTACAAATTAATACTAGCTCAGACCTGTGGCATTTACTTATGTCTTCTCTGCTAAAGGTTGAAATTATCCTAGAAGCAGTATTTTCGAGTAGACTAGATAACGTTCGAAACTGATGGCAAAATTACATCCTTTGTTGCCTTCAATGACTTTGTAGATGGCATAATTTCCCCATTTCTTTACAGTCAAAGCTTTTCTTAATACATTTTTCATATTTATTCCTTGTTGGACCCAAGTTTAGAATAAGGGCTAATGGATCTTCATTAGTAAAATCTGGTTTAGATTTAGGTGTTGGTATGCTTTCCACGATATGTTGTATTCTCTTTGGAGATGCTTTAGGAAGAGCATCTACAATTTGGCCAACTTCCTTCGGTTTTTTTTTGGTTGAGGCCTTTCTAAAGGCATCCTTTATAAGGCCAAACAAGTGGTTTTCAATGATGTCCTCTTGCTTTCTTTTGTGGCTTCTTGGTTGAAGTTCCTCGTATAATTTATTAGGCCTTCCCAATTGTTTCATACCAATATGTGTAACTATCTCGGTTTTTAGCCATTCTTCATTTTGGTTTTGGAAGTTAGTTTTGTTATAATTTAATTCTTTAATTTTTGTTTCGTACGCTACCAAAAAGTTCTCTATTTTTTTAGTACCATCTTTGTTTAGTTTTAATCCAAATGAGTTGTCAATTATATCTATAATTTTATAACATTTTTCTTGGCGCAATAAACTAACAGGAACGTATTCCCATAGAAGTTTACATACCGCGTTATATTTAATACTGATCTGCGTAACAGTTCAATATAGAGTGATTATTCTTATAAATGAACCCTGCGTTTTTATACAATACAGCATACTTTATAAGCACCTTTGCTAATTTTATCTAGTTACCTGGTACTGTGAAGTGTTATTTATTTTAAGTAGTAGCATAATCAGGTAGCACCTCCCGATGCCACTGTAAAATAATGCGCGAAAACCTTTTTTTAATCCATTAAAAATGTGTGTTGTTATTCGTTAAATGCTTAACTGTTATTAGCATTAACTACACTTACATAGAAAATCATATGGTATAATTACCATAAATATTTTTTATTGCGAAAAATATACATAGACTTATTGGATAACATTCTAAATTTATTTTTTATTGTTCTATTTAGGTTGAATTTCAGAATTCATAAAAGTTTTAAACAGCTGATGTATGAATAAAGGGAAAAAAGTTAAGCGCATTCTACATATTTTTTGAATTACACCCTACAATGGGAATATCTCGAGATCAGTTACTTATATTGAAATAAATTTTTCAGGCGAAGTAAAAAGACTCATATGAAAGCTAAAACTGCCAACATAAGAAAAGAAAATTATTTTTATATATATTTTTTATGGTACGAAACAACATTTTCCATAATTTTGACTTTTTTCAGAAAATTTGCGAGTATGTTCGCATTTATGAAAAGCCTGTCAAAAATTTAAGTTAAACATGTTGCAAACTATCATAAAAATTAAATGCTTAAGTTAAAATTTTCAAAATATACCGTCACAACTTTTTATAAGCGCATAAGCACAAAAAATATTTTTAAAATTGGCAATTTTCGGACACTGCTGAGTGCATGGTGCATGCCCAAAATACAAAATAATTGGTTCTTAACATACTCTGAATAGATTGTTTTTAGCGCTATGTGGTTTTAAAGTGCATGTTTTAAACAAAGTTTTTCACAAAATTGAAAATAGTGAAGATACTTTTTCTTAAAAAAACGTTCCCTTTTCAGGAAAATTTTAAAACTTTCAATTCTTTGCCTTTTCGCGATTTCACGACTGCAGATATTAATAAGTTTTTGACTTATTTTTACTTAGAATTTGATCAGAAATTTAATGCTGTCCTTTAATTTAAAATCCAACAATAGACTAAAAAGTTGTAGGTGATATACTAAAAAAAGTCAAGGCAAAATAAAAATATTTTTTTGTTAAAAGTCAAATATCTTCTAAGTTATGAGAGATACGAAAACACATCTGAGGACATTATTTCTTAAAAATGTTGAGCTTAGATCAAAACGCTTTATCTCATAAAAATCGGATAATGTTTCTAAAAGTTACAAGCCTCAGAATTTTTTTTTAGTCCCATGTTGTCAACTTAGGCCCACTGTAACTCCTGTCCAGCTTAAGCCAGACGGCTGCCAAGACATCTGTTATAAAGCCTAGGTCCTCCTCTACGGATGTTCGAAGTTTCATATAAATCCAATCAGTAGTTTAGAAGTTACAGATTAATTAACATTTATTTTGCAAAAGTCCGCACTGTGCACCGTAACTCAAGAAGTACTGCTCCGATTGAGACCAAACTTTATATACGTGCTCTATGGGGCGTGAGGAGTGTTTCTGTTTAGTTTGAAGTTCGTCCGACAGATGGCGCTATATTTAGTTTTTTTTGTGATTTTGCACCGTAACTCAAGAACTACTGCTCCGATTTAGACCAAACTTTATATACATGCTCTATGGGGCGTGAGGAGTGTTTCTGTTTAGTTTGAAGTTCGTCCGACAGATGGCGCTATATTTAGTTTTTTTTTGTGATTTTGCACCGTAACTCAAGTACTACTGCACCGATTTAGACCAAACTTTATATACATGCTCTATGGGGCGTGAGGAGTGTTTCTGTGTAGTTTGAAGTTTGTCCGACAGATGGCGTCATATTTAGTTTTTTTTTGTGATTTTGCACCGTAACTCAAGAACTACTGCTACGATTTAGACCAAACTTTATATATATGCTCTATGGGACGTGAGGAGTGTTTCTGTGTAGTTTGAAGTTCGTCCGGCAGATGGCGCAGTATTTAGTTTATTCGTGGGCAAAATCCAATTTTCATATTGTACCACCAATGCCATATACAACACTAATGTTTGCTTAGGGCCAGAAACGCGGACCGGGGTCAGCTAGTATATTTTATAATGAAAAAAACTAGTATTAAGAAACTCAGAAATATGGTTCCACGGTTGTAGATTGATAAAAGCTTCGTTAAAAAATAACCAACAATATTTTTTTTCTGGTTAAGCAGATTTCATGTCTTAGGAAAATCATTACTAAAGATTTTTTATACATGTTTAATTTTTATGGATATCTAATTGAAGTATAAACGAAGGTTTGTGCTTATTGTGCTCTCAGCACAATAACTATTAATTTTTAGTACATGGAGATAAAAATAAAATTTATCGCTAAAGATAAATTAAGGGACATTATCCATTTCATTTTTCTGATACCTTTCCTTTCTGCTAAACAAATTTCAAAAAAATCCTGTAGGAATAAAACGTTTACATAATACCACGATGTATACCATTTGCAATTGGAACTTTAAATTAAGACACTAAACAGTTTCGCAGCATCAATGATTATTAAATACGGGAAAATATAAAATGAGTTATTTTTTTTTATTTAGATATATAATTTAAAATGACCTTGAAAGCCTGAATTTTTGGAAAAAACCAAATAACATCAATATCATAAAACAAGTTAGTTTGCTTGGTATGGAGGTGCAATACTAAAAATATTTTAGAGTTATTAAATAGCAGCACGGTTTTTGAACATCTCGAGAGCGAGTAAATAAGCTCAATTTTTTTGGTATTGTTTTGACGTGACGTCGATGTTGACTGAAATCAGAATGAATGTAAAATATATCTTAACCACAGAGTGTACACTGAAAGGAAACCCTTCATTCAGAAAATGAAATTCTTCATTGTATTAATGAAAAGTTTCATTAAAAGTCAGCTAATGAAGCCCTTCATTGGATCAATGAAGAATGTTTCATTGTATTTCTGAAGTTAATTTTGGCGGCTATGTCAAAAATAGAATGAAACTATTTCATTAGTTCAATGACACTTTTTCATGAATATAATGTAATTTTTTCATTGATTTAATGAATTTTATTCATTAATATAAAGAAAATTTCATTAAATTTATGATGAGATTTTCATAAATATAATGAAAAATTTTTTTAAACACATGCAATCATATCCCTTCCAATCCACATACTTAATAAAGTATATATATAAATTTTCTTTATTTTATTTAATGTATACAAGTACATATGTGCTTATGTATGTATTTATTAAAGCAAAGCATTTGAAATTTAAGGAACTTATCATTAAAGTTCAACCCAAATAATGTTTTAAGTAAGCCGAAAAACTTACCTGTTTATAGTAAAACTCTTAATATGTTGTTGAGAATCACAATGCAGAAACATAAGTTTAAAAGAACCAAACAAAAATCTTAACAAAACAAGCATCTTTATTAGATGTTTGGCACAACCTTTTTGTGTTTGTATAATGATCATAGGGACGTGAATGGATAAAAAAGAGAGAAAGAGTGAGATGTGTGATATACAATGAAGAATATTACATTGTATAAATGAAATTATTTCATTGAATTTATGACGAGCATACTGCTTTGAAATTAAAAGGGATTAGAAAAGTAAGAAATAGAAAATATTTTTTAACAAAATAACTTTTGATTTATTTATGTTTGACAAACTGCATACAGTAAGTATAGAAAATATGTGAAACTTACTTATATTTGCCCCAAATTCGCTGAAAAGAAAATTCGTTTAAACAATGTAACGATTTTCATTAATACAATGAACTATGAAGAAAACCTAAAAAGCAGAAATTGAAAGATTTCATGTATACAATGTAATTGTTCATTGTATTAATGAAAAGTTTCATTAATATAATGCAGAACATTTAATGAAACCGTTTCATTGTCTGAATGAATGATTTTCCTTTCAGTGTAGAGTAAAATATTCAACTATTGCTAATATCGAAAATAAAATAATTGAATCAAACTCTTTAATCGACAAATAATGAAAGGTCACTTACTATTAATTTCCTTAGAGAAAAAATTATAATTTTTTTCACAAAACAAGTATGTATGTATGTGTCTGCATACTATATATATATATGTACGTACGTTGGTAAAGGGCACAGCTGAATATAGCACTAGGGGTGGAAAACTATCGATGGCACTATCGATAGTATCGATAGTTAATTTATTTTGTGACTATCGATGTTTTATTTCTGCAATCGATTAATACTTGAAAACAATCGATATTTTTTAGTCACTATCGATATTAAATGGTACACCACTAAAGGCAAAAATAGAAAATATGTTGCTTTTTATAAGCAAAAATAGCTGGATGACGGAAAATTTCTTCCACTGATCACACTTATTTATCATAAAACTATTTTAGTTTTGTTATTTATTGAACAGACGAATAAACTTCTATTTTATTTTGTTTTGTTTAAAAATATTTTGTTTTGAATTTTTAGTGTAAATAACTATGTACATTATACGAGAACCATACAACTTCGATACTATCACGATAGTATCGTCGATATATCGATAGTTTTTCTAGCTTTCGATAGTCTTGAAACGATATATCAATAAAGTTTTTCAAACTATCGAAAACTTTCGATAGTAACACTATCGATAGTTTTCCACCTCTATATAGCACTCTTAAATGTCTTCAATTAAATGGTTGCTTAGAAACAATAATATTTTTGGTTAATATTTAGTTGAATATATGTTTATATTAATTAAATCTACTGTGCTATCAACAGAGCTTAACTCAGAATACTACGAAATGGTTAACAATTATTAAATATTTATTGTATGTAAATAATGTAACTTTTGTTTTTATATGTGAAAATCGTGCTCTTTTTTATAGTATGCCACAATTGTTTTGAAAAAATATTTTCAATTAAAATACTCAATTACAGCCTGTTTTTCGAAAACATAAGCCCTTTCGTTTTTATGTTTCATTTATAAACGATAACGTTTAAAATTTGATATTTACAGCCTGTTTTTCGAAAATGAATAAGTGTATACGTTCGTTAAAATAACGAATGAAATCATGTTTACGTTTTGTTAGCATTTATTAATTTTCATGTGAGTCACAACAAAAGAGCTTTCAGTTTTATACACTCATAAAATTTCTTATGTAAAATTAATTAATAATCAGTCTACATATTTTTTTTTCTTTAAGTTACAAAATAACAAAATTAACGAGAAAATGTGAATGACTTTTTCATAAAATTTAAAATAAATTTAAAATGAATTTTATTTAAAATTTTTCATCGAATTTTTTTAATAGATTTTATTTTTTTTATTCTTTCACTGTAATAATTTTTTGAGTTTATATTTTTGGTTATAACTAAAAAGCTCTTTTTATGTGAAAACTAAAGCTTTAGAAAATGTTTTAAGTTGTGTGATAAAATAGGTTGGCCGAGTTGTAAGATTGTAAATAATACTACTTGTTATAAATGTACTTTACATAGTATGTTTATATGAGAAAAATCCCGTCTCAGTATGCTATGAAATAATTCTACAAATAGTAACTTGTCGATATGGTTATCGTTGATTGTTGTGTCAAATACTTGTTCAATAGATAACAACGGGCGTATCGAGAAGTTATCTAATAATTGTATCTTAACAAATATTTCAATTAATTTTTTAATTGAATTTTGAAAAATATTTCAATTAAATTTTAATTCAATCTTTGAAAACCATCAATTAAATTTTTAGTTAATGTAATATTTTTTTAATTGCAAAAATCAAAAAAAAGATTTCAATTAAAATGAATGAGTTAATACTACAATTTCCGTGATTAGTTGAAAACTAATTAATTTTTAACTAAATCTTTGTTTTTTTTTAATTGAATATTGTTTTTACTTTTTTCTGTGTAAGCATTGTCTACACTGAGGGAAAAAAGACGTTGCAAAATAAACAACGTTCGTGGTCAATTTGGCACTCTACGCTGTCGATTTTTTAACCACGCTGTTTGTGAATTTGTTAACGAGCTTGAACAAATTGACAACACATCATTGTCAAATTTTGGGGTTTGACAACGCGGGTGTTAACTTGTTAACGAAAGTGTTCAAATTGACAACGCTTTCTTGTCAAATTTTAATTCTTGACAACGCTGGTGTCAATTTGTCAACGAATGTGTACAAATTGACACATAATTAATGGTGATTTCATGGCGGTCAGTGACAGATGTATTTGCAGCACTGATGTTGCTGAAGACACTGAGGATGATCATAAACTTCTTGAAATGCATATTTAAAAGGTAAGGAAATCAAAATTTCTTTCTAAAATGTATATATGTCTGATAGAGCTATTATTTTAATAGTTCATTTTATCCTTTAATGTCAACTATTATAATGGAAAAGTTTATTTTACAGTTAAGTCAATTTAAATTGTGTATAGTTAAATTTAAATTATGTATATTAAAACAAGTTTTTAACAAGAAACTACGAATTTAAATTTATATTTTCATGGGAATGAATTGGAAAAGGAACGAAAATTTATATACGTATAGACATCGAACGGTGTCAAATTTGACAACGAACCGTATCACATTGACAGCCGCATGATGTCACATTGAAAACGGTATTGTGTCAACTTGACAATAGGATTGTGTCAACTTGACAACACCACGGTATCACTTCAGCAATGAGATGGTGTCAATTTGACAACGATATGGTGTCAATTTGACAATAATTCGGTGTCAATTTGACCACATTTGACCACAAACGTTGTTGATACACTTTTAAGCACGTATGGTACTCGTATCATTTTTTTCCTGGGTGTATATGCATTTCGTTCCCACTTATGGAACTCATAAGCAAAATTTTCAAATTAAATAAAGATAAATAAGACTCTTGCGGTATCACTTTCTGGGAAGCTGATAATTTGTTTTCTTCTCAAAACTATTACATCCAAATTTAAAAATATTGTGTTCTCTTATCAGAAATGATTCCGCCGTTGACTTCATATACATACCTGAAATATATATGGTCCTATATGCTCGGTACATTCGCCATCAGATTTAACTTGAAAACACACATTATCCAATATTTATGTTAATTTATTAATGAATGAATTTTAATTAATGAAAAACTTTTTATGCGTCTTATAAATCCTACTTTTAACTTACTTCAAGTATTAATAATGACACTTACTACTGGCAAATTTAAAAAGTTATAGTAAAAATATTAAAAACATATTAAAATATTAAACATTAAATTTTTCGAGAAAATTACCCGGAAACACAAGGTCAATAAAGTTTGACCTCTGAAGATCGTAAACCCAACTCAAAGTACACACCATTTGATAATAAATAAATAATAAATTTCTTAAATGTTAAATTTAGATTTTATTTTTCATTTTGTCTTATAATTACTTTTATTGTTATCCAAAGGATTTCTAATTGTATAAAGGTGTAGAAAAATAGAATAGATTTATATCGAATATAAATTATTTGCTGGGTTTTGTACAAGTTTCTAAGCCTACTGTGCTTATTTTTCTTTTGTGATTTTCAAAAATATTATTATTTGTGAATTCTCAAATAGTTTTTGAAAGTCTGTACATGAGATAAGAGGTTTGTGACTGTTCAAAATGTGTGGTAGAAGTCTACTGACGATTTGTTACAGCAACAATGAAATGCATATAGACATCGCTGAATCACCAGCAAATAAATTTCAAATTATTTAAATATTAAAAGTATTTACGTCAGAAGTTGCTCTTTTGCGGAAAATCAAAACTGCAAAGTTTAAAAAAAAAATATCAACCAGATAGAAAATTATTTTGCAGAAATTATGCAAAATTATCAGGGTCTGACTAAGTAAGTGCAAGGTTATCAGCGTGCATTTTGCGAGGTTCTAAACTTTTAATGACACTGCCCATCCAAAAAAATAGACAAAAAGTACTTATAAAAAAGCTATACACAAAAGAATGTTTAAAGAATTATAAAATTCATATTATTGTTAAAATGCTTAACTAGTGAAAATATAGAAATTATGAAGTAAATTTCAAACTAGATTTTAAGACAACAAACACATAGTTTTATTATTTCCAAACAATGATATGGCTTATAACATAGAAATTTGTTAAAGAAAGAATTGATTACAGAATTATTCAGCGAAGTTCTGATACTTTGTTTCAGCATTCGAACAAAATCTTTTACTAATCAAGAAACATACGAGTATAGTATATATACATATTGATGTACATATTGTGTTTGACTTTCTCGACAACTAAACAAAATGGGTTACTCGCGTCAGAAAGTGCAATTATGCATTTTACACAGTTGCAAGAGTTGACGTGAATATCTTTATTATTTAATATATTATTGTTAAAACTGTTAGAAATATTGCTTATTATCATCAAACAGATTGAAATTAATAAAGAAACATGGTTTAGAAACACATTTTTAACAATTTGACAATATTAACAGGATGAAACAAACAAATATAAAAGATCAATATCAACTGTTCACATGGAAGAAGTCATTATGAATTTCTTTTTATAAATCAAACAAAACTTATTAAACAATTTCGCTATTGACTGAATCCCGAAAATCCCGGGACTAAAAAATTGAGATCCCGGGATTTGGGATTCACTGAATCCCCAAAATTCCAGGATCTCCGGGATCGGGCTTTCGGGATTGGCATCCCTAGTGTGGACTGCTTGAGCCATGTGAGTCCATTGTTTGCCTACAGTAGGGAGTTAAGCATTTTATTGTAGCCTTTCGGAGAGCCGAGTGGGATAGTTCTTAGCTATCTGTTGCGATTGTAGCTTTGTAACATCTATATTTCTTTCTGTTTCTGAGTGGTCATTCTTGGATTTACTGATAGATACGCATTTGGAATTTGGCTGCTACAAGATAGAGATTAGGATCTATGTTTGTACGTCGTACCGTCTGCACGTATAATACACTGGATACATGTCTTTCATCTATCACCACATGATCAATTTGATTTTTTGTCGTTTGATTTGGGGACAGACAAGTTACCTTCTGTATGTTACTGCGCTGGAATCTGGTACTACTTATCATCATATTGTTAGCTGCATCGAAGTCAGTCAGTGTCACTCCATTCGTCGAATAGTGTAAAACCACTGTCAAGGTTACGTAGTCGTTTGCCGACTACAAAATTTCAGCCAAAATCTTGGTTTTTTACACTGCAGCTAAATAAATATCGCAAGTTGTCCTCTTGGCGCATCCTTGTCCTAGCGACCTTATTTCCTGGATTGCTGTGATGTTAGTTTTATAGATTTCTAGTACATTTGCTAGCTGAATAGTTGCGCCTGCCTGGTAAAGGCTTCGAATATTCCAGGTACAAATCCTCAAATCGTGATCCCTAATTCGATTGTGAACATGACAGAGGATGTCCATTTTTATTTCTTATTTTTTTCCTTCTTTTATTATAATTTATTTCTTATTTGGCGGCTAAAAAAGCCAACGGACAACCTCAGAGATTCCTAGAGGAACAGGCCGCCTATCACTTTAGCCATCGCCATTGTGTGCTGATTGCCGTTACCAGGGATTAACATGTGGATTCCACTAATATTTTAGTGGCGGTGTCATCACACGTGATAACAAGTTGAACAGACTTGAACTGACATAAACAGGGATATTGAACGGCTTTACCAAGTTAAAGTAATCGTCACGTTCCCCTACGATGATCAGTACCTAACCCCTACTAAAACTAAAAGATGTTCTGACAATATAAAAAATACATATGTATGAATGTCTTGCTATATGTCACAGATTTGTAAAACACTATTATAATGACCAGGGAAACCGTGCGACGTATTCATGCGGGGACAAGATACTTATCCGTTTCACAACCTTTTATCAATTTTGGCATCGATTTCTTAGTGCATATTTTTGCATAGTTTACCCTTTAAAGCATGTTTTTGCGTTTATCACTCTTACACGCATATTTTTAGCATATTTTCTAATTTTTAGAGCATAGCTCACGCTTCTAGGGCATATTTTGATACTTTATAGAATTTTTTATTTTAATTTGCTTACAAGCTTAAGTGTTACACAAAATTTTTAGTTTTATTTTTCGCCATCTAAATCTCATTTCCAAAGTTCCATATGGTGTATACATTTTCGTAGTTACTACGGACGTTAGTTTCAATAAAAGTTCGGTTTTTCTATTTGTGATGGACTCTACCCCGAGTAGACGTTGAAGGAAATTTTCAGTATATAAAAGTTTATTTAGATGTGACATGCACCGATTTGAAAATCTATATTGACCTAGATTGTTGTTTACTGCAATAAAAATTATACATAAAAATCTTGTCTTATTTATCGAAAATACAGTTCCAAACTTTTAATTCTGATATCGTGATCTCTTTTGAACTTGAAGTTACATTTTTACGAGATTATCCAAAAAAAATTAATTTGTATTACATAATTGCTTTAGTCAAAATTTGTATGGCAAATTTGTTTCAACGTCCACTTCAAATCCAGATTATTGTTTTTAATACGGCAGTTATTCTTTGTTAATTTGTTTTTTATTGTGTCCTTTTTTGCTTATTTTATATTTGTCTTATTTTATATGCAAATGTTGTTGAATTTTTGAATTCAATTATTTTCATTTCAAATAAACCAATTTATTTTATTTTAAGAGCTTATTTTTTTAGTTTTTAGGGTATATTTTCAAGTTTTTAGTGCATATTGAATGCGCATAAAACACTTTTTTTAGAGCATATTTCTTTTCCGTTGGAAATGCAAATACGCAAATATAGTGCCAATACATAAAAAAGACTCTGAGTTCAGGCCAATTGCAGTGCTATGGTTTCTATCCAAGGCTCTTGAAATTCTACATAACCAAATGTTGCTTAATATCAAAGATAATAATTTGTTGTTTAATAAGAAATCAGATTTTTGCCAAAGTTATGGTTGTGTTCCTGTTTTAATGGAGGTGAACTTGATGAAGGTAAATTTTATTTCTTGATTCTTCTAAATCATTATAAAGCACGGTTGATAATAGCACACTTTGCATGAAACATTGTCGTAGGCAATTTGCTTTTTAAAACAAACATTTCCGAATATCAGCATTAAATTTACCAAGGGGAGTGCCTGGAGAGTCCTTGGACCACTACTTTTTTCTATATATATATGCATATGACTTGACTAAACAACTTTTGCACTACAAAATTCATATGTATGCAGATAATTGCAGTTGTATTTCAATAGTCCAGTAAAATTCGTTGCTGAAAATATTTTAAGACTTAATGACCATCTGAATAAAATTTATTTTTGGGCAACTGCAAATGGACTTTGTTTAAACCCACACAAATTAAAATGTATCATAATACTCGGACGTAAGAAAAAATTAATAATATTGCTGATGTTCTGGTTTTAATAAACGGAGAAAAAATTACTATTATGGATACTGTCAAAAACCTTGATATAATTTTTAATAACAGTCTTACTTGGTCAAACCAATCTAACGCAGTTATGGGTTAGACTTACTCAAAGCTGAGGTGCCTTTGGTCGTCACAGCGCTATACTCCTTTCAATATAGGACAACTTCTTGCTTCTCTCTTACTTCTCTTATATCGTTCCTGGCTTAATCTGGAGTTGTAAAATGTACGCTAGCTGTGACTTAATCAGCAAACGAAAGCATAAAGTCTTATGCAACAATTATATAAGATATGTATGTATACGGATTGAAAATACATGATCATGTTTCTCAAATTTCTTCGACACTGTATGCCCTTTCGTTCAACAATCTTCTTAATATACGTGTGCTTTTATTTCTGCATAAATTTATTTATTCTGAAATGTCACGATATATTATTGATAAAAGAGGGAAAACGATTATAGTTCATTTATATCGCATCCTTGCTTTGGAATGCTGCGCGTTTTGAAAATACTCTTCTGCAAACAAATTTTTATTTAATTACTTCTCACATTAGAAATTCATTAATATTGTAGTATAATATATACAAGATATAGGGCCTAATTTTGTAAAACGCAACCCCAAGCGTTGACAAATTTTATATGTGTGTTGTTTCTGTAATTCAAATCGTTTCCATATAAAAATTGTCAACGCCAAGTGTTGCGTTTTACAGAACTTGAACATACAAAAAAATTAAAATTAAATTAAAATTGTAGCGGTACAACATTATTTTATTAGTTATATTTCATTTGTAATGTTTCATTTTACTTTACATAACAATTTGTTTCGACTTATTGTATACAAACGTTTATTATTTATTTTTTTGTTACATGAACTAATTTCTGTTAATTTTATACATTTATTTTGAACATAGAATCCATGGCTTAAAAGTCAAAGTATTGAGTCATACGAATATTGTACATATAATGAGAGAGAAATATTAACATGAATTATATTACATGTATAGAATTGTTCTCATTGTATTTATGTAAAATATTGAAATTCTACTCAAATTTATATAACTCAAATTTTATAAAATGTTATTTAAAATTTTGTTTAGCTATGTAAGAATTTTTTCATTAAAATAAAAATCATTCTTTGCTAACCATTGAACGAACAAACATCGTTGCCTTTTAAATAAAAAATAATAAAATAAAAAGAAGAAATTTTAAGACTTTCATAGTCCGATTTGTCTCTAAATAAATAAAATTAAAAGTGTTATCCAAACTAGAACGTATATCGTCTGGTCTGGGTTTACTCAATAAATTAAAAACATATAAAGGATTAATTCCTCCTTCCTACAAAATTAATTAAATATGTAAATATTAATATATGTATATTGATTTGTTTTCCTGAATTCTACAGATACACAATCGTGAACAAAGCTTTCAAATCCATTTACAAATGATGGTGTTCTTGTAAAGGAAAAATAATTAAACCAAATTGAGGGTGGCGTTGGCTGAAGTAGTTAGCACGTTGACTACAAAATCGAAGGTCCTGGGTTCAATCCCTGTATCCAACAGTCATTGAATAACAACACCACGCATTTTTCTGATGTGCATTAGTGTCCCTTTGTATCAGTTGTTGTAGGAAAGTTCAAGTGATGAAGGCATAGTCACTGGTCACTTAACTATACCGACTTCAGAAGATACTAGTCCTAATGTAACATCGGAGCGCCCTCCTTCGTTGTGTAGCAAAATCATCGGCGAAGTAAAATAATCAATAAAGTGGCTACAAAACACAGCTTCAAAAACTTAATACGCCTCATTTGACACCAGATGGCGCTGCAACACTGCATTATCAAAAAAAAACGTGCAAAAAGCAGAGTTGTAAAAGAATGAAGCTTTCCTCTATCTCTCCCTTCACCACCTGTCTTCTCTATCACTATCCCTTTCCTAAAGAAGGTAACACCTAGTAATAGTAGTAGGCATTAATTGCCTGAGTGTTACTTCTCTTTATAAAAAAAAAAAAAAAAAAAAAAAAAATTGGGAACCTCATAAACCTTTAAGATGCGAAAACTATGTATTCAAAAACTTTATTTGTTGTTAGTTAAGTACGTCTAGATTCATTTCGTTGCTGCTCAAGCAACACATTAGTAGGTGAGAAGTATCGAAATGCATATAGACATGTTTAACCAACAACAAACAAAGTTTCTTAACTCGTATTAATTTTTAACCGCTTTAAATAAAAAATAAATATTAAAATAAGAAATGTTTATGCTATTATTTCCTTCTTTTATTACAGTTGGAACAGCCCTCGTACTCTAAAATTAACAGAAGTTATAAATCCAATATACATACATACTAACATGCACATGTACATAGTTAAGTACTACGTGCACTATCTTATAAAAAGAAAACGATTACATACAAATAAAAGATATACTCGTACTATAATAATAATAACAGAGTTACAAGTTTTTATACACTTTACCAAAAATGGAAAAGAGTATATACATATATAGTTTTGTCATTCCGTGTGTAATTTCCATAATATTCATATGCGACCCATAAAATATATATGTTATGGGTCCTTATGAATAGGGAAGACGAATAAGCGATGTCCGTCTGTCCGTCCGTCCGTCCGTCCGTCCGTCTGGTGTACGTGAAATCGGTTTTCCGAAGCTCCCAGAAAAGCTAGAGACTTCGTTCTTGGACTGGTGTGTCAGAAATGGTCCAACTTAGATTGGTATTGAAAATCCGGTTTCAGAGATGGAAAACTTATACTTGATTTTGCCATATAAAAGTAACTAGATAACACAATTTTTTTAATTTTTTGTTTAATAAACTTATTTTATATTTCAGTACGAATAAAATTTGTATTAAAAATATGAAAAAAATTAAAAAAATCAAAAATTAAAAAAAAACGCCAAAACGAAAAAACCCAACAAAAAAGAAAAAAATCGCCAAAATGAAAAAAACCCAAAAACAGGAAAAAGATCGCCAAAATTAAAAAAAAATCACCAAAATGAAAAAAATCTCCAAAATAAAAAACGCTAAAAACAGAAAAAATCGCCAAAATGAAGAAAACCCCAAAAAAAAAAGAAAAAATCCCCAAAATGAAAAAATCGTCAAAATGAAAATAATCCTTCAAAAACAGAAAAAAATCGCAAAAATGAAAAAAACCGAAAAAAACCAAAAAAATCGCCAAAATGAGAAAAAGGTGACAAAACTGAAAAAATGTTTTCAACTAAAAAAAAACTTCAAAAAAGCAAAAAAGCCACATTAAACAAGTAAGAGTGCTATATTCGGCTGTGCCGAATCTTATATACCCTTTACCAAAGCTATTTAACAAAAAAATTTAAAAAATTATGTTATCTAGTTACTTTTATATGTCAAAATCAAGTTTCAGTTTTCCAGCTCTGAAACCGTCTGCTCGATTTTGCTGATTTTCAATACCAATCTAAGTTGGACAATTTCTGACATACCAGAAGAACGAAGTCTCTAGCTTTTCTGTGAGCTTCGGAAAACCGATTTCACGTACACCCGACGGACAGACGGACGGACATCGCTTATTCGTCTTCCCTATTCATATGGACCCAGAATATATACATTTTATGGGTCGCATATGAATATTATGGAAATTACACACGGAATGACAAACCTATACATATATACCCTTTTCCATTTTTGGTAAAGAGTATAAAAAATTCAGTAAAGTGCGACTTTGACTCGCGCACGAAGGGTTCCATTCGTACATTCGGTTTTGAGCATTTTTTAATGTGGCTTATTTGCTTTTTCGAAGTTTTTTTTTAGTTTAAACGATTTATTTAGTTTTGTCGCTTCTTTTTCGTTTTGGCGATTTTTTTTTCTGCTTTTGGAGGTTTTTTTCATTTTGACGATTTTTTTCTGTTTTTGGGGCTTTTTTCATTTTGGAGACTTATATCATTTTGGCGATTTTTTCCATTTTGGCGATTTTTTCCTTTTGGTGACTTTTTTGCCTATGGTTTTTTTCATTTTGGCGAATTTTTTATTTTGGCAATTTTGTCATTTCATTTTGGCGATTTTTTTCTGTTTTTCATTTTAGCCATTTTTTTTCATTTTGGTGATTTTTTTAATCTTTGCGATTTTTCATTTTGGATATTTTTTCTGTTGCTTGGGGTTTTTTTCATTTTGGCGATTTCTTGTCTAGGGTTTTTTTTTCATTTAAGCGATTTTTTTATTTTGGCAATTTTTTTTCTGTTTTTGGAGTTTTTTTTCATTTTGGCGATTTTTTTTTTAATTTTGACGATTTTTTCGTTTTTTTCGTTTTGGCGATTTTTTTCATTTAAGCGTTTTTTTTCATTTTGGCGATTTTCTTTCGTTTTTGCGATTTTTTTTTCATTTTAGCAATTTTTCCGGTTTTTCGCGATTTATTTTAGTCTTAGACACTTTTTTTTAATATGGTGCTTTATTTCGTTTTGGCGATTTTTTTTTGTTTTTGGCCAGTTTTTCCTGTTTTGGGGTTTTTTTTCATTTTGGCGATTTTATTCTGCTTTTTTGGGTTTTTTTTCGTTTTGGCGATTTTTTTTCATTTTGGCGATTTTTTTTCATTTTGGCGATTTTTTCTCATTTTGGCGATTTTGTTCATTTTAGCAATTTTTCGGGTTTTTCGCAATTTATTTTAGTCGTAGACATTTTTTTTAATTTGGTGCTTTTTTCATTTTGGCGATTTTTTTCGGTTTGGCGATTTTATAATTTTTTGGTTTTTAGTTTTACCGTTTTTGAAAATTTCAAGAGTTTACCTCTTACGGTTTCCAAGATACAGCAAGTTGTCAAAATTGCATAGTCAAAATTGCATTAACTGATGAAACACCCTTTAATTTAATTTTTTTGAAATTCTAGTGTTAATTTTTTTAGTCTGTATACAAATACACTAACCTTACAAATTTCAAGTGTATATATTGTTGTAGCGGCCAAAGGTCTATACACTGTGTCCAAATTTCAGGTCTCTAGCTCTTACGGTTCTCGAGAAAATACCCTGCATAGTTTTAGACATAGTTAATTTTCCATAACACAAAAAGTTAAAGTTTTCCAACCCTGGAAACGTCTTTTTAATTTTTTTAATATTTTTTTAATTTAAAATACCAATTTTGGTCGTGCTGAAGTGTAAAATAGGTTTATTTATAAAAAAAATTAAAATTTGTTTTCGGTAGTGGCTTTTATATGGCAAAATCAAGTTTCAGTTTTCCAGCTCTGAAACCGTCTGCTCGATTTTGCTGATTTTCAATACCAATCTAAGTTGGACCATTTCTGACACACCAGTCCAAGAACGAAGTCTCTAGCTTTTCTGGGAGCTTCGGAAAACCGATTTCACGTACACCGGACGGACGGACGGACAGACGGACGGACAGACGGACATCGCTTATTCGTCTTCGCTATTCATAAGGACCCAGAATATATATATTTTTTTGGTCGCAAATTAATATTATGGAAATTATACACGGAATGACAAACCTATATATACCCTTTTCCATTTTTGGTAAAGGGTATAAAAATGCTCAGAACCGAATGGACGGAACCCTTCGTGATTTATTAAATAGCAGCACGGTTTTTGAACATCTCGAGAGCGAGTAAACAACCCCCAATTTTTTGGTATTGCATTGACGTGACGTCGATGTTGACTGAAATAAGAGTGAATGTAAAATATATCTTAACCACAGAGTGTAGAGTAAAATATTCAACTATTGCTAATATCGAAAATAAAATAATTGAATCAAATTCTTTAATCGAAAAATACTGAAAGGTTACTTACTATTAATTGCTTTAGAGAAAAAAATGGTACATTTTTTCACAAAACAAATATGTATGTATGTGTCTGCATACTATATATGTATATGTGCGTACGTTGGTAAAGGGTATATAAGATTCGGCAAAGCCGAATATAGCACTGTTACTTGTTTAGAGTGAATCATATAAAAATACATCAAAAATAAAAAGTTTAATGTAGTTTTCTCGTTTTTTTTTTAATTTTAGCCCTATTTTTTGATAAATCCCCTGTTTGGTGCCACTTTCTGAAAAATTTCATCGGTCACCCTGATTATGGCACTGTACGGGACCTGAACGCTTATGTGGGTCTTCAACTGTGATTTTTCGGTATAAGAGATATTTTAGGCTATAAATTGGATGTGCCCCGTTTGTTTCAACTGTGTATCATTCGGCTCCAGTTCAACACGAAAGAGTGGCTGGGGATCTTCTTGCTAATTCGAATTCAGTAACAATTTTGCGGAAATCTTTTTCTTCGTATATTTGAATTTTCGTTTCATCAATGTTACCACCAATGACCGGCTCTAATTGTTTAATAAGGGCGTTGGAATTTGTTTCTCGCAAATATCCTGGTGGTAGTTCGGTGGTTTTTTCGATTATACAACGGGTTTGTCATTATTAGCTTTTAATATTGAAAAACTATTTTGATGATTAGCTGATGCGGCATTGCACCTTGGGAAAAACATAGCAAAAACCCTCGCATTAGAGCTAAATCGAAAGTTTTAGGCATTACTTTTTTTATAATTTTTTGTAATCTAATTATTTTGAATATATCAAAAACTTATTTTTGAACCCTTATTAAAAAATCAATAAGGCAACCTAATAAAATCAATAAGAAATCCCTATAGTTTACAATTTATAAGAAAACCTAATAGAATATATAAGTTGTTCTTAATGGATTGTTTTTTTGTTGCCAAAACTAACCGAAATTGAGTAAAAAAATTGTGAATAATAAGATTTCTTCTTGATTTTATGTGGTATTCTTTTTGATAAAATTAATAAGATTTACCACATAAAAATACTCAGAAATCTCTATGAAAAAAATCCTCGCTTCTTTCTGCTGGGATACCCCTTAGCCTAAAAACGTTTCATAGAGAAAATCATCTTGATTCTATGAGGCAGTTTTTTCTCTGTGAGTTTACTATCATAGTTTACACTCATAGCAGCAAATTAAAAATTAACTTTTGTGACTTTCAAAGATATTATTATTTGCGAATTCTCAAATGATTTTTGGAAATCTGTGCTGTTTAAAATGTGTGGTTGAATAAATGCATATAGGCTGGCTTCACCACCAAAAAATAAATTTCAATAAAAATAAACTTATGACAATATTTCAAATAACAAATTTCTTAAATTGAGTATTATTTTTGCTTTTACTGTTTATTATACCCTTTACCAAAAATGGAAAAGGGTATATATATTCCGTGTGTAATTTCCATAATATTCATATGCGACCCATATATATTATGGGTCCTTATGAATAGGGAAGACGAATAAGCGATGTCCATCTGTCCGTCCGTCTGGTGTAAATTGGTTTTCCGAAGCTCCCAGAAAAGCTAGAGACTTCGTTCTTCGACTGGTGTGCCAAAAATGGTCCAACTTAGATTGGTATTGAAAATCAGCAAAAGTAACTAGATAGCACAATTTTTTTAATTTCTTTAATTTTTTTGTTAAATAAACTTATTTTATATTTCAGTACGAATAAAATTTGTATTAAAAATATGAAAATAAATAAAAAATATCAAAAAGTCTTTTCCAGGGTTGGGAACTTTAACTTTTTTGTTATATAAAAATAACCTACTAAAACTAATTTTTCCTTTTTATCTATAAATTTAAGATATCTTAAATTCTTAAAAGAAAAAGATTGGTGTAAGAAATCAGAAAAATTTTAAATTATGATTAAGGGTTAGAAAACGTACAGTTTTTGTGATATATAAAATTAACTAGGTCTAATAATTTTTTTTTATATTTTCATTTATAAATATAATTTATGTTTTGGAAAGAAAAGTTGGGAGTAAAAAATTTGAAAAATAATAACCACAGCTCCACAGCTGGAAAATTTAACCGTATACCAAAAGTGAAAAGGAACCCTATTATTTTCGCTACGCTGTCCGTCTATCTATCTATCTATAACAGGGTATTTTCTCCGGAACCGTAAGAGCTACGGACCTGAAATTTGGACACCTTTGGCCGCTACAACAATAAAGACATGGGAGTTACAAATTAAAGGGTGTTCCAAAACGAGCATCGAAAAATTTGAAAATCCCATGTAGTATATATACAATTGAAGCACAGCCGCGAATAACGTTGTAAAAGACATCTTTTAAAAAACCAGATTTTTCCCAGATTAACATAAATCTCTTGCGTTGATCAAACATCAAACCATCCAAAAATTATGCATCTTATCTTATGCAGTCGGTGAAAACTTTGTAAGTAACTAATAAAATCATGCAGACGAAATTGTCGAAAATAATTGATAAATGTAGCAGAGATACAAAAAGAAAATTTAATGCTCGTTATCATTATTTTCGATAAGCTAAAAAAATTTAAACGAAAAAACCAATCTTGCTTTAAAATACGTTTTTTGGCTCTCCTGAAAAATTATTATTTTGTCACTTAAAACGTTATTCGCGGCTTCAATTATATGTCTGTATGTACATATATACACTTGCAATTTGTAAGGTTAGTGTAGTTTTATACAGACTACAACAATTAACACTAAAATTTCAAAAAATTTTCATTAAAGGGAGTTCTATCAGTTAATGCAATTTTGACTATGTAATTTTGGGATCTTGCTGTATATTGGAAACCGTAAGAGCAAAATTCTTGATATTTTCAAAAACGGTAAAACTAAAAAATCAAAAAATTATAAAATCGCCAAAACAAAAAAAGCACCAAATTAAAAAAATTTCTAAGACTAAAATAAATCGCGAAAAACCTTAAAAATCGCCAAAATAAAACAAATCGTCAAAATGAAAAAAATAGTCAAAATGAGAAATAAGTCCCTAAAAACAGAAAAAAATCGCCAAAACGAGAAAAAAACGACAAAACTAAAAATAATCGTTTAAACTGAAAAAAAACTTCAAAAAATCATAAACGCCACAAAGTCAAAGTCGCACTTTACTGAATTAATTTTGATATTAAAGTAACTAAATAAAACTAGTATTTTCCTTACTTCTTTTTTTCTTTGTTCACTTAACATATTTTATATATTTTTTAAAGAACAAGATTGATATAAAGAACCAAAAAAATATAAAATGATGATTCCAGTGTTGCGAAAAAAACAATTTTTTATACCCTTTACCAAAAATGGAAAAGGGTATATATAGGTTTGTCATTCCGTGTGTAATTTCCATAATTTTAATTTGCGACCAAAAAAATATATATATTCTGGGTCCTTATGAATAGCGATGACGAATAAGCGATGTCCGTCTGTCCGTTCGTCCGTCCGTCCGGTGTACGTGAAATCGTTTTTCCGAAGCTCCCAGAAAAGCTAGAGACTTCGTTCTTGGACTGATGTATCACAAATGGTCCAACTTAGATTGGTATAGAAATTCAGGGCAGACCATTGCAGAGCTGGAAAACGTAAACTATATTTTGCCATATAAAAGTAACTACCGAAAACAAATTTTTATTTTTTTTTAATAAATAAATTTATTTTACACTTCAGTACGACTAAAATTGGTATTTTAAATTAAAAAAAATATAAAAAAAATTAAAACGACGTTTCCAGGGTTGGAAAACTTTAACTTTTTGTGTTATGTAAAATTAACTATGTCTAAAACTATATTAGTATTTTCTCGAGAACCGTAAGAGCTACAGACCTGAAATTTGCACACAGAGTGTAGACCTTTGGCCTACATTGGAAATTAAAGGGTGTTCCAAAACGAGCAACGAAAAACTCTAAAATCCCATGAAATATACATACAATTATATGTATATACACTTGAAATTTGTAAGGTGAGTGTTAAATTAAAGGGTGTTCCATCAGTTAATGCAATTTTGACTATGCAATTTTGACAACTTGCTGTATCTTGGAAACCGTAAAAGCAAAACTCTTGAAATTTTCAAAAACGGTAAAACTAAACAATTAAGGAATTATAAAATCGCCAAACCGAAAAAAATCGCGAAAAACAAAAAAAAATCGCCAAAACGAAAAATACTCCAAAAAAACATGAAAAAATCGCCAAAATGAAAAAACCCAAAACAGGAAAAAACGACAAAATGAAAAAAATCGCCAAAATGAAAAAACCCCAAAAAAGAGAAAAAAATCGCCTAAATAAAAAAAACCCCAAAGCAGGAAAAAATCGCCATAATGAAAAAAACCCAAAAACAGAAAAAAATCGCCATAATAAAAAAAATTTCTAGGACTAAAATAAATCGCGAAAAACCGGAAAAATTGCTTAAATAAAAAAAATCGCTAAAATGAAAGAAAATCGCCAAAATGAAAAGAAATCGCCAAAAAGAAAAAAATCGCCATAACGAAAAAAAACCCAAAAAAAAAAAGGCGCCAAAGTGAAAAAAAACTCCTAAATAAGAAAAACCCAAAAACAGAAAAAAATCGAAAAAATGAAAAAAAAAATCGTCAAAATGAGAAAAATCTACAAAATTAAGAAAATCCCAATAACAGAAAAAAACCTCCAAAAACAGAAAAAAATCGCCAAAACGAGAAAAAAGCGACAAAACTGAAAAAATCGTTTAAACTGAAAAAAAACTTCAAAAAAGCCTACCTTTCGTGCGCGATTCAAAGTCGCACTTTACTGAAGTTTTTAATATTAAAGGAATTAAATGAAACTAATAAGCAGATGTTGTAAAAATTTTTGTTTCTAAACGTTTCAAATTTGTATGAAAAATAACGAAAATTCTTTTAAAAAAAAATTTTTTCCATACAAATTTCAAAACGAAAAAATCGTTTGAATTTACAAAATCTGACCTTAAGTATTTCCTTATTTCGTTTTTGCTTTTTTCACTTAACATATTTTATGTATTTTTTAAAGAACTAGATTGGTATCAATAATCAAAAAAATCCAAAATTATGACTCCAGGGTTGGAAAACTCACACTTTTTGTGTTATGTAAAATTAAATAGGTCTAAAAATTTTGTTCTTTTTCTTTATAAATTGAATATATTTTATGCTTCTGAAAGAAAATTACAGCTCCAAAGATGGAAACTTTAAAAAAATGATAAATTTTTTCACAAAACAAATATGTATGTATGTGTCTGTATACTATATATATGTACGTACGTTGGTAAAGGGTATATAAGATTCGGCACAGCCGAATATAGCCTCTTACTTGTTTATATATAAAACTAACTAAGTAAAGATAGTTATTTCTTTGATAATTAAATAGATTCTATTTTTTAGAAAGAAATAAATTTCTGCTCGTATTAAAACCAGAAAAAATTAAATTATTCCAGGGTTAGAAGTTGAAAAAATAATGTTGGGTAAAAAACTAACCAAAAATATTTTTTTGTTTCAGTTAAACATATTTCATATTTTAGGAAGATCTTTACTCAAGCAAATTCTTTAGTCGAAAACAACAAGAGGTCACTTACTAAAAATTGCACTATAACAAAAAATTATAAATTTTATCACAAAACAAATATTTACATAAACGGACGTAACTACATAAAAATTCGAAATAGAGTTTTTGATTGATTATGGTTCATTTTATTAAACTACAGGTTCACGCAAATATTTAGACATCTGGGATAAAAAATGACGACTTTATTAAAGAAATTCAAACGGACGTAATTACGAATGCATACATTTTTTATTGCAAGCAACGTAACTAGCATAAAAGCTTAAATATATATAAAAAGGAACTAAATGGTTAAAAACATATAAGTATCCATACTACAAGTAAATTTCGAAGAAAATTTTCTAGAATACTTTATTATACCCTTTACCAAAAATGGAACACGGTATATATAAGTTTGTCATTAGGTGTGTAATATCCATAATATTCATATGCGACCCATAAAATATATATATTCTGGGTTCTTATGAATAGGGAACGCGAGTAAGCGATGTCCGCCCATCCGTCCGTCCGTCTGGTGTACGTGAAATCGGTTTTCCGAAGCTCCCAGAAAACCTAGAGACTTCGTTCTTGGACTGGTGTGTCAGAAATGGTCCAACCATGATACAATTATACAGGTAACCACGAAGCGCCAACTGTTGCTTGTTTCGTGATGTGATCTGCCAAATGGTGTTTATGTTTTACCAACACACGCGCACAGTGCATATTAAAACTGTACTAATACAAACATGCTTTGCAAGGCCAAGAGAAAACGCAAGTACATGTATATTGTTTTCTCTTGGTTGTCTCTCTTGTCAATCACAAAACAGCAATAAAAATCACTGTTGTTTTATTTGTTGTAAATTTGTTGTAGATTCGCGGCTACCTGTATTATTGTATCATGGGTCCAACTTAGATTGGTATTGAAAATCAGCAAACTCGAGCAGAAGGTTTCAGAGCTGGAAAACTAAAACTTGATTTTGCCATATAAAAGTAACTATATAACACATTTTTTTTTATTTTTTTGTTAAATAAACTTATTTTATATTTCAGTACGAATAAATTTTGTATTCAAAATATAAAAACGAATTAAAAATAAAAAAGGCGTTTCCTGGGCTGAGAACTTTGACTTTTTTGTTATATATAAAATAAAACCTACTAAAACTAATTTTTCCTTGTTATCTATAAATTTAAAATATCTAACATTCTGAATAGAAAAATATTGTTGTAAGAAATTAGAAAAATTTTAAACTATGATTCCAGGGTTGGGAAACTTACACTTTTTGATCTAATAATTTTTTTTATATTTTAATTTATATATATGTATATATATTTTATGTTTTGGAAAGAAAATTTGGGTATAGAAAATTAGAAAAATAAAAACCATAGCTTGAAAATTTAAACTCTTTTTATAATACTAGTATTTTCCTCATTTCTTTTTTTCCTTGTTCACTTAACATATTTTATATACTTTTTAAAGAACAAGGTTGATATGAGGAACGAAAAAAATCTAAAATGATAATTACAGGCTTGGAAAAAGTACACTTTTTTTTGCTATATATAAAACTCATTAAATAAAGCTAGTTATTTCTTTGATAATAAAATATATTCTATATTTTAGAATGAAATAAATAAGTACTCGTATTAAAACCAAAAAATTTTAATAATGCTTCCAGGGTTGGAAATTGAAAAAAAAAATTGGGTAGAAAAATATCCAAAAATAATTCTTTTTCGGTTAAACATACTTATTTCATTTTTTAGGAAGATCTTTACTCAAGCAAATTCATTAGTCGAAAAAAGTCAAGAGGTCACTTACTAAAAATTGAACTGTGACAAAAAATTGTAAATTTTATTACAAAACAAATATATACATATTTATGTACTTATGTATGTATCTGTATACTACATATACATACATTGGTAAAGGGTATAGAAGATTCGGCACTGCCGAATATACCACTCTTACTTGTTATTATTGATTTAGTAACGTTTTTTGTTTATCCCATTAAAAATATAAAAGTGTAGTTACGTCCGTTTCTATTTAAGGTGACGATATATAAATTGGTTTTTAGTTTTCATACAAATTCTTAAATTTATGAAAGGTCAAACCAAGCATGAATTTACTTGATTTTCTTCGGTGCGGAATTTCCATGAACAAAAACATAATTTTTTTATATATAAATATGAGTTCATGTTATGTCACTGATTTAGGCAATTAAGGCATTAATTTCTTTGTAAGCTTAGTTTATTTTATCTAATGTTTTTGCATTTAAAACTTGCATTTTTTCTGGTTCCACAAAAATTCACCATAGTGGAAATCGTCTTCAACATCAAAATCACCCAAATTTTTTAATTTTTGTGTTTATATTGTTATTTAACCGATATGTTGTTTAAATATTGGTGAAAGTTTCGATAGGTTAATATTTCTTTATCTTAATCTTAGCCTAGGGAAACCCCCACCAATACTTAAAACTCAATTATTCGTTACACATTTTGAGCAATTTTTTACTGTTTTTTATAGTTTCTTTACTGCAGTTATGCAGTTATGCCTGAACTCTTTTACTAATAATGGCTAAATACAGACAAAAAAAAAAAATGGCTAAAAAAGCTGAAGAAGATCAAGTGCAAAACTTGTGAGTGTTAAACAAAAATAAATAGTTAGTTCGTATTACAATTTTTGCAGCAAATCCGAAAAAAATTTCAGAGCAAATAAAAATAATATTTTTTTATTTTATTTCAGGTACTCAGAAAGTATACAAAAATCTGCACACAGATCATCATGCCAAACAATAACTTTATAGTCGTAGCAACAACTGCTTTGCATATTTAATCCAAACCTATTTTGCCCATGTTTTATTTTGTAAGCTTTTTTCAACTTTTCTTTCTATTTCTATTTTATTTTCACTTGCAACTAACAACAATATTACCAAGTTTATAATAAAGAAGTAGCAAATCTTATTCTTATCAATTATGCTTTCTCTTTCATATTATGGTGTTAATTGCAAATGTTGCATCTAAAAATGCATAATTTGAGCATAAGAGCCTTTGTGTCCCTCTTTTTTAGGCGGATGTGTCCAGTAAAGGTCAGAATATTACGAGCAAGCAATTAGGATGTGACTCGAGTTTTGTTAAATATTTACCTGCGTATTTTGCGATTTCTTCAATCACTAGTGGCATATTTAAATGGAGCCGATGTTATCAAACGTAAAATTTAGTTTTGCCTTCGTTGGATTCTTTCAACACTTGAATCTGAAGTTTCACTTGCGTTAACTTAGAGTCAATATGATGTTTCCATGTAAGCCTTCGATCAAGGTGTATACCAAGGTATTTCACTTGAGAATGTTGAGGAATACTTTGATTGTTAATTCGAATGGGAGAACAAGTATCTATTCTTAGGGTAACCGTTATATTGACACACTTTTGTTCATTTACTGTAATTCTCCAAAAGTTCAACCATATTTGAGGAAGTGCTCAAGTTCATTTTTATGTTGGCGAATGCCGTTTGCGTTCCAGTCTTAACGTGTTCATGGCTTGTTGACTAATGCTTGAAGCAGTGTATTCTGCATCCGCAGCAATTCTTGCATCATGCTAGTCATATTTGTGGTAAAGTTCTTTATAGTTAGCACCAGATTTTCAATAGTATAAAATTTTTTTCTTTGATTCATTAAATCGCTTTATTGAAGTTATTTTTAATAAATATGCTTACAATCTTATCAATATTGCAAAAAGCGTCATCACAGAATATTTAAAAGATTTTTTTTATTGAATTAACGATTTTCGTATTCAAATATGAAAATAATTTTTTTCTGTGTAGCTTCAAGGCGACTTAAGTTAAAGCTTGATTTTGCATTCGTTGAATTATTTGGCGGTGGAACATTTTGTGTGGGAATAGAACTAGTCTAAGCAGCACCGTCATACGATACACGTGAAGTAACTGATTGGCTAGTTTGAGGAAAAGTGGCGGAGTAAGCGTTTGCTGATTCAGCTGGAGCTAATTTCGGCTTTTGACACATAGCCTGTTTAACGAAAGAATATGCATCCTGCATAGTTAGCGGTGTGATTACCCCCACAATTATTGCATTTTTTATCTGCTTGATTGTTTGGCTTAGTACAGCTAGCAGTACCATGCAATTCACCGCAGATAACAGAAAGTGTAGGTAAATTGCAGTAAGTTTTTGTATGGCCATATTCTTGGCAATTATGGCACTGTACGGGACCTGAACGCTTATGTGGTTCTTCAACTGTGATTTTTGGGTGTAAGAGAAACTTTACGCTATAAATTACATGGTTTCAATTGTTTTCAATTGTATGTCATTCGGCTCCAGTTCAACCCGAAATAGGGATTGGGGGACCTTTTCTCTGTTAATTATACTAGCAATATTTTTTACTTTAAATCCTTTGTCGATAAGTGCACATTTTACTTCTTCGGGCTCAACATATGAATCTATGCCTTTTAATACTATCTGTAGGCCTTTAGCACTCTTATGTTGGTATGCATAAACATTTTTCTTATTTGTTTCAAATTTACTAACAATTTTTCGGAAATCTTCATCATATATTTTGATTTTAATGATTAAACAGAATAAGTCCGCAACTTCAGGAAAAATCGCTGTCAAATTAACAAAGCCCATAATAAAAACTACGGCAGTAACTTCAAATGCTCTCTAATTTTTGTTTTATTTTCTTTTGTGCTTATTTTTCTTTGTAGTTTTGTTCACAATATGTATGAAATTTATTGAAAGTATGGTAACATATTTGAGAGAATATTTATTTATATGTGAGAGCATAAGAAAAAAAGTTCTCAAAATAAAATAGATTTTATCTATCGACTGCTTTCTGAGACTAGTTTTTTGTGTCATTTTGTATGGAAAATGTGTTTATGCCCCAATTCTGTTTGATCATTTAGTTTTATCAATATTTCCTCGTTTAATTGGAATAATGTGAAAAGTATTTTCCCCAATGGTCGACAGATAGATAGGTGGTGGCTTAAAAGACTTTTGCGATGATGCAGCGGGCTTGTCGTTATTGTCTTGCATTATGGAGAAGCGATTTTGATGATTGGTAGATGATGCGCTGTTATCCCTAGACATCTTTGGAGCAGATGCAATTTTAGTAGAATTTGGGATTCGCTTGCGATTTGTAATTGTGATGTATCTGTCCATTTCGACTTGAACTTTGGGTTTTCGGCAACTCTTATCTTCAGTGACAACTTGGTTAGGTGATGACAATGAGGCCGAAGCGGATGACATTGCTGAGATAAATGTAGAAGTACTAGGCAACGGTAATGTCAACGATTCACTAGTTGGCATTGGACAAAGCTTAGTTGATCGCTAATGAAAAGTGGCTTTGCCGTTAGAAAAAGTCTGTAATCAGATTTTTTATTTTTATGGTTTTTATTAAGAGTTTTAGAACTCACAGTAAGTCTATTATCAGATTTTTGATTCTATACGCTAGGGGTAAAAACCTTTTTCACAATACAATCACACATTTTGAGTAAGATGCACACCGCGTTATCAAATCAGTGTGAGCTACATATGTATGAGTACATTAGTGTTTGAAAGAAGCAATACCAAGGCCTAGTTATTAAAAATATTTATATAAATAGACCTTGAGCAATACAAAAATATTGTAAGTACGTAGGAATTTGCTGGTTTTTGTTTGTTTTATATAACTTGATAATTGCTTTGAACAACTGGATGAACAAATACACAGAGTGTATTGGTTTTTCTTCCTATTAGTTCCGAAGATCCCAACTGAATTATTTCTTTAGACGAACAGGAATGAATTGCATTTCTCGGAAGAGCCGTTGTCAAATTTTTTTTAATGCCAGCATACATGCGAAGATGTTGTGGTTTTTGATGTGTTTACATCTACACTCTAGGATGTAAAAATCTTTTTCACAATACAATCACAAATTTTGAGTAAAATGTGCGATGCGTTATCAAATTGGTGTGAGCTATGTAGGAGTGTATTAGTGTTTGAAAGAAACAATACAAACTTATTTAAAATATTGTAAATACATAGGAATTTGCTGGTTTTTGTTTGTTTTATTTAACTTGATAATTCCTTTATTTTAATTGCAATGCGTACACAACAACAGCAATAACTAAACGATGAATAAAAGAAATTAAAAATTAAAAGTAAAGGCATTTATGATAGATGGGCTCTTTGCAGTACTACTAAAATTTCAGTAAAAATAATTTTTTAATCAGTAAATTTTTACTGATTACTAAAATTTTTTTCTACAATTTTTATAAAGTGCCTAAATAATTTATTATATGATGCGGTGCATTGAATTTCCAGTAATCAGTAATGCCCGTATTCATTATGAAATTCTACCAAGTCGCCAAATTTTTTTTTATACAAAAACTTCAAAATTTGAATGAAAAAAACTTTGCCACTTGCTACAATTTTATTATGAATACGGCCCTACGATTTTACTGATGATGCAAATTAAATTTCATTATCAGTAAAAATTTATTGAATTTTTTCAGTAATCAATAAATTTACTGCTTAGTGCAATTTTTAATGCAGTACATATATACTACAGTGTGCCCAAATAAGTCAATAAAACAAACAAAAACCAGCGAATTCCTATGTTCTTACATTATTGAATGTTTTGAAATTTTTAATTGATTAATTAATAATAACAAAAATTAAAAATTTTAAAAACCCCAGATATATCTAGAAAAGATTTGACATCTTCTAAATGGCTGGACCGATTTCCTTCAAACATGGGTAAGAACCATCTCGATCAAGTCAGTTTTCAAACAGAGAAAATTAAATCATAATCGGTTCTGCTGTTTAGACTGTACGTGGACACGGACAGACACACAGATATAAAGATACACAGACCCACACTACAAACTTATAACACTCCTTTTTTTGGTCGGGGGTTAAAAATATACTAAAAGAAAAAGTACTTCCAACTTAAAACAAATTTTTCATTACTAGATATTTACACATCTCCCCTGTGATCGGACTCACATTGCCTTTTTTTTATTTTTATTAATGTCATTAAGAGCATCAGAACTCACAGTAAAATAGGCATTTCTGCCGTTATAACTTACTTCACAATTATTTGTTTTTGAGGTACTCATATAGAGTATTCCTCAAGGGCACTTTGTTTGTGTTTTTTAGTTTACGGTTTGTTTTCCATGATTGATTAAAAACTAAATAATTTTTTAACTGAAACTTTGTTTTTCTTAATTAAAACTTTTTTTTACTTTTTCCCGTGTACACACTTCTTTAAACACCAGTCGTGTTTATTATGTTCTTGATAATAATGCTAAAAAAATAGTTAGATTAAAATAAAAGTGGCTAAGAAATTGTCACGTTTATCGAGATAACGAGTAAACTTTCTAGCTAAATGGGATAAAAAATTGCTTAGTTTATCCAAAAAATGGCTAAGTTGGCATCACTTTTGTGCTGTAACATGGCACCTAACAGTTCTCTGCATTTCCACATTTTGCTCTTTATAGCGACCTTCACTTGTGTACAGCTTGTTTTCCTATTGTATAATTTTACAATCTGCTGGATATACTTATATGAAAATAACTTGCGGCAGCACTGAACATCAATAACATTTTAGTGCCAAATAAGCTTGTTTGTGCACTATCAAAGTTTTATAGTTACATTTATTCTTGTTGAATACAAGTGTGTACGTACTTAAAAATTTTACTATTGCTGGTGTTTTTGTAGTTGTTTCTTTATATTGTTCTTTACTTAAGGTCCTCAGTATTTGGTGTTTTTGGATAAGTGAGTATTTCCGTTAAGCATCAAGTAGCAGCCACTAACATGTCTACTTAAAAGGAAACACACATAGTCGTATTTTAATATATGTTACGCACTTATTTGTCAACAAAGATTATCTTACAAGTAAAACAATTCATGTGCGTGTGTGCAGGGATATTAATATATGTACGAGTATGTATAACAATTATTTTCAAATGTTACTTGCACATGCACTATATCGTATTCACTATTCTACTGTACAAACACAAAATATTGTACACTTGTACACACGTTTTATTGTTGTCCACTAACACAAATTATATTACACATTCCATTTGTAGACATGTTTTACACTTCCTTTTCATATCCTGCCAAACGTTGGCCAGCTAGTGCTATTCTATACAATTTTTTCTTTGTATTCGAATTGTACATTAAAATAAAATTTCCACAGAAAGATCGGTTTTAACGTACACTTCAAGCACACATTATTTTTTTAAAATGGGGTAACACAATATAATGCACATCCAAACACATTAACAGCAGAACTAAACAGTTATATAATTATAATTATAATTATAATTTCGTAAACTCCGCAAAACAATCATTATAAATAAGTATTTTTTTTAAATTAATTTTTATTAAAAAAAAAATACTCCTTAGTAACTTCACATATGGACGCAGAGCTCCTCTGTGGCGTAATCTGGTCGACTGTCATACCTCTGATCCAGGGAAATGACATTTCGACTACAAAATAAATACGGCTGACTTTTTCTGGTTCATTGATGCAGCGATATTCATATAGTGGCATCCAGGATATCAACAGGGAGGATCCTCTCTGGAAAGGTAACTAAATTCGTTCACCCCTGTCTTACAAAAATATGAAACAACGGCAAAGGGTTTCATTTGTTCGTTTGTCAATATGTGCATCTTTATCGGACATATTTCAGCCGTCTTTGCTGCTGTATAATTTTTTTTTTTTTTTTTTTTTCATATACATCTTTATTTATTGTATCTTCAAAAATGAACTAACAATAAGTAATCAAATCTTAAATCTAAATATAATTATTAGGCCCGACCAATATCGGACATAAGCTTAGTGATAGTTATAAATAATACATAAGTAGTGATAATCAAAAAGAAGTATTTTTAAGCAGTCCCATCTGGAGTGTTGGGTATAAGAGCCCTTGTGTCCCTCTTTTTTAAGCGGATGTGTCCAGTAAAGCTCAAAATATTACGGGCAAGCGGATTAGGATGTGACTCGAGTTTAGTTAAATATTTGCCTGCGTATTTTGCAATTTCTTCACTCACTAGTGGCATATTTAAATCACGATGAATATTTGAGTTTTTAACGTACCATGGAGCAGATGTTATCAAACGTAAAATTTTGTTTTGCCTTCGTTGGATTCTCTCGACATTTGAAGCTGAAGCAGTGCCCCACAGCTGAATTCCATAGCACCATATTGGCTTCAAAAGCGACTTGTATATCAAGAGTTTGCAGTCTAGGCTGAGTGTTGAATTTCTGCCAATTAACCAATATATTTGAGTCAATTTAAGTTTCATTTGGGTTAACTTAGAGTCAATATGATATTTCCATGTAAGCCTTCGATCAAGGTGTATGCCAAGGTATTTGACTTGAGAATGTTGAGGAATATTTTGATTGTTGATTCGAATGGGGGAACAGGTATCTTTTCTTAGGGTAAACGTTATATGAACACACTTTTGTTCATTGACTCTAATTCTCCATAAGTTCAACCATATTTCAAGCTGGGTAATGTGTGCTTGGAGATTGCGGGATGCCTCATCAGGATTTTTGTGAATACTCAAACAGGCTGTATCATCGGCAAATGTAGAAGTGTGGATGTTATTGCTCACAGGCATATCACAAGTATATATTAGATACAAGACTGGCCCCAGAATACTACCCTGTGGCACACCAGAAGATATAGATTCGGGTACACTCATGAAGTCTCCTTCCACAACAGTAAACTTTCTATCGAGAATATAACTTTCCAAAAGCTTTTGTATATTTATTGGTAGGTATGTCTTCAATTTTAAAACTAGGCCTTTGTGCCATACTTTGTCAAATGCCTGAGAAACATCAATAAAAAGGGCAGAACAATACTTCTTTTCTTCAAAAGTCCTCCTTATAATTTGAACCAATCTATGCGTTTGCTCAATAGTGCTATGCTGACTTCTAAAGCCAAATTGATGGTCGGGGATGCACCCAGTATCAGCTAAAATTGTGGACAATTTAGTCATGAGCAGCTTTTCGAAAAGCTTTGAAATTGTTGAAAGTAAGCTTATAGGCCTATATGACTCAGCCTTGGTAAGATCTTTGCCTGGCTTTGGAATCATTTTAATCTTGGCAAGTTTCCAGTTATGTGGAAAATACTGCATTCGTAAAATGGCATTAAAAATAAATAGCAAAATTCTTATTGCAATATGAGGCAAGTTCATCAGCATCTTGTTACTAATGCCATCAATACCTGGAGCTTTCTTAGGGTCGAGTTCAGCAACTATTTTTTGTAGTTCATGCATCTTAAACCTTAAGGGACGAGGGGGTAGAGAGACTACACTCGGTAAATCGGCAGCACCCGTACATGAATTGGGAGTGAATACAGATTTTAAATGCTCAGAAAATAAGTTACCTTTCTCACTATCGCTTCTTGCCCAGCCTCCAGTCGAAGTACGCAATGGTGATTTGAGATCAACGGGTCTTTTGAGATTTCTAGTAGCGCGCCATAAAGAGTAATTAGATGTTGACGTTACATCAAGACCTTCTAAGTACTTTTCCAGTAATGCAGTCTTTTCCGACGATAGCAGCTCTTTGAGTCGTTTAGTACATTCTTTAAGTCTGATTTTATTTAGGGGTGATCGGTGTTGTTGCCATTCTCTTCTAGCTCTCCTTTTTTCACATACGAGACGTTCAATATCCGTAGAATAAATTCTATTAAAGCCAGTCTGCGGACAGGAAGTAGTGGCATGTTCAGCAGCCTGTTTAATATATTCGGTAAGATTGGCAATATTAAATTCAATATCATCAGGTGATCTTAGCTGAATGTTTTCTACGCAGTGACTACTAATATATTTTTTGAATCCTAGCCAGTTGACCCTGTTAATCGTTTTCGCATATGAGTTAGTTAAATCACTCCTTAGTGGGTTGAAAATTGTAACTATTGTGGGAGAGTGATCGGAGGACAGATCTACAGAGCCCTCTACGTGAATTAAGTCCCTATGGATATTTTTCGTGACGCCAAAATCTATAACATCTGGAATTTTTCTTACGTCAGTAGGCCAGTAAGTAGGCTCCCCACTCGAAATGACATCTAAGCCCATTTTTGAAATTGTATTAAACAACGCTCTACCTCTAGGTGTAACAAGACGCGAGCCCCAGTACGTATGTTTTGCATTGTAGTCACCAGCTGCTACGAAACAAGATCCAAGCGATTTGTAGAACTTCTCATACTGATCTTCGGTAACTGAAAATCTGGGAGGTGAGGAAATTGATGATATCACGAAATTCGAACAAAAATTTTCTACGAAAATATTCGTAGCTTGCATATATTCTTCACTAACGTTCTCAAGGATATAGTGCTTGAGTCTTGACTTAATTAGAATTGCTGATCCACCGCATGCTCTCCCTCTCGGGTCCTTTGAATCATATAGAGTGTAACCATTTATCTTAAAGCAGCTTCTCGAAGTCAAGTGAGTCTCAGAGACCATCATTATATCAATATTTTTTTCCGTGAGGAAGTGCTCAAGTTCATTTTTATGTTGGCGAATGCCGTTTGCGTTCCAGAAACATAGTTTTAACGTGTTCATGGTTTGTTGACTAATGCTTGAAGCAGAGTATTCTGCATTCTCAGCATTTCTTGCATCATGCTAGTCATATTTGTTGTAAAGTTGTTTATAGTTAGCACCAGATTCTCAATAGTAGCTTCAAGACGACTAAAGTTAAAGCTAGAGTTTGCATTCGTTGAATTACTTGGCGGTGGAACATTTTGTGTGGGAATAGAACTAGTCTTAGCAGCATCGGCATACGATACACGTGAAGTTACTAGTTGGCTAGTTTGAGGAAGAGTGGCGGAGTAAGCATTTGCTGATTGAACTGGAGCTAATTTAGATTTTTGACCCATAGCCTGTTTAACGAAAGAATATACACGGCATCCTCTGTAATTAGCGGTGTGATTTTCTCCACAATTACTGCATTTTTTTTCAGCTTGTACTTTTGGCTTGGTACAGTTAGCAGTACCATGCAATTCACCGCAGATAACACAAACTGTAGGTAATTTGCAGTAGGTTTTTGTGTGGCCATATTCTTGGCAATTATGGCACTGTACGGGACCTGAACGCTTACGTGGCTCTTCAACTGTGATTTTTCGGTGTAAAAGGTATTTTAGACTATAAATTGGGTGCGTCTCATTTTTCTTTAACTGTATATCATTCGGCTCCAGTTCAACACGAAATAGAGGCTGGGGAATCTTTTCTCTATTGATTATATTGGTAACATTTTTTACCTTAAATCCTTGTTCGATAAGTGCACATTTTACTTCTTCAGGCTCAACATATGAATCTATCCCCTTTAATACTATTTGTAAGCCTTTAGCACTCTTAAGTTGATATGTATAAAAATTTGTTTTATTTTTTTCAAACTCACTAACAATTTTTCGGAAATCTTTTTCATCATATATTTGGATTTTAGTTTCATCAATATTACCTCGTTTAATTGGAATGATGTGAAAAGTATTTTCACCAATGGTCGACAGTAGATTTTTTAGAAGCGCGTTTGAATTTTTTTCTCTCAGATAAATAGGTGGTGGCTTGAAAGACTTTTGCGATGATGCGGCGGGCTTGTCGTTTTTGTCTTGCAATAATGAAAAACGATTTTGACGATTGATAGAAGATGTGCTGTTATCCCTAGACATCTTTGGGGCGGATCCAATTTTAGTAGAATTTGGGCTTCGCCCGCGCTTTAAAATGGTTATATATCTGTCCATTCCTACTTGTACCTTTGGTTTTGTACTACTGTTGTCTTCAGTAACAACTTGTTTAATTGTTGACCACGAGTCGGAAGCGGATGATATCGCTGAGTTAAATGTAGAAGTACTAGGCAATAATGTCAACGATTCACTAGTTGGCATTGGACAAAGCGAAGTTGATCGCTGACGAAACTGTGGTTTTGTCGTTAGAAAAAGTCTATTATCAGATTTTTGATTTTTATTAAGAGCTTCAGAACTCACAGCAAGATTATTATCAGATTTTTTATTTTTATTGTTATCATTATGAGCATCAAAACTCACAGTAAAATAGGCATTTCTGCCGTTAGAACTCACTTCACTATTTTTTTCCTCTGGGGTACTCATAAAGAGTATTCCTCAAGGGTATTTTGTATGTTTTTTTGTTTACGGTTTTTTTTTGTTTTTGTTATTTCTATATGTAAAAATATTATCAAAGCAAAAAAATGCTTATTTATCAAAGTTAATATGTACTACGAATATTTTTTGTATGCTTTTTTTTTTGTTTAGTTTGTATATAAGAAAAATTCCGCTATTACGTCTGTTCACTATGAAGGTACAACGAGAACTCCGCTGTATAATTTTGAATTAAAATACTTACAGTATCCTTGAAATTAAAATCAAAATCAATTTCTTCAGCGCTAATATTATATACTTTAAGGTCCTCATGCGGTGCTTCTTTTGTTTTAAAAATATAGCAATTGCAATCCGACATAACCATGAAATTTTTAATAAAATCGGTATAATTGGAATAGCGTCAAATATTAAACTATTATCTTGTATAATTAAAAATTTGTGTTCGGTTGTTATATCGTCTAAGCGGACCGTAGCCAAATAAACGTCCTAGGGGTTCAGTTTTTGTGTTACCGGGAATACGTACGCAGAAAAATCAGATTCGTAGAGACAACCGAATTTGTTGCCAATCTAATTTTGGCGGTTGCACCAACTATCATAGAATTCTGGTATGTCGACTGCAATTTTCTTGTGGTGCCACTATATTCTAATTATAACCCGGTAACAGGGGTTTCACGCAAATGCATGTTTTTCCCCTTACCCCTGATAATAGCAAGAACGAAATATCTTTACGAAACAATGAATGTGCGTAAAAATGGTATCGATTTGTTAGTGCATATACATACATATATTTCATAAATTTCATAAAATATTATTGTTGACATATTATTAATTCAAGACAATTTTTTTTTTTTGCAAATTTATTCTCTTCCATTGGATTGTAGAATTATACAAGCACACACATCTACCACATTTGATGAAAATCGTAATTTTGATGATTTCAAAAGGAATTTGTCTGCTCTAAACCGAAAGTAGACTTGATATTGTTTTTAAAATCACAATAGATTTAAAAAACAAATCTAATAGCTAGTATTCAATTCGTTGTAATGGTTGAGTTAAATAAATATACAACATCATATAAAAATAATTATTTAAATTTGAGCCGATTACATCCACAAGAATTTTTCAATTCACAAAAGCTTTCTAATAATAAATTGATAGAACTTCACATTCGAAAATATAAAAAACTATCTTAACCCGGTGTGCTTCTTCCATATAAAAAAATAATTTTGAAAATAGGTCCACATATGATGAAGTTATTTGATATTCACTTTTTAAAGAATGGCACTTTGCTTCCCCCCCCCTAACAATTGCAATAAAAACAAAAAATTAGTGGAACTTTGTCATATGGAAAAAGAATTTGGGAGGACAAAAATATTTGATTATTAATTTTAGGGGTGGGAATTTTGTAACCCCAACCTATCAATTTCAAAAAAAAATTAGTGAACCTTTTCCACATGCAAAAGAATTTGCAAATTGGTCCACAAACGACAAAAATAATTTTAGTGGACCTCTATATGCAAAAAGCATTTTGAAAATTGGTCGACAAATGAGGAAATTTTGCAACACCCACCCCTCTTTCCAATTTCAAAAACAAAAAATTTAGTAGATCTCTTTCATACGAACATTTTTTTGGAAATTGGTCCACATATGTTGAAGTTACTTGATATTCATTTCGTACGTACGTCCAGCAATTTGCTTCTATCTCCCCCCTCAATTTGCAAAAAAAAATTATTCTTTTTCCATATGATCCATGAGTTTTGAAAATTTGTCCACAAATGTCAGAAATATTTGATAAAAAATTTTTTTGGCGGGCACATTTAGACCCCTTCTCCCCCTCCCAACATTTAAAAAAATATTTAGTGGACCTCTTAAATATGTAAAACGCATTTTGTAAATTGGTCAATAGATCTTTTTTTTTTAATACATGATTTTTTTATTTATTGTATCTTCATATATGAACAAACAATAAGTATTCAAATCTGAAATCTAAAAATATAATTAGGCCCGACCAGTGTCGGACATAAGCTTAGTAATAGTTATATATAATACATAAGTAGTGATAATCAAAAGGAAACAAATAAAAAATAAAAGTATTTTCAAAAAGTCCCATCTGGGGTGCTGTGAATAAGAACCCTTGTGTCCCTCTTTTTTAGGCGGATGTGTCCAGTAAAGTTCAAAATATTACGAGCAAGCGGATTAGGATGTGAATCGAGTTTTGTTAAATATTTGCCTGCGTATTTTGCAATTTCTTCAGTAACTAGTGGCATATTTAAATCACGATGTATATTTGAATTTTTTATATACCATGGAGCCGATGTTATTAACCGTAAAATTTAGAGGGTGAGGGTTGAATTTCTACCAACCAGCCAATGTATCTGAGTTAGTTTAAGTTTTACTTGCGTTAGCTTAGAGTCAATGTGGTATTTCCATGTGAGCCTGCGATCAAGATGTATACCAAGGTATTTCACATGTAAGTTTTGAGGAACAATTTGATTATTGATTGTAACGGGGGAACAACTGCTTTTCTTAAGGTAAATGTTACCTGAGCACACTTCTGTTCGTTTACCTTTATTCTCCACATGTTTAACCATAGTTCTAGCTGAGTAATATGTTGCTGAAGATATCGGGAAGCCTCGTGTGGGTTTTCGTGCATACTAAGGCAGGCTGTATCATCGGCAAATGTAGATGTGTGAATATTACTGCTCAATGGCATATCACAAGTATAAATCAAATATAAAACTGGCCTCAGTATACTCTCCTGTGGCACACCGGATGAGATTATTTCAGGCGTACTCATAAAGTCTCCTTCCACAACAGTGAACTTCCTGGCAATAATGTAACTTTCCAGCAGATTTATAATATTTATTGGTAGGTAAGTCTTTAGTTTTAAAATTAGGCCTTCATGCCACACCTTATCAAATGCCTGAGAAACGTCAATGAACAGCGCAGAGCAATACTTTTTTTCTTCAAAAGTTTTTCTTATAAATTGAACCAATCTATGAGTTTGTTCAATGGTGCTATGCTGACTTCTAAATCCAAATTGATGATCCGGTATGCACTCATTATCAGTTAGAATTGGGGACAATTTTATCATGAGTAACTTTTCAAAGAGCTTTGACATTGCTGACAGTAAACTTATTGGCCTATATGACTCAGCTTTGGTAAGATCTTTGCCCGGCTTTGGAATCATTTTAACCTTGGCAAGCTTCCAGCTGTTTGGACAATACTCCAGTCGTAAAATGGCATTGAAAATGAATAACAGGATTCTAATAGCTATACGAGGCAACTTCATCAGCATCTGGTTACTAATTCCATCAATACCCGGAGCTTTTTTCGGGTTGAGTTCTGCAATTATTTTTGTACATCACGCGTCTTAAATTTTATTGGTCGAGGGGGTAGCGCAACTACATTTCGCAAATCAACAGCACCAGAACATGTGTTTGGGGTAAATACGGATTTTAAATGTTCACCAAATATTTTACCTTTTTCAGTATCGCTTCTTGCCCAACCTCCTGTAGATGTGCGCAAGGGTGGTTTAAAGTCAACTGGTGTTTTAAGCTTTCTAGCAGCGCGCCACAAAGAGTAATTGGATGCTGGTGTGACATCAAGACCTTCCAAATAATTTTTAAGAGATGCATTTTTTTCAAATGCAAGCAACTCTTGGAGTCGTTTAGTGCACTCTTTAAATCTGATTTTAAGTTGAGGTGATCTGTGCTGTTGCCATTCCCTTCTAGCTCTTCTTTTTTCGCATACGGCACGTTCAATATCGGTAGAATAAATTTTATTAAACCCAGTCTGCGGATGGGAGGTAGTAGCATGTTTAGCAGCCTGCTTAATATTTTCGTTAAGGTTGGCAATGTTAGTTTCAATATCATCAGATGTTCTTAGCGTAATATTTTCCGTGCAATGACTACTAAGATATTTTTTAAATCCCAGCCAATTAACACGATTTATCAAATTCGCATATGGGTCAGGTAAGTCACTTCTTAATGGGCTACAAATTGTAACGATCGTGGGGAGTGATCGGACGAGAGATATAGAGAAACTTCAATTTGAATTAAATCCCTAGAGATATTTTTCATGACGCCAAAATCTATAACATCTGAAATTGTATGTATGTCAGTAGGCCAATAAGTGGGCTCCCCACTCGAAATGACATCCAAGCCCATTTTGGAAATTGTATTGAACAACGCTCTACCTCTGGGTGTAACAAGACGCGAACCCCAGAACGTATGTTTAGCATTATAGTCGCCAGCTGCTACGAAACAAGGGCCCAGAGATTTGTAAAAATCCTCGTATTGATCCTCAGTAATTGCGAATCTAGGAGGGAAGTAAAATGATGATATGACAAAATTAGTGCAAAAATTTTCGACACAAATATTCGTTGCTTGTAAATGTTCTTCACAAATGTTGTCAATAATACAATGAGTCTTAACTTTATTAAAATTGCTGATCCACCGCATGCTCTTCCTCTCGGGTCCTTTTGAATCATATAAGGTGTAGCCATAAATTTTAAAAAGGCTTCTCGAAGTCAAATGAGTCTCAGAGACCAACATTATTATTTTTTTTTTTTTTTTACACACATATATTTATTTATTGTATCTTCAAAATATGAACTAACAATAAGTATTCAAGTCTTAAATCTATATATAATTATTAGGCCCGACCAGCATCGGAGATAAACTTAGTGATAGTAATTAATAATACATAAATTTCGTATTAAGCACAATAATTATTTTCAAGAAGTATCATTTGGGGTGCTGACTATTAAGGCCCTTGTGTCCCTCTTTTTTAGGCGGATGTGTCCAGTAAAGTTCAAGATATTACGAGCAAGCGGATTAGGATGTGACTCGAGTTTTGTTAAATATTTACCTGCGTATTTTGCGATTTCTTCAGTCACTAGTGGCATATTTAAATTACGATGTATATTAGAATTTTTGATGTACCATGGAGCCGATGTTATTAACCGTAAAATTTTATTTTGCTGTCGTTGGATTCTATCCACATTTGAAGCTGAAGCAGTGCCCCATAGCTGAATTCCGTAGCACCATATTGGCTTCAAAAGCGACTTGTATATCAAAAGTTTGCAATCTAGACTGAGTGTTGAATTTCTGCCAATCAACCAATGTATTTGAGTTAACTTAAGTTTCATTTGAATTAGTTTAGCGTCAATATGATGTTTCCATGTAAGCCTTCGATCAAGGTGTATGCCAAGGTATTTAACTTGAGAATGTTGAGGAATATTTTGATTATTGATTCGAATGGGGGAACAGGTATCTTTTCTTAGGGTAAACGTTATATGAACACACTTTTGTTCATTTACTTTAATTCTCCATAAGTTCAACCATATTTCAAGCTGGGTAATGTGTGCTTGGAGATTGCGGGATGCCTCATCAGGGTTTTTGTGCATACTCATACAGGCTGTATCATCGGCAAATGTAGAAGTGTGGATGTTATTGCTCACAGGCATATCACAAGTATATATTAAATACAAGACTGGTCCCAAAATACTAACCTGTGGCACACCAGAAGATATAGAATCGGGCACACTCATGAAGTCTCCTTCCACAACAGTAAACTTCCTATCAACAATGTAACTTTCCAAAAGTTGTTCTATATTTATTGGAAAATATGTCTTCAATTTTAAAAATAGGCCTTTGTGCTATACTTTGTCAAATGCCTGAGAAACATCAATAAAAAGGGCAGAACAATACTTCTTTTCTTCAAAAGTCCTCCTTATAACTTGAACCAATCTATGCGTTTGCTCAATAGTGCTACCCTGACTTCTAAAGCCAAATTGATGGTCCGGGATGCACCCATTATCAGCTAAAATTGTGGACAATTTAGTCATGAGCAGCTTTTCGAAAAGTTTTGAAACTGTTGATAGTAAGCTTATAGGCCTATATGACTCAGCCTTGGTAAGATCTTTGCCCGGCTTCGGAATCATTTTAATCTTGGCAAGTTTCCAGTTATGTGGAAAATACTGCATTCGTAAAATGGCATTAAAAATAAATAGCAGGATTCTTATTGCAATATGAGGCAATTTCATCAGCATCTTGTTGCTAATTCCATCAATACCTGGGAGCTTTCTTCGGATTAAGTTCAGCAATTAGTTTTTGTACATCGCGCATCTTAAACTTTATGGGTCGCGGGGGTAGAGCAACTACACTCGGAAAATCAGCAACATCAGTACATGAGTTTGGGGTAAATACGTATTTTAAATGATTTGCAGATATGTTAGCTTTTTCAGTATCGCTTCTTGCCCAACCTCCGGTAGATGTGCGCAGAGGTGGTTTAAACTCAACGGGGGTTTTCAGCTTTCTAGCAGCGCACCACAAAGAGTAATTAGATGCTGGAGTGACATCAAGACCTTCCAGATAATTTTTAAGAGATGCAGTTTTTTCAATTGCAAGTAACTCTTGGAGTCGTTTAGTGCACTCTTTAAATCTGATTTTAAGTTGTGGTGATCTGTGCTGTTGCCATTCCCTTCTAGCTCTTCTTTTTTCATGCACGACACGCTCAATATCGGTAGAATAAAGTCTATTAAAACCAGTCTGTGGATGGGAGGTAGTAGCATGTTCAGCAGCCTGTGCAATCAATTTGTTAAGGTTGGCGATGTTAGCTTCAATATCCTCGGGTGTTCTTAGCGTAATGTTTTCCGTGCAATGACTACTAAGATATTTTTTGAATCACAGCCAATTTACACGATTGACCATCTTCACATACGAGTGAGTTCTCTGTGGGCTACAGATTGTAACGATCGTGGGAGAGTGATCGGACGAGAGATCTAAAGAAGCTTCAACGTTAATTAATTCCCTAGAAATGTTTTTTATGACGCCAAAATCTATAACATCCGGAATTTTATTTATGTCAGTTGGCCAGTAAGTAGGCTCCCCACTCGAAATGACGTCCAAGCCCATTTTGGAAATTGTATTGAACAACGCTCTACCTCTGGGTGTAACAAGACGCGAACCCCAGAACGTATGTTTAGCATTATAGTCGCCAGCTGCTACGAAACAAGGGCCCAGAGATTTGTAAAAATCCTCGTATTGATCCTCAGTAATTGCGAATCTAGGAGGGAAGTAAAATGATGATATGACAAAATTAGTGCAAAAATTTTCGACACAAATATTCGTTGCTTGTAAATGTTCTTCACAAATGTTGTCAATAAAATAATGCTTGAGTCTTGACTTTATTAAAATTGCTGATCCACCGCATGCTCTTCCTCTCGGGTCCTTTGAATCATATAAGGTGTAGCCAGAAATTTTAAAAAGGCTTCTCGAAGTCAAATGAGTCTCTGAGACCAACATTATATCAATATTTTTTTCCGTGAGGAAGTGCTCAAGTTCATTTTTATGTTGGCGAATGCCGTTTGCGTTCCAGAAACATAGTTTTAACGTGTTCATGGCTTCTTAACTAATGCCTGAAGCAGTGTATTCTGCATTCACAGCATTTCTTGAATCATGCTACTCATATTTGTTGTAAAACTATTAATAGTAGCTTCAAGGCGAATAGAATAGTCTTAGCAGCATCGGCATACGATACACGTGAACCAACTGGTTGGCTTGTTTGAGGAAGAGTGGCGGAGTAAGCATTTGCTGATTGAGCTGGAGCTAGTTTAGGTTTTTGACCCATAGCCTGTTGTTGTGAATCAGAATTGATCAACCCTCGTACCCGTACATTGCACAACTTTGTTAACGCAGCAGCAACCAGTTCATTCACTTGGTTGTTTGCTAAATTCTTTGCGTTGACAAATTGTGCAATAGCAATATTTCGTAATTGGGTCAAAAGCTAAATAACATTAAGGAAATAGGTTAGCAAGTTAGCATAATAATAATAACTGTTAAGCATAATATTAATGTTGAAATATATTTAAGTATGATTAAGTTTTGTATAAATAGTTCGATTTAAGAAAGCAAGAGTTGAGTTGTATTTTGGCAGTTATAATAGGGAGTTGTATTGAGGAGTTTGTATTTAGGAGTTGTATTAAGAAGTTTGTCTTGTATTTTAGCAGTCAAAAGTTAGAGTCATACCTGCGATTCCCACGGGACCCTCCAGGTTTAAAATTGTAAATTAAAATAAGATACTAGTTTTTAGTAACAAAGCCTTTTTAAAATAAATCCTTTAAATATACTCAAGAAAAATCCGTATTCAAATTAAAACACAACATTTTGGCGCAGCCGGTATTAGCAAGAGTACAGTTTGATACCTTTTGACAGTTTGAAGGAAGTATATTGATATTGGAAAGCTATTTTAGCTCAATTTAATTTTAATATACTGAATTAAATTGTTAAAAGGATACGTTGTTCTGTATACCAACATTTACTACACAACGCAAGGTTTTAATGAGCTATTTTAGCAGCCTTAAGCTACGCAGACTTTGGTGGTAAACTCAATGACGATCAAACATTTGCTCGAGACAAATGGGACCAACACAAATGGTAAAAATATTTATATAAGTGATGAATTAGTAAATTAAACTAGATAAATGCATAGTGAAAAATTCAAAATGATTAGCAGTATTTAAATAGAAGGAAAGTTTGTTTGTGCAAGTGAACATTGAAAATAAAAGTGGATTTAGGAAATTTTGCTTGAGCTATATGGAGGATTTGAAAAAAAAAATTACAAAAGACACAAGAGGAGACCAGGGAAATTTCTGAGCGAGTGTGGAATCTCATAAAGTACCTTAACAATACCAAAGAGTATATAGAATTAGTAAAGCATAAAGTGAGGAGCCAGGGAAACATAACTGAATTTGAAAAGATAGATATTTTATTGGAAGAACTACAAGTGCTACATGAACATCAACAAAGTCCAGCTATATCTAAGGAAATAGAAGAATATTTACACGTTAACCGGATTTTGAAGCAGCAGAACGAAAGCTTAAGAAAAACCATTGAAGAAGCTGAACAACAGATTCAAGACAGCGAACAGAAGACACAAGCATTTAAAGACTTCGCGCAGCGCGTTAACCCTAACTTGACTCCTGACCAGTTGCAGCAAGTCATCGAAAATAGAAAAGACTCAACAAATCGAAACGCTGAAGTCAAAGATACGAAACTTACAAGGAGAGACGAGGAAAGTGATTACAATTAACACCACAACAAGTAGTAACAACATGACAACTTTTACCGAACTCTTGAAAACCATATCCCATGTGGTACCAATTTTTTACGGAACTGATGGGCCAGAACTGGCAAGGGAAGCCAAGAAGTTTATTGAAGGATGTATGATAGCAAAGGATAAACTAGTAGAACCAGGTAATGTGATCGACATAATCAAATGCATCAAAACTAGATTATTTGGAAATGCTTACTCATATTTGCACAATAAAGAGTTCACAACAATAGAAGCCTTATGTCAGGCTATTAGAGAAAAATTTGTAAAAGGCAAAACTCTAACAGAATTGCAAGAACTAATTTTTAGTAGTAAACAAGGTCCAACGGAGACAGCATATGAATTTGGAGAGAGACTAGAAGGACTACTTACAGATGCCACAGAACTAATTGCAGCACAATGGCAAGAAGTTTCCCATCAAAAATCTATGATAGATCATTGCAACCAATCCGCAGTAAGAAGTTACATAAGAGGCTTACGAGATCCTAGATTGATGTCAAAATTCATCGGACACGAAAACGAAAAGCTATCTGCCCTGCTGAAAATCACCAAGGATGCTCAAAATCTCTTTGGTTCTAATATGAAACCTTCAAATATCATGACAATGCATACCGAGGAACCTTTATATGATACGGTTCAGCAGTTGATAAAAGAAGTCCGACAACTATCCATGCATCAGAAGACCTGTAACCATTCAATGCCAAACAGTAATTCACGAGAAAACTCAAAATACTGGAGCCCTATGATAGACGAATGCTATAATCAAGGAAACAATATGTGCTATAATCAAAGCAGACGACAGGGGCATAACGAATGCAATTTCAGAAGGAATATAAAACCTCCAGACTATGGAATAAATAGGCAAAATTTCACAAGCTCGAGAACTCAAAATAAAAGTGAAACTAGGTATAACAACAATGAGGAGCGACGCTATTTTAGATGCAATCAACAGGGTCACTTTTCTACTAATTGCCCAAGAAACAGACGGAGTATAAATAGCGATAATAGAAATGGCATCAATAGAGGCAACAATGATGTAAACAGAAGCAGATATAATTGCAACAGCAATAATTCGGGAAACGAGAATCGGCCCGGCCAAGATTAATGGACCGGAATGCCGAAAAATTTAGAGAAATTACTATTGAAGAAAATGAGAATAAAACACACCACGTAAGAACTAACTATGAAGAAGATAAAGCTTTTAATATCATAAATTTAGATATTAACAATATACACTTGACAGAGGAGCAGGATAATCAGAAACAGCAAGACAAGGATAACATCGAATTAATATCTGGTGCAAGACGCACAGATTTAGTAAGAAAACCCCTGAATAATATGGCAATGATGACATGTAATGATATAAATAATAGGATAATTAAGGACGGAAACGTCGCAGAACATCAAATCAACCACCCAGAGTACAAAAATGAACTGAGACTGGAGAGTGATGTTAGTAGCAACGAAAGTTGTGAGATAAACGATGCGTATATAAGCTTTCCTTGTAGAGAAGCAAAAGAGGAAAAATTACTACTGTTGGTAGACTCAGGCGCTGATACTACACTAGTAAAGGAAGAAGCTTTGACATCGTGCATAAAAGTTAATAAAAATGAGAAGAAAACCTTGTCAGGAGCCTTTGGAGGAAACATGAGTACCAAAGGAACTATAATTGTGAACCACAAATACGTGGACAAACTAAGTTTTAAAATGCACATAGTACCAAAGGGCACAATTTTGCCAGCAGATGGTTTGCTGGGCCGAGATATGATGTGGAATAGGTCGGTTACCGACACAATAAACAAAAACATAAAATTTTTTGAAAACCAGAGAGAAATAGTTTCCTTGCCACTTGTTTCAGAAATTCCTCCATTATATATATCCGAAAATTTTTCTATAAAAGGACGTTCCCAGAGAGTTGTATCAGTAGCAGTAACCAAGGCTACGGGAGAAATAATAGTAAATAAACTAGAAATTTTACCAGGGGTTTTTGTGGTCGAAACCCTAACATCAATCAAAAGGGGAATAGGTTAGGACCATATGAAATTGTAGATATACCAACACGTGTAAATATAAAATTGAGAGCAAAAAGGTGTGAAAAGGTCTAATATAAGAATTTAGTAAAACCCTATAAGGAACGCCATTTAATATAAGGTATAGGATAATTGATCATCCAGTTACGATCCAGGCTATTTAGTTATAAATTTATAAGGAAGAGCATTGAACTTTAATTATTTTACTTTTTTATATAAATTTTGCTTCAAATGTAGAAAATTGTTTAACAACAGTAAATAATTAATTTCCGGGTACTTTAAAATAAACAAAAAACACAAATATGCTTACTAAAAAGAAAAAAAAAAAAAAGAAATTAAACATAAAAAAGTTAGTTGAATAAACCATCGCTACAATACGTAATTGCAATTGAGCAAAATTGTTGACAAAAGGGAAATGATACAAAAATAAAGAACTTTTTTTAACTGCAATACGAGCTTGAGGAAAGTTAAGCTAGATCAGTTATGCATTGTATGGTATGAGCTGGCGAATACGTGCGTAAGCAACCTGAAGTATCAAAGTGCTGATGACGTATTTGTTTGCTCTGCATGCCGTGTATATGCACACCTGTTATCATGTTTTTATTTTTATTAATTTTAAGTTCAACAACTTTATGTTGACATACTTTAAATTTGATGACCATTTAAATTCAGTAATTTTAGATTGAAAAACAAAATAATAACAATGACAAACAGTAATTATTTCGAAAAAAACGTTGCCAACTAATGAAATTGTAAAGGCGAAATAAAAATGAATCTTTAAGAAAAATTAATACATTGAAAATCTTTAGGTGCATTTCAGTATGGTCAAATATTTGGTAATTAAATGAATATTAAATAAAAAAAATATATATATTTATGTACATATATAAATAGTGATATATGTATAGCAAAAGGTAAAAAATGTTTGTATGTATATGAAGCAAAACACTAAAAAATTATTGTTATACCATAAAGATAAGTGCAACAGCGGCTCAATGACAATCCCCAAAAGGAAGAAAGCTGACAGAAAGACAGATAACTCAAGGCGCATAGTCTCCTTGCAGCCAGCAACATTACAGACCAAGTCAAAAAACAAAGTCAACAGAAGCTGAAGCATCAAGTAATTCTCTTATTCAACGGGCATAGTACATTGATGAAAGATAATGAACCAGAACTACATGTGAGATGAATTATTGACTGCCATACCAGAACTCCCAGTAGTCTGCAGGGTCAGATTACTCCGGGAGTCAAGTCCCAGTAATACTTCAAGGAAAATCTTTGTGTAGATTACCACTCTATGAAATCAACTACAGAATATTGACATTCATTTGAGTACACCTAAATCAGTCATTTTACGGATTTATATTCCAATATCCGAAGTGAGGAAATTTTGGCACTGCAATCCTAAAATCAAAAAGTAAGATGGTTCATCGCAAATTGTTACATTCAGCTTTACTACAAGCAGCTCAGTAGCCGAGATATTGAAAACTATAGTGAATATAGAAAACTCTACCTTTACCTCTACAAAATTAAAATTAGCTAATGAATTGAATGAGGAGTAACTTCAAAGTGAATTCAAATGGACAATCAGTTAGCAATTGCTACAGATGTGCAACATTATATATGTGTAATAACAATGTTTTGATGTGATGAACCACCAAGGTATATACCCCATATGAAAGTGTATAGGTCGTTCGTTCCAAGATGGGTGCTCACGTTCATGATGCCGTCGGGTTACATTTGAAACTAACCATCCATTGTGTAAAATCACCATTTTGGACCCTTAGAACATCTAGTCTCAACAGAGAAAAATTTTATTGGCTTAGCTACTGAAGATGCTGATTTCTCGATACACCTTAGTGGCCCATGCAAGGGCGTGCCTGCATAAAGAAGAAAGTTACGAAATATTTAGAGGTAGCATAAATTTCAACACAGGAGCACAAACCAAATCATGTCAACCTGACTGAGAGCTAAGGAATTATGAGATCAGAATGCAGCGTATTTTCTCTACGTTAAAGGGGGAGTTATGTTATGCGTCCGTTTCGCTTACTGTTTAGCTACTTAGAATATCATAAGATGAACTACATTTAAGATTATATAATATGTAAAAGCATTTGATCCAAATAGTATTTTTGGAAAATATCTATAACTAGATATTTTCTTCTGCCAAGGGGGGAGGGATGTGTGAATCAGAATTGATCAACCCTCGTACCCGTACATTGCACAACTTTGTTAACGCAGCAGCAACCAGTTCATTCACTTGGTTGTTTGCTAAATTCTTTGCGTTGACAAATTGTGCAATAGCAATATTTCGTAATTGGGTCAAAAGCTAAATAACATTAAGGAAATAGGTTAGCAAGTTAGCATAATAATAATAACTGTTAAGCATAATATTAATGTTGAAATATATTTAAGTATGATTAAGTTTTGTATAAATAGTTCGATTAAGAAAGCAAGAGTTGAGTTGTATTTTGGCAGTTATAATAGGGAGTTGTATTGAGGAGTTTGTATTTAGGAGTTGTATTAAGAAGTTTGTCTTGTATTTTAGCAGTCAAAAGTTAGAGTCATACCTGCGATTCCCACGGGACCCTCCAGGTTTAAAATTGTAAATTAAAATAAGATACTAGTTTTTAGTAACAAAGCCTTTTTAAAATAAATCCTTTAAATATACTCAAGAAAAATCCGTATTCAAATTAAAACACAACACTGTTTAACAAAAGAATATACAGGGCATCCTCTGTAATTAGCGGTGTGGTTACCTCCACAATTACTGCATTTTTTTTTTCTGCTTGATCTTTTGGCTTCATGCAGCTAGCAGTACCATGCAATTCACCGCAGATAACACAAACTGTAGGTAAATTGCAGTAAGTTTTTGTATGACCATATTCTTGGCAATTGTGGCACTATACGGGACCTGAACGCTTTTGTGGCTCTTCAACTGTAATTTTTCGTATATAAGGTATAAAATGTATTTTAGGCTATAAATTGGATGTGTCTCGTTTTTCTTCAACTGTATATCATTTGGCTCCAGTTCAACACGAAATAGAGGGGATCTTCTCTCTATTGATTATATTAGTAACACTTTTTACTTTAAATCCTTCAATACGATCTGCATACCTTTAGCACTTCTAAGCTGATAAGTATAAAAATTAGTTTTATTTTTTTCGAAATAAGTAATAATTTTGCGGAAATCTTTTTCTTCGTATATTTGAATTTTTGTTTCATCAATTTTACCACGTTTTATTGGAATAACGTGAAATGCGTTCTCACCAACTGCCGAGACTAATTTTTTAATAAGGGCGTTCGAATTTTTTTCTCTCAGGTATATTGGTGGTGGCTTGGAAGTTTTTTTGGATGAAACAACGGGTTGGTCGTTATTTGCTTGCAATATTAAAAAACGATTTTGACGGTTAACTGCTGCGACGTCGTTATCCCTGGATATCTTGGGAACCGATGAAATTTTTGATGAATTTGGGCTTCGCCCGCGCTTTAAAATTGTGATAGAAGTACTAGGCAATAATGTCAACGATTCACTAGTTGGCATTGGACAAAGCGAAGTTGATCGCTGACGAAACTGTGGTTTTGCCGTTAGAAAAAGTCTATTATCAGATTTTTGATTTTTATTAAGAGCTTCAGAACTCACAGCAAGTCTATTATCAGATTTTTTATTTTTATTGTTATCATTATGAGCATCAAAACTCACAGTAAAATAGGCATTTCTGCCGTTAGAACTCACTTCACTATTTTTTTCCTTTGAGGTACTCATATAGAGTATTCCTCAAGGGCACTTTGTTTGCTTTTTTTTGTTTACGGTTTTTTTTTGTTGTTGTTGTTTCTATATGTAAAAAATATTTGCAAAGCAAATAAAGCTTATTTATTAAAGTCAATATGTACTACGAATATTTTTTGTATTTTTTTTTTTTGTTTAGTTTGTATGTAAGAAAAATTCCGCTATTACGTCTGTTCACTATGAAGGTACAACGAGAACTCAGAGCAACATTATATCAATATTTTTTTCCGTGATGAAGTGCTCAAGTTCGTTTTTATGTTGGCGAATGCCGTTTGCGTTCCAGAAACATATTTTTAACGTGTTCATGGTTTGTTAACTAAAGCTTGAAGCACTTTATTCTGCACTCGCAGCATTTCTTGCATCATGCTAGTCATATTTGTTGTAAAATTATTTATAGTTTGCACCAGATTATCAATAGTAGCTTCAAGGCGATTGAAATTAAAGTTCGAGTTTGTATTTGTTGAATTATTTGGTGGTGAAACATTTTGTGTATGAATAGAATTTGTCTTAGCAGCATCGGCATACGATACATGGAACTAACTGGTTGGCTCACTTGCGCAATAGTGGCAGATAAAGTGTTTGCTGATTGGGCTGGGGCTAATCTAGGTGTTTGCCTCATAGTCTGTTTGACGAAAGAGTACACAGGACAACCTCTGTAGTTAGCGGTGTGAATACCTCCACAATTACTGCATTTTTTGTCACTCTGATCTTTTGGTTTATTGCAACTAGCAGTGCCGTGTACTTAGCCGCACATAACACAAACAGTAGGTAATTTGCAGTAAGTTTTAGTATGTCCATATTCTTGACAATTATGGCACTGTACGGGTCCTGAACGCTTGTGTGGTTCTTCAACGGTTATTTTTCGATATAAGAGATATTTTAAATTATATATTGGATGTGTTTAATTTTTTTTAAATTTTATATCATTTGGCTCAGGTTCAACGTGAAATAGAGGTTGAGGGATCTTTTCCCTAGTTATTATGTTCGATACATTTTTTTACTTTAAAACCCTAGAGGACGAGAACATCTTTCACTTCTTCAGGAGCAACATAGGAATCTATGCCCTTCAACACAATCTGCATACCTTTAGCACTCTTGAGCTGATATGTGTAGAAATTTGTTTTACTTTTTTCAAATTCAGAAACCATTTTGCGAAAATCTTTTTCTTCATAAATTTGATATTTTTTATTGGAGCAATGTGAAATTTATTCTCACCAGTGACCGAAATTAATTTTTTAATAAGCGCGTTTGAGTTTTTTTCTCTTAAAGAGATTGGTGGCGGCTTGGAGGGTTTGTTCGCAGATTCAGCGGGTTTGTCATTGTCATTTTGCATTATTTTAAAACGGTTTTGCCAATTAGTAGAGGATGCGCTGTTATCCCTAGACATATTTGGAGCAGATGAAATTTTAGAGGAATTTGGGTTTCGCTACTCTTATCTTCAGTGTCAACTTGTTTAAGTGATGACCACGAGCCCGAAGCGGATAACATCGCTGAGCTAAATGTAGATGTACTAGGCAGCTGTAATTTTAACGATTCACTAGTTGGCATTGCACAAAGCGAATTTGATCGCTGACGAAACTGTGATTTTGCCGTTAGAAAAAGTCTCTCATCAGATTTTTTTATTTTTATTAAGAGCTTCAGAACTCACAATAAGTCTATCATCAGATTTTATATTGTTATCATTATGAGCATCATAGCTCACAGTAAAATAGGCATTTCTGCCGTTAGAACTCAGTTCACAATTTTTGTCCTTGGGGGCACTCATATAGAGTATTCCTCAAGGGTACGTTGTGTGTTTTTTTGTTTACGTTTTTTTTGTTTTTGTTATTTCTATATGTAAAAATATTAGCAAAGCATAAAAAATCATATTTGTCAAAGTTAATAAGTACTACGAATATTTTTTTGTATGTTTTTTTTTGTACCTTCATAGTTCTTGTTGTACTATGAAGGTACAACAAGAACTGAGGTCAGTAGATAACGAAGATATTTTTTAACCAAATACTGGGGTGGACAATTAGCTGCGACACCCTCCTCCAGCAAAATTTTTAATATGGTCCACAAATGGCGGAGTTATGCTCGTTAATATTATAAAACCCATAACATATTTTAAATAAGAGGGCGTAAAAGTGTTCGTGGTTGAAAAAGAAGTAGCCTATAATTCAATTCAGAGTCCTAGTTAAATCATGTGAAAATTTTAGGAAGTTCCGTCCTGAGGTCTGGTCTGCTATAAGGTACAAACAAACAAACAAACAAAAAAACAAACACACATTCCATTTTATATATGTGACAGCGCATAGAGAAAGGGACCTAAGAGTAAAAAAGACATTTTCACTTTTTTTTATGTGGACAACATTTGAGCATCGAATGAGACCAATCCCATACCCCAAAAGTGTTCCCTCCCTGAGATATGTGCGTTTTATGAAATTGAAGTCGACGATTCTAAGGTTATGTGAAAAAATTTTCGTACTAACAGAGTGATATTCACGATTTAAAAGAATTATAAATGAGTATTTATTATAATTCACAATTAATAATTTCAGAAAATAAACGTGGATTCGAACAAACGCGAGCAAAATTGATATCAAACTCATGGAAACAGCGCGCTAGGTAGAAATCAGTAAAAACCAACTACACAAAACAAGAGGTAAGGACGACCTACGCGCGTTTTCAAGGTTGACCAACACGTTCCTGACGTCATGAGATGTGTCGCTTTCAAATGAGACCAATACCAACATACTCAGTGATGGCACACCAAAGATACACGTATTTAAATCTTTAAAATGGATCTCCTGAACAAAACCGGTTTTTATCCTCAGGTCCCTTTCTATTTTGCGCGTCACATATAGGTTTGTCATTCCGTGTGTAATTTCCATAATATTAATATGCGACACATAAAATATATAAATTCTGAATCCTTATGCATAGCGAAGACGAATAGGTGATGTCCGTCTGTAAGTCTATCCATCCGTCCATTAGTTCGTCCGTCCGTCCGTCCGTCCGTCTGTAGTAGAAAATTATAGCTGGAAACTTTTAATTTTTTTTATGGATATTAGAGTAACTAAATAAAACAATTTTTTTTAATTTCCTTTTTTCTTTGTTCACTTAACAGACTTTATATATTTTCTTAAGAACTACTAGATTGGTACAAAGAATCAGAAAAAGTCTAAAATTATGATTTCAGGGTTGGAAAATTATTTTTTTTTGTATATAAAAGTAACTAGGTCAAATTATTTTTTTCTTTTTGTTAAATTCTAAGAGCTGCTGACCTGAAATTTGGACAGAGTATGTAGAACTTTAGCCGCTACAACAACAAATACATGATAATAAAAAATTAAAGGGTGTTCCAAAACGAGCAACGAAAAATGTAGGAATCCCATGTAATATACATACAATTGCATGTATATGCACTTGAGATTTGTAAAGTTAGTGTATTTTTATACAGACTACAACAATTAACACTAACATTTAGAAAAACATAAATTAAAGGGTGTTCTATCAGATAATGCAATTTTGAATATGTAATTTTGACAACTTGCTGTATCTTGGAAACCGTAAGAACTGAACCCTTGAAATTTTCAAAAACGGTAAGATTAAAAATTAGCCAAACCGAAAAAAAATTGCCAAAAACCAAAAAAATCGCCAAATTAAAAAGAAATTCTACAACTAAAATAAATTGCTAAAAACCTTAAAATTCGCCAAATTGAAAAAAAATGGCCAAAATCAAAACAAACGCCAAGAACCGAAGAAAAATCGCCATAACGAGAAAAAAGCGACAAAACTAAAAAAATCGTTTAAACTGAAAAAACACCATATTAAAAAACGCTTAAAACCGAAAGTACGAGCGCGAGTCAAAGTCGCACTTTATTGAATTTTTTTATACATGTTAAATATTTATTTAAGTATAAATGAAGGTTTGTGCCATGTTGCTTATTATCCTCTCAGCACAGTTGTGTTTTAAATTGATGGTCTTTCGTTGACAGTTCTCCTTAATTTTTAGTAAATGGAGATACAAATAAAATTTATCGCTTAAAAACAGTCATAGCTATAAAATAAATAAAAGAAAATGTTCCATTTCGTTTCCCTGAAGACGTTCCCTTGTGCTGAAAAAATTCTTTCGGAACGAACGTTTACATAATACCGCGAGATATTCTTTTTACAATGGGATGTTTAAATTGAGACACTAAACAGTTTTGCAACACAAAGATTATTAAATATAGGAAAATAGAAAAGAAGTTAGTTTACTTGTAATAAATTACCCGTGTAATTTAAATGGGTTTGATCATTGGTTTGTGTCAAAAACGATCTACTCAAAGAGTTCGGTACAAGTCTAATCTCGAGTGTCAGTGAACAAGCACTTGACGTCGTTTTTGGGAACTGGAATAAGGGTGAATGTAAAATATTTCTTAAATACATAGTGTAGAATAAAATATTCAACTTATTGCTAATATCGAAAAAAAAATCTAAAATATTTAATCGAAAAATGTCGATTAAAATACCTACTAAAAATTGCACTAAAGCAAAAAATGATACATTTTTTCAAAAACAAATATGTTTGTATAGGCTTATGTATGTATCTATATACTACATATACGCACTTTGGTGAAGGGTATATAAGATTCGGCACAGCTGAATAAAGCACTCTTGCTTGTTTAAAGTGAATTACATAATAATACATTAAAAATAAGAAGTTTAGTTCAGTTGTCGCGTTTTTTTCCCCTTTTTTCTGATAAAACCCTTATTTGGTGTCACTTTTTGAAAAATGTCATCATCGTCACCCTGTTAATAATCCTTGAAATATATCTATATACATATTTTTATAAAACAGTATGTGTGTATGCATGTATGTATGTATGTATGTAACGTATGGACTCCAAAACGGCTAGGCCGATTTTGATGAAATTTTCAGGGAATCTTCAGAATATTCAGGCGGGTGACACTGTGACTTTTTATTTTCGGTCTGCGGGCGGAGGGGGTGGCAAAATCCAATTTTCATATTGCACCACAAACGCCATACATATATATTTATTTTATTTTTGCGGGGAGGGGTAGCGAAGCACACCAGATCAAGCTGGTAGAATATATTTTCAAAAATCGTAGTTTTTATGGAATAATGCATTGCTGATGATGGTACAAATGGTTTTGCTGATCATGGTACAAACAGTTTAATACACTGTGAGAACCGGCTTGAACAAATCTTTCTGATGGTGTGTTTTTTTATATATTGTCTCGAAAAAAAAATACGAAAATATGCGAAAGACTTAAAAAATATACCTTTCTTAGATACGGTCCAGCTCCTGAAGGGTCATCGCTAGACCACTGAATTGATTTCGAAGTCCTCATTAAAAACACTGATATTTGATTGAGGGCTAATGTAACTTCAAAAGGGCGAAACACGTATAGTGGAAACAGACTATAAAAACTATTTCAACCGCAGTTGAAAAATTTTGTATCAGCTAGTTGATGATGGTTGCTGTTCACATTTTCCAAAAATGGAAAAGGGTATATATAGGTTTGTCATTCCGTGTGTAATTTCGATAATATGAATATGCGACCCATAAAATATATATATTCTGGGTCCGTCTGTCCGTCCGTCCGTCCATCTGGTGTACGTGAAATCGGTTTTCCAAAGCTCCCAGAAAAGCTAGAGACTGGTGTGTCAGATATAGTCCAAAATAGATTGGTATTGAAAATCAGCAAAATCGAGCAGACGGTTTCAGAGCTGGAAAACTTAAACTGGATTTTGCCATAGAAAAGTAACTAGATAACACAATTTTTTTAATTTTTTTGTTAAATAAACTTATTTTATATTTCAGTACGAATAAAATTTGTATTAGGTTAGGAACTTTAACTTTTTTGTTATATAAAAATAACCTACTAAAACTAATTTTTCCTTTTAACTATAAGTTTAAAATTTCTTAAATTCTTAAAAGAAAACGATTGGTGTAAGAAATCAGAAAAATTTTACATTATGATTCCAGGGTTGGGAAACGTACAGTTTTTGTGATATATAAAATTAACTAGGTCTAATAATATATTTTATGTTTTGGAAAGAAAAGTAGGGTATAAAAAATTTGAAAAATACTAACCACAGCTCCACAGCTGGAAAATTTAACCTTTTTAGGGTTCCGTACACCAAAGGTGAATAGGAACCCTACTATTTTCGCTACGCTGTCCGTCTGTCTATCACAGGGTATTTTCTCCGGAACCGTAAGAGCTATGGACGTGAAACTTGGACACAATGTGTAGACCTTTGTTGCTACAACAACAAAACAAGCAACGAAAAATGTTAAAATCTCATGTTATATACATACGAGTACAATTGCATGTATGTGTATACACTTGCAATTAGTAAGAATAGTGTATTTTTATACAGACTACAACAATTAACTTTAAAATTAAAAAAATAATTAAATTCAAGGGTATGCCATCAGTAAATGCAATTTTGTCTGTGTAATTTTAAGAACTTGCTGTATTTTGAAAACCGTAAGAACCAAACTCTTGAAATTTTCAAAAACGGCAATACTAAAAAATAAAAAAATTACACAATCGGCAAACCAAAAAATCGCCAAAAACAAAAAAAAAGCACAAATTTAAAATTTATTTATTATTTATAACTATCACTAAGTTTATGTCCGATACTGGTCGGGCCTAATAATTATATTTAGAATTAAGATTTGATTACTTATTGTTAGTTCATTTTTGAAGATACAATAAATAAATATATATATGAAAAAAAAAATTTAAAATAAATTTCTATGGCTAAAATACATCGCAAAAATGAAAAAAAAAATCACCAAAATGAAAAAAAATCGCTCAAATGAAAATACCAGAAACTAAAAAAAACCGCCAAAATTAAAAAAACCCCAAAAACAGGAAAAAAACGCCACAATAAAAAAATCGCCAATATGGAAAAAACCCCAAAATGAAAAAAAACCCAAAAACAGAAAAATTCGCCAAAATGAAAAAAACCCAAGAGCAGAAAAAATCACAAAAATAAATAAAATCGCCAAAATGAAAAAAAACTCCAAAAAACAGAAAAAAATCGGGAAACCCCGACATAACTGAAATAACTTCAAAAAAGCAAAAAAAGCTTCATTAAAAAAATGCTCAAAACCGAATGTACTGAACCCTTCGTGCACGATTCAAAGTCGCACTTTACTGAATTTTTTAATATTAAAGGAGTTAAATGAAACTAAGTTTTTTCTTATTTCGTTTTTGCTTTGTTCACTTAACATATTTTATGTTTTTTTTAAGAACTAGATTGGTATCAATAATCTGAAAAATCCAAAATTATGACTCCAGGGTTGGAAAACTTACACTTTTTGTCTTATATAAAATTAAATAGGTCTAAACAATTTTTTTCTTTTTCTTTATAAATTAGATATATTTTATGCTTCTGAAAGAAAAGTTTGCCGTATAAAATTTGAAAAATGAAAATTACAGCTCCAGAGATGGAAACTTTAATTTTTGTTTTTGATTAAAGTAGCTAAATAAAATTATTTTTTTTTATTTCTTTGTTCACTTAACACAATTTATTAATTTTTTAAATCAGAAAAATCTAAGAGGTTGATTCCAGGGTTTGAAAATTTATTGATTTTTTTAAAGAAGCAACTAGGTCAATTTGGTTTTTTCTTTTGGTTTACAAATTTTATATACTTTATGACTTAGAATGAAATAGTTTGGCATAGAAATTAGAAAAATAAAAGACTTAGGTCCCGTGCTGTAAAACTTAACTTTTTCTGGTATATAAAACTAATTATTTCTTTGGTAATCAAATATATTCTATATTTTAGAAAAAAATAAATTAGTATTAAGAAACAGAAAACTTGAAGGGTTGGAGATTGAAAAAAGTATCGGTAAAAAAATAACCAAAAATATTTTTTTCCTTTTAAACATATTTCAGGTTTTAGGAAAATCGTTACTCAAGATTTTTTATACATATTTAATTTTATATGGATATCTAATTGAAGTATCTCAGCACAATATCGAAAATAAAATAATTTAATCAATTTTTTTAATCGAAAAATACTGAAAGGTCACTTACTATTAATTGCTTTAGAGAAAAAAATTATAAATTTTATCACAAAACAAATATGTATGTATGTGTCTGCATACTATATATATGTACGTACGGTGTTAAAGGGTATATAAGATTCGGCACAGCCGAATGTAGCACTCTTACTTGTTTTAGTTTATCTTAATTAATATTGTTTCAACTTCATTTGTTTCTATATGTATGATTTGACTAGGTTAAAGTTCGATTCATTTTGTAAGCTAAATTGCATGTGATAATTATTAATGACAAATAACACCAAAGTTAATTGTTAATATTCCGACAATCACTTAGTAGAACGGGACAGCTAGCTGTTTTCGAAGGTCACTACATATTCATCATCAGCGTTCTTTTAGTGTTTGCTTAATTTAAGTTATTGTTGTTCGAATTTCATTTGTTTCTATATGTATGATTTAAAAAAAATTTTTAGATTATGAATTGTGTGAATACATTCACCCAATTTGATTTATCAAATACTTAAAATTCTGTATCACAGAAAAGTTAGCAACTTTTATATTGAACATACTTCTTAAACAAATATTTGAATCGTTTTCTTCTGTGTATATACTATATAGATATGTATGTTTAATAGAGTTTTTCTTTTCCCGGACTTTTTCATTTCCCGGGAAAGCGGGAAAGATTTTTCGGTTTCCCGGGAAATCCCTGGAAACAGTACAAAATATTTTTAAATTGAATTTATTTTAACAAAAACAAATTATAATTCATGAGATCGATTAAATAATAACGTTTTATACACGCATTAGTCAAAAAATAATACCGTTTCCGTTCTTTATATAATAGTAATACATAGATGTGACCTGCTCCACGAAAAGGGACCTCTGCGGAAAAAAACGCTCTTTCAAATGCCGCAAACCGCAATTTTCTATGTCTTTTAGTTTTTTTACAAATCACCTGTAAAGATGAACATAATTAATGAAAAAATTTAAAAATGTGATATAAACAGATAATATATATAATATTTGAAATTTAAAAAAGTTCAATATCAAAGGTACAAAATTACAAAAATATCAAAATTTTACTCTTTTTTACTCCTAACATTAAACGCGTTTTTCTCAATAACTTCTTTTCGGCGCAGAGGTCCCTTTTCGTGGAGCAGTTCACAGATACCAATTCATAAAAAAGAAATTATACGAGTATTATTAAATAAAATATTACAAAATATCCCCCTAATGAAAAAATCATTGTTAAACTTAAAGTTGGTTTAACAAACGAATTTTGTATGGCGAAACCAGTTTTAACGCATACCTTAACTTTAACAATCTTTTTTGCATAAGGGCATATTTCTTTGGAAATAGGACTTTACTACAGAATAAGCTGTTAATGCTGTTAACCGTACTATTTACCAAAGAGAATCTGTAATTATTTGTAATTTTTTTTTTATTTCCTTGCTCATTTCTGTTCTTTACTTTTATGAATTGTTGTTATTATTGCAATATCGCATACATAAAGTGAATAACGACACAAAAAATCCCGGGAATTCCCGCACGAATTTCCCGGAAAATGTGCGGGATCCCGGGAAATTTTTCCCGGGAAATCCCGTATGAAAAACACTAATGTTTATTTATACCTTTTTTTAATTGGTTGAAACTAAAACAGGTGATTATTTAATTAAATTTTCATTCATAAATAAAATAAATAAATAGCAACTATACTTGAATGATTATGCCAATAATTCAATATAAAATGTTTCTTAAAAAGCATTTAATATCATGTAAATTATTTGTTTAATTTCATTTAAAAAAAACACCAAATTAAAGTCTTAAAGGCATGAAAAATATTTACTATACACTTTATTTACTCTTGAGAAATTATGGACCACAAACATTTTAAATCAAATTATTGTTTGTGCAAATCTATGCAAAACTCTCAACTCTTGTGTTTATGCTTGCAACTAAATATGTAAATATTATAGATGCAAGTTCACAACAGAAGAAGAGAAACTCATCCTTCAAGAAAAGTTTAGATTACGAACAAGCACGAGCTAAGAGCCACTAAAGCTAAGTAAAAAAATTAAATATGAACATGATGCTACATTGCTTATCTTACAGGCAACAGCTCAGATGCACCAGCATATCCTGGGAGTATGTATTTATAAATAACATGCATGCAGAAGTCGTTATGTTGTAAGTAAAACAACATCCTTCTAATACTCGTAGGTATACATCAAAATAAAAAAACATTAGTTTGGCAAACAAAACAAAATTTGTATGTAGATATTTGCAAATGCATATGTGCAATATTGTGTATGTACATATAAAAACGGTCTTTAACTTGATGTATGTTTTTAAACCAGTACTAAATTACTTAAACACATATCCATACAAAGATACAACAGAGCTTTGGTAAAAAGGAGGAAACAGATATGACGCTTTTTAAGCGTCAAGAACTATGCTAGAAAAACTTCAATGTATGCTTTTAAAATAATGAACTATAACTTTAAGAATAAATATGTATGAATGTATGTTTGTGTGTTCACTTATATTAAGGTAGAAGACGGCTAATGGAGATCCATTTTATTTTAAAATCCGAATGCGAGGAACTTTGAACCGTTCAATATCCTTCATGGTCATTCGAAATGCAAAATCATAAGAGATACCTAAAGATGATTTTAAAATACCTGTGAATTTATACCAATTTTTATACAGTCCGCCATGTGAAAAGTTCATGACACTTTTTTTCACTTCTACACAAAACAAGAATCACAGTGCTGTGTAATTGTGAAAAACATTTGCTTGATTCCAGTGTTTTTCATATGAAAAAATATTGAGACTACTTTTCATTGTTTCATTAAACAAGAATCAGACCTATTATGAAAAGGCAGAAAAAGTGTTCATTTCACCATTTTACAGAACGAAATTGAGCCAACAAGAACAAATTTAAGAGCTTTCAAAGCCGTTTACCTCAAATGCACTTTTGAGAGTATGTGTATTTGGAAGTAGCTGCTCTAAAGGTAAAATTAGACGTACCATAGCCATATTGATGGTCCAGAATGCACCCAATAAGAATTAAGGCATAATTAGCCGAACGTCCACGTAAGCTAACGAAACCGCTGATCGTTTTTGTTGATTGAAAACAATGTACATAAATGCTTACCGAAATTTGCTGTAACGTTGACAGCACGTCACAACCTGTATAAAATAGATTTTCCAAACGTTATTAAAGCTGGATTCACCCATTGTTTCCGAACAAAATTTTTGTCCGGACAAAAATTTTTTTATATGTAGATTGAGTTTTCTCTTCTTGAGAGTGAGAAAATATTTTTTACGAACAACTTCCACATGGTGTAATTATACAGGTGACTGCGTAAGGATTTGTTATACAAAAATACGGCATCCATAGCTGTGTAAAGAACCGAAGAATGTCAAAAGCACAAAAATAATTGTACCTAAACCAAAACAAAATCGAATTTTTTTACATTCTTCAGCTACAAAGCACATAGAGCAAAACATTATCAGCTGAAGTAGCGCTGCCACCTAGTTAGATACACCTTGAAGTCCCAGTTTGAATTGGTTTAATTTTATATTTTGTCCGGACTGAGCTGCCAAGTATTTTAATTTTTCAACCAAAGTTGAACTGAGCTGCCACATTATGGTATATGAATAATAAAACCACAGAGTATATCTGTATTAATTAGAATAGAAATATAGGAAAATTAAATGATAAAACATATACATTTGGAGTTGAACGCAAGAATTGAAATGGCACAGGGAATTTTAATAATTTGCCGAGTGATTCCACTTTTAAAATTAATGCGCATAGTTTACACACGTATTTCATATGGTAGGATTGACTTTCCGAAGTGAATGAATCGTGCTGCTGAAAACTCTCAGTAAAAAATTTTTTGTCTGGACAAAAATTTTGTTCGGAAACAATGAGTGAATCCAGCTTAAGTAACGTTTGTAAGCCAGTGATGGTAATATTGTGTGTTAAATCGAATGGGGGTAGTTTGGCCCTGTTCGGTGCTCTTCTTAATAATAATATCTGTGCGAAAAAACAACTTAAAATAATATATAAATATATGCATGTGTATATACATACTTATGTATGTATGTTTACATATTTATATGTAAATACCCAGCCATAATTTTTTTAAATTTTCAATCAAATTCGAGTCTTTTTTGACTCCTCTGTGCGAATAAAAAGCTAGAATACGCACTCATTTTCTGATCATAAATTATACTTTTGTCGGTAGAAAAACGTGACTACCCGCGACTCCTCTTAATAAATCATTTATAAGTATTTTTCTATATTAGTTTAGATTCATTTTCGACCCCTTTTTAGTAGTATTTAAAATCTTTTTAGAATCGTTTTCTGATCATTTATTAGTCATATTTCGCTTCATTTTTTACTCTTTTCCGAATTGTCTTTCAGCCATGTTTCTAATCGCTTACGAGTCATATTTGAGAAATTTATCAGTCTTTTTAGTAGTCTTTTTATTGTCATTTATGACATTTTAGTCGGCTTTCTGAGTCCTACGTGGGTAAATTTTTAATTCACATATCTGCGCAAAATATGATCATAAAATACATAATAATAATCACATTTAAAATACCTGCGTGATTTGTTTTCAATTAAGCATTTTTCAATCATCCAGATAAATAAAATATGATAATAACTAACGGAAATAATAGTCACATTTTACACGTCTGCATGGTTAATTTTTGATTGCTATACAATTTCTTATTGTATTTTAAATCGAACTAGTTTTAGCCATTAGCTCGAATCATTTTCGAGTACTTTTCTGGTCGTGTAAGTGATTAATCAGCTTTTGCTAACGAATAGTGATCTAAAAAGTCTCAGCAAGGTGACGTTTCAAAAAACAATCTTCCAAATGCTAGATGGATATATATATAATGAAGAAATATACATATATGTAAATATGTATTGGTCTGATGTATAAAAAAATTTAAATGGTATCAAAACCTCTTATTTTAATGCACATATATACAAATTATTTCATTTGTAACACACATATCGTTGGTCACAAGTAGAAAGGTCCAAACTCAAAAAAGGCAAACACATAATAATAAACAGTACAACTGTTATGTTAAACTGCTTGTAAAAGTATTATTTTTCACTATTGCAATAAATGTTTGTGACGAGGTATATTTGTGTGAAATGTATTGGAATCACTGAAAAGCTCAATTACTCCAATACAGTTTTAGTAACATTTACATATTTTAGGTACTTTTTCTTCGCTACAGTCACCATTTAAACGTTTGAATACACATCACTGTTTTGTGAACAGCTGTTCCTTTTTCATATTAAAACAACAAAACAAAGTAAATCGTACGCATGTTTTTAAATGTTCTATAAGTGCACCAAAGTGCTAACAGTACGGTACGGTACAGCAACAGCAACATTCGGCTAACCCAGCCTTTAGAATTGGGTACAATTTTGTCAGGAGCAGTTTTTCGAAAAGTTTTGACATTGTTGATGGTAGACTTATTGGCCTGGATGACTCAGCTTTGGTAACATCTTTGTTCGGCTTTGGAACCATTTTGACCTTGGGCAAACTTCCAGCTCTGTGGATAATACTCCAGCCGTAATATTGCATTAAAAATTAATAATAACATACTACCTGCAATACGAGGCAACTTCATCAGCATCTGGTTACTAATTCCATCAACACCCGGCGCTTTCTTCGGGTTCAGTTAAGAAATCAGTTTTTGTACACCATGCGTCTTAAACTTAATGGGTCGAGGGGGCAGAGCTACTACACTCGGCAAATCAACAACACCAGTAAATGTGTTTGGAGTAAAGTAAAGTAAGTAAAGTATTTTAAAAGCTCTGCAAATATGTTACCTTCTTCATTATCGCTTCTTTCCCAACCTTCGCTAGATGTGCTTGGAGGTGACTTAAACTCAATGGGTGTTTTATGTTTTCTACCCGCGCTCCACAAAGAGAGCTGGTGTGACGTCGAGACCTTCCAGATAGTTTTGAAGGGATGTAGTTTTTTCAGATGCAAGTAACCCTTGGAGTCGTTAAGTGCGCTCTTTAAATCTCATTTTATGTTAAGGTGATCTGTACTATTGCTATTACCTTCTAGCTATTCTATTTTCACATAAAACACATTCAATTTCCGTAGAATAAATTTTATTAAACCCATTCTGCGGATGGGAGGTAGTGGCATGTTCAGCAGCATGTATAATATTTTCGTTAAGATTGGCTTAATATTTAACGTACAATGCCTACTGAGATACTTTTTGAACCCCAGCCAATTAATACGACTGATCATCTTCACGTATGGGTGAAGTAAGTCACTTCTTAGTGGGCTACAAATTGTAACGAGCGTGTCAGATTGATCGGAGGAGAGATCTAGGGATTTTCAACGTGAATTATATCCCTAAAATGACGCCAAAATCTATAACATCCGGAATTTTTTGTATGTAAATAGGCCAGTAAATGGGCTCTGCTCTTGAAATGATGTCCAATCCCATTTTTTTAATTCTATTGAACAACGCTCAACCTCTGGGTGTAACAAAACGCGAACCACAGAACGTCTGCTTAGCATTATAGTCGACAGCTGCTACGAAACAAGGTCCAAGAGATTTGTAGAAATTCTCGTATTGATCCTCAGTGATTGAAGTAAAGTAAAGGGGAGTAAATTGATGATATCACGAAATTCGCACAAAAATTTTCAATGACAATATTTGTTGCTTGTAGATGTTATTCACAAATATAGTCAGGAATATAGTGCTTCAGTTTTGACTTAATTAAAATTGCTGATCCACCGCATGCGCTTTTTTGCGGGTCCCTTGAATCATATAAAGTGTAGCCATTAATTTTAAAACGGCTTCTCAAAGCGAAATGACTCTCAGAGACCAGCATTATATAAATATTTTTTCCGGGAGGAAGTGCTCAAGTTCATTTTTATGTTGGCGAATGCCGTTTGCGTTTAATAAATATATTTTTAACGTGTTTTTGGCCTGTTAACTAATGTTTGAAGCATTTAGTTCTGCATTCGCAGCATTTCTTGCATCATTCTAGTAATTTTTGTTGTAAAATTATTTAAAGTTTGCACCATATTATTAATAGTAGCTTCAAAACGACTGAAATTAAAGCTTGAGTTTGTATTTGTTGAATTATATGTCGGTGGAACATTTTTGTCTTAGCACCATCGGCATACGATACTCGTGAAGTAATTGGTTGGCTGATTTGAGCAAAAGTGGCAGAGTACGCGTTGGCTGATTGAGCTGGAGCTAATTTATGTTTTTGTCCGATAGTCTGTTTAACGAAAGAATATACCGGACAGGATACAGGAATTACTACATTTTTTTTTTGCTTGGTTTAGTAAAACTAGCAATACCGTGCAATTCACCGCAGATAACACAACTGTAGGTAAATTGCAGTAAGATTTTGTGTGGCCATATTCTTGCCACTTGTGGCCCTTTACGGGCCCAAAACGCTTGTGTGGTTCTTCAAGTGTTATTTTTCAGTATAAGAGATATTTTAAATTATAGATTGGATGGGTTTATTTTTTTTCATTTTATATCATTTGGTTTAAGTTCAACGCGAAATAGAGTTGGGGAGATCTCCTCCCTATTTATTATGTTAAATACATTTTTTACCTTAAATCCCTGGAGGACGAGTGCATCTTTAATTTATTAGGGATTAACATAAGAATATGCCCTTCAATACTATCTATACTATTCTTATATAATGAAATATTTGTAATCTTCCCTCACCCTTTATATGTACGTATCGCCTCAACGTTAAAAAACAAAATCTTGTAACTAAAAAAACTATTCTTATTGTATGATTTTATATATTTTATATATTTTTATTTTTTTTTTTCATATTTTAATACTGATTTTATTGGTACTGAAATATAAGATAAGTTTATTTAACAAAAAACATAAAAACTAGTTTTAGCTAGTTACTTTTATATGGCAAAATCAAGTTTACGGTTTCCAACTCTGAAACCGTCTGCTCGATTTTGCTGATTTTCAATACCAATCTATTTTAGACAGTGATGGTATTTTGGTGCGTTTCGGGTATTTGCCTCTTCATAAACGCGAAGGGTTTGGTTAATACCCTTTTTTAAAAAGCGGGTATTTGCAGTGCTTTTTAACAATTTCAAACAGTGCTTTTGGTGCTTTTTTGTAAAATAAAAATATTTTTAATTTACAAACCTAATGTACTTTTAATAGCAGCATCTTTTGACTGAGCCTTCTTAAATTGTTTTTAATGACAATAACGGAAACTATGTTAAAAACAATTTAGAAAACGTTTCATAATTGGGATTAAAAAATTAAAATTTTTCTTGCAAAATAGAAATTGGAAGTAATTGGAAAGTACCACATAATCCTCTGCATAATAATTGAATGATCATCCTAGAACAATTGATAGCATGGGTTGTCAATAGCAGTCAGTTGTTTTAGACAACGGGTAGCCATATCCCAATTTTTAGGTATCGTATTGACGTGCTGTCAATGTTGACAACTGGAATAAGGGTGAATATCGCAAAAAACAAAAACTTTTAAGTTAGTTAAGAAAAAAGTGTTGCTTTTAATGCATTTTGTATGTGTAAATGATTTTTCAATAACATCTTTATCCAAATCTAGGCGTAAGCTTCACTTACCAAATGACTAACACCGATCATATAACTACTAATATTTTGAAAAATTAATATAATTAATATTAAATATTTTGAGGCAAAAACTTGAAATTATGTTATGAGGTTTTACTCCCCAAACTCTCCTTTTTTTAAATGGCTTATACCATGTTCACACTTATGGTATTAAACGTGTGTAAGGCAAGTGTTTTAAAAAACAAAACACAACCGTTCACATTACATTTGGGATGCTTAAGGTTGACGTTTCGCGAGTAAATTATTGTATTTGTAAAAAATTACAAGCAATTATGCTTTTTTATTGGTTTATTATTTTTAAACAACAAATGTTTTTGTAAATAATTGAGTGTTTTTTACAAATAATTTTTCACGTGACGCCATTTAATAACAACACAAAGTAGCCAGAGCTATCAAAGAACGGATTGAACATACTCCATTTTTTTTTTTTTTTTATTTTATTAAAGAGAAGTAACACTCAGGCAATTAATGCCTACTACTATTACTAGGTGTTACCTTCTTTAGGAAAGGGATAGTGAGAGAGAAGACAGGTGGTGAAGGAAGAGATAGAGGAAAGCTTCATTTTTTTACAGCTCTGCTTTTTCGCACGTTTTTAATAATGCAGTGTTGCAGCGCCTCTCTGATGTTAAATGAGGCGTATTAATTTTTTGAAGCTATGTCTTGTAGCAATTTTATTGATTATTTTACTTCGCCGATGATTTTGCTACACAACGAAGGAGGGCGCTCTGATGTTACATTAGGATTAGTATCTGCTGAAGTCGGTATAGTTCAGTGACCAGTGACTATGCCTTCATCACTTTTTTTTTTTTTTTTTTTAGGTAGGACCAGCACTCAGGGGATAACCCCTACTCATACAATGCATTGTGCTAGAACTAGGAAAATAGGTTAAGGAGAGGAGGATAGATGGAGTAGTGTCTGTGGACATTCGATTTAAACTTTCCCACGTTGAAAGTGACAGGAAACACTTCCGTACGGCTAAAAAAGGAATTCTCTCTGTAATGCGTAGTGCGATTTATTGGCCAATCGACCACAAAAGGATGTGCCCTGAATGAAGCTCGTGTTGTGCGTAAAAATGTACGGGTTTCAGGAACAAGTTCCCTAATTTCATTAGAACACATTCCATTGTAGTAGCGATAGAACAAGGAAATGCACCCCACATTGCGTCGATGCTCCAATGAGTCAATAGAGTTGGATACCCTACTGTCACCAATGAGCTTCTTCGCCCTCTCCTGTACGTGGTCGAGCAACCCCAAAATAGACTTTGAAGCGCCGGCCCATACATGAGAGTTGTATTCCATCTTCGGTCGGATATAAGTAGTATAAATAGTAAGAAGATCAGATGGAGTGAAGTATTGCTTGCACCGTTTTAAAAATCCTAGGCACTTGAATGCTTCTTTTGAGACCTGAAAAATGTGTTCAGTCCAACGAACATCACACTGAATTTTCATGCCAAGAACATCAAGAGCTTCCGATTCCTTAATATTTATACCACCCATAGTTACAGAGGCAGCAGCATCAACGGTCATGCGTCTGTGAGTAATCGTACAGCATTGGGTCTTACGGGCGTTAAAATCGACCCTATTCGCATGACCCCATTCAGAAATTTTTTTTAAATCGTAGTTTAATGTCTCATTCATTGTTTGTCGCATAGCCTCAACCTCCGGAAGGCTAGGTCTATTGCTGAATGAGAAAGAATGGCAAATGCTGCTGTCGCCCGCGAAAGAATAAATAGGGTTGAAAGTTTTACAAAAAAGGTAATTTAGAAAGATTAGGAATAGAGTTGGTGAAAGAACAGAACCTTGCGGTACCCCTGAATTTAACTTGAACTCATTTGATGAGATCCCATCTATAACAACTCTTATAGTGCGATCCCTGAGGAAACTCGGTAAGAATCGAGAGAAGTTATCACCGACACCAAGGGCAATACATTCTGACAAAAGTGCACCATGCCACACACTATCAAACGCCTTGGATATATCTAGAGCCACCACCTTACTTTCGCCAAAATGGTGGATTGAGTTACACCATTTCTCCGAGAGGAGGGCAAGTAGGTCTCCCGTAGAGCGGCCTCTACGAAATCCATACTGCCGGTCGTTGAGTAAGCTGTTGGACTCCAGATACCTTGCAAGATGGAAATTCACCATACTTTCCATCACTTTTTTTTTTTTTTTTTTTTTTTTTTTTAAAGAGAAGTAACACTCAGGCAATTAATGCCTACTACTATTACTAGGTGTTACCTTCTTTAGGAAAGGGATAGTGAGAGAGAAGACAGGTGGTGAAGGAAGAGATAGAGGAAAGCTTCATTCTTTTACAACTCTGCTTTTTCGCACGTTTTGAATAATGCAGTGTTGCAGCGCCTCTCTGATGTTAAATGAGGCGTATTAATTTTTTGAAGCTGTGTCTTGTAGCCATTTTATTGATTATTTTACTTCGCCAATGATTTTGCTACACAACGAAGGAGGGCGCTCTGATGTTACATTAGGATTAGTATCTGCTGAAGTCGGTATAGTTCAGTGACCAGTGACTATGCCTTCATCACTTGAACTTTCCTACAACAACTGACACAAAGGGACACTAATGCACATCAGAAAAATGCGTGGTGCTGTTATTTAATGACTGTCGGATACAGGGATTGAACCCAGGACCTTCGGTTTTGTAGTCAACGTGCTAACTACTTCAGATAAACCTATATATATCCTTTTACCATTTTTGGTAAAGGGTATAAAAATATATGGATTATACATATTTTTTAGATAGGTCGACTTTTCTTATAAGTTCCGTGGTATTTCATCAATATAATCGCTAAAAGAAGCACCTAATCTTTGCGAAGTAAAACGCTAAAATTCGCGATAAACAAGTCAATATTTTCTATTTTAACATGTTTTTTCCTCCTTTTGAAAAGTTTAGAAAACTATAGTTAAAGCTTTTTGCGTTTCAGGTAACAGTATATGTTTTGCTTGTCTACTCTTCATTTGATAATAAATTCTACCAAGAGACAGTTAATTGCTTTAAAATTTTCATCAAAGCAAAATGAAAATGAAAATTATTGCAATATAATAGAAAAGAACGACCTTATTTATAAAAATTCTTAAGGCTTTGTAAAGGTTTCATAAAAAAATATTTCTTATTACGCCTTTATAAAACCTTAATAATTTTTGTTAATAATGCTGTTAGATTCTACCAAGAAAAAGAAAAATAAAATAAAAATAAAATTTACTTTTAAAGACCGGCTTAAAGCCTTAAAGGCAAGCACTCACATGAGTATTAATAAAAACATATGGTCCTAAATTCTCCAGGACATTAACTATAAAAAAATTTTTGTTTTATTTTAAAGTTTATTTGCCAAAACTGCGTGTGAGAATGTGTGAGATTGAAAGAAAGTTGCTTGTGTTTTTTTTTTATTCAAACACTTCAACAAAGTTCCATGACCAACTCTAAGGCGAACAAATAAAATACCAGGATTTTCTAGCATTCTAATACAAAAATAACATGAGAATTATAAAAAAAAAAATAAAAGAATCTTTTAAGTGTTGTGTATGCACCCAAGCTGAAAAGACAAAGTGTTAGAAAGTTAGATAGAAAAAAGAATTTTTTCAGAAACACATTCAATGCCAATGCAATGCAACACTAATTGTTACAGAGGATAATGTTTGTGTGAGTTAGTTCTATAGATAGAAAATGAAACATGCCTGCAATATTAACTTAAAAGCAATACATATTTTAGATATAAGCTTGCTCAGGCCTCTATCTCAAGTGGGCAACTCCAGGTACGGCAACAACAGCATAAATTTATTTTTCAATTAAGTTTTGAAGGACATGCAGAAAAAATTGTTTTTGGTATACTTCCATATAGTTACAACTATTTACATTCTTTTTAAGTTTGATTGTCACTTTCTGGCTGTAAGTGTTGGCAGGAAGTGTAGATTTTGTTATAAGGCCTTTCCTTCCGTTCCGACATCCTTTACGTAACAACATCTTTAGCCATATTCTTGCGAGTGTAGGCACACAGATATTAATAGCAACAAGCTTAAATACTTGTATACTGGTAATTTATTTACATTGCAATTAGTTATCAACGTCGTAAACGATTATAAAGTGCTGGTACCTACGTATGCGAATGTGCACATGTGTGTAAGAGTTAAGAGTCCTTTTTCACAAGCACATATACAGCAAACACATACATTCATAATACAAATTCCATTAGTTAAGAAAAGTTATAGTCAACAAAAAATTTGAATTTAATGACTTGTTGGTTGGTTATAAAAGCCAAAGTAAAGAAAAAAGACAATTTCCTTTGGAAATTTTATTTCATTTAGAAATAACCATAAATTATAGTTTATATTAAAAAAAGACAATGTAAAATATATGAATATTTTCTTTAATAAAAGACTAAGGAGTAGAAGAAGCAGAAGTGAACACTTCTTAGTAGAACTATAAAAGTGTTCCTTTTTTAAAAGAATTTGAATGCGTTTATTGGAAAAATTATTCCAAACACGTCAGAAGAGATAACCGACCTTTTTCAATGAAATTTTGTTTTAAGGATTTTTGCTTGCATTAGCAAGATTAAATTAAATAAAGAAAATTAAAGGGTTATAAAAATGAATTTTTTTGTAAAAGCGTAATAAAGTAGTACAGTCGTGTTTATGTTTTAACTCACCTTAATAAGGACAATCCAGACTGAGGGTTGAATTTCTGCCTATCAGCCAATGTATCTGAGTTAATTTAAGTTTCATTTGTGTTAGCTTTGAGGCAACATCCTGTTTTCATGAAAACTTCTCTCTTCGCAGGGTAAATATTACCTGAACACCATTTTGGTCGTTTACTTTAATTCTCCATAAGTTTAACCATACTTCGAGCTGGGTAGTATGCTCCTGATTATATCGAAGAGCCTCGCAAAGGTTTTCGTGCATACTAAGGCAGGTTGTAGCATCGGCAAATGTAGATTTCTGGATATTACTGCTCAAAAGCATATAACAAGTATAAATCAAATACAATACTGGCCCCAGTGTACTCTCCTGTGCCACACAGGATAATATAGATTCGGGCACACTCATGAAGTCTCCTTCCACAACAATGAACTTCAATGGTTCTTTGCTCACTTCTAAACCAAATTGATGACCCGGGATGCACCCATTATCAATTAGAATTGGGCAAAATTTTGTCATGATCCGCTTTTGGAAAAGCTTATTGGTCTATATGACTCCGCCTGGATAAGATCTTTGCCTGGCTTTGGAATCATTTTGACTTTGGCAAGCTTTCAGTGGTGTGGATAAAATTCCAATCGTAATATGGCACTAAAAAAATACGAGTAGGATACTAACTGCAGTACGGTGGAAATTCATCAGCATTTTGGTAAAAATTCCATAAATACCTAGAGCTTTTTTCGGGTTGAGCTTAGAAATTAATTCCTGAACATCACGAATCTTAAACTTTAAGGGTCGAGGGGTAGAGCAACTACACTCGCGCGTCACAGAGAGTAATTACATGCTGGTGTGATATCGAGACCTTCCAGATTATTTTTAAGAGCTGCAGTTTTTTCAGATGCCAGCATCTTTTGGAGTCGTTTAGTGCACTCTTTAAGTCCTGTTCTATGTTGGGGTGATCTGTGCTGTTGCAAATCCCTTCTAGATCTTCTTTTTTCACATACAAATTGTTCAATATCCGTAGAATAAACTATATTTAACCGACTGTGCATGTACGACGTTGTGGCGTGTTCAGCAGCCTGTTTAATATTTTCGTTAAGATTGGCAATGTTAAATTCAATATCATCGAATTTTCTTAGCTTAATGTTTTCCGTAGAATGACATGAGATATTTTTTGAACCCCATCCAATAAACACTATTGATCATCTTCACATGAGGTAATGAGATAATGGGAGAGTGATCGGAGGAGAGATCTACTGAAGCTTCCACATGAATTAAATCCCTAGAAATATTTTTCAATACAAAACCTATAACATCCGGAATTTTTATGTGTCAGAAGACCTGTAAGTGTGATTCCTACTCGAAATGATGTCCAAGCCTATTTTTAAAATTGTGTTGAACAACGCTCCACCTCTAGGTGTAATAAGACGTTAACCTAGGAACGATTGTTTTGCACTGTAAGCTCCAGCTGATATGGGACAAGGTCCAAGCAATTTGTAGAAATCCCCGAATTGATCCTCAATGATTGAGAATCTGGGAGTGGAGTAAATTGATGATATCACGAAATTTGTACAAAAATTTTCGACTCAAATACTCGTTGCTTGTAGATTTTTTTTACAAATATTGTCAAGAATATAGTGCTGGAGTCTTGACTTTATTAAAATTGCTGGTCTTCCTCATGCTCTTCCTCTCGGGTCCTTTGAATTACATAAGGTGTAGCCATTAATTTGGAAAAGACTTCTCGAAGTCAATATAAACGCTTCAGCGATTATTTGCTATTAAAAGAACATGAAAACTGCAAATAAGTATTTCAAAAAAATTACAGTAATATTTCTGCCCATGTCACTCATTAACACCACAAACTGTATCTGTTTGTAGTCATTACATACAGAGAAACTTACTATGAACGATAAAGCCTTAAGATGTGTAGTACTTGTATATACAAGGAGTATGAACCCAAGTGAAGCCATTTAAAGTCAAGTATTGAGGATGTTTTTGGTAGTTACAAATACACTTGTTCTTCAGCACTCATTTATACATGTAAACACAATGTGAAATGAACTTTAGTAAGTTACATCGTGTGATGTATTACAATCATTTCATGATAAAGCATTGAATACACACGAGACTACTTGCAACAGAAAAAATTAGAAAAAAGAAAAGAAAATTAAGGTAATATAAAGACGTCTTTAAGGATGAAAATCGTCATTTATTTTAAATAAAAAAGTTAAGAAACCGAATGGACAATTTTAAAATATTTATTTTGAAATTAAAACCAGAAGAAGAGCATTATCTGTGCAGGAACTAATCGTAGAAGTTGTTCGACTATGATTTTAAACATACAAATCATTCGCTCAGTTACTTAAAGAACGTCATAATTTAAAAAATGGAATTTTTGATTTAGTGATGTACAATTAATCTTCATACGGTTTTTAATATTGTGTAAATTAAATTAAAAGCAAAATAACATTTTTCCCCCTTAAATTATGTGGAAATTTAAAACTTTCAACCAGTGTTTAAAAAACTAGAATTCAAGTAGCTGTGCAACGAAAAAACAAGAAATAGTCTAGCAAAAAAATTTTAAAAACTTGTAGCCGATCATTTACTATTACTACCGCTACCAAAAATTTTGCAGAAAATTTGGTGACAATTGATCCAAAAGTACTCGTCCTATGACTTGAGAAAATGTGAGTGTTATCAAACGTACGGAGTACTGTATTTTGGAAAAAAGACATATCGTTTAACTAGTTACATATGCACAAATTTCGTGATGTATTGTCTTGGTCTTGAGCCAATTAAATTGAGACTTGGTCTAGTATTATGGTAAATGGCACTGAATATGTTCCATGTCCATGTTGATTGAATACATGGACATATCAAATAGTGTAAGTATAATGTTAATTGCTCCCTCCAATGTGACTCTCGAACCAGTCCTGTAAATACACAGAGAAAACAGATTCGTTGAGACAACCGAATTTGTTGCCAATCAAATTTTGGCGGTTGCACCAACTATCATAGAATTCTGGTATAACGACTGCAATTTTCTTGTAGTACCACAATATTTTAATTAAACAAATAGTACCTGTGAAAGAAAAATGTTCCTTCCGTGCTGAAATAAAAACAAGTAGGAGTGCTATATTCGGCTGTGTGTATGTATATGTAGTATACAGATGCATACATCAGTACATACATACATATTTGTTTTGGGATAAAATTTATAATTTTTTGTTATAGTGCAATTTTTACTAAGTGACCTCTTGATGTTTTTCGACTAAAGAATTTGCTTGACTAAAGATCTTCATAATATATGAAATATGTTTAACTGAAAAAATAAATATTTTTGGTTATTTTTTACCCAATTATTTTTTTTAATTTCCAACCCTGGAACCATAATTTAAATTTTTCTGGTTTTAATACGAGTACTAATTTATTTCTTTCTAAAATATAGAATATATTTAATTATCAAAGAAATAATTAGCTTTATTAATTAGTTTTATATATAAAAAAGTATACTTTTCCCAACCCTAAAATCATCATTTTATATTTTTTTGGTTCCTTATATCAACCTTGTTTTTTAAAAAATATATAAAATATGTTAAGTGAACAAAGAAAAAAAAAATAAGGAAAATACTAGTTTTATTTAGTTACTTTAATATCAAAATTAATTCAGTAAAGTGCGACTTTGACTCGCGCACGAATTTTTTTATGTGGCGTTTTTGATTTTTTGAATTTTTTTTAGTTTATACGATTTTTTTAGTTTTGTCGTTTTTTCTCGTTTTGGAGATTTTTTTCTGTTTTTAGGGATTTATTATACCCTTTACCAAAAAAATGGTAAAAGGGTATATATAGGTTTGTCATTCCGTTTGTATACATAAAATATATATATATCCTGGATCCTTATGCATAGGGAAGACGAATAAGCGATGTCCGTCTGTCCGTCTATCCGTCTGTCCGTCTGTCTGTACGTGAAATCGGTTTTCCGAAGCTCCCAGAAGAGCTAGAGACTTCGTTCTTGGACTGGTGTGTCAGAAATTTTCCAAAATAGATTGGTATTGAAATTCAGCAAAATCGGGTAGACAATTGCAGAGCTGGAAAACTTAAACTTCATTTTGCCATATAAAAGTAACTACCGAAAACAAATTTTCATTTTTTTTAATAAATGAACATATTTTACACTTCAGTACGACTAAAATTGGAATTTTAAATTAAAAAAATATAAAAAAATTAAAAAGACGTTTCCAGGGTTGGAAAGCTTTAACTTTTACTGTTATGTAAAATTAACTACATGTGTCTAAAACTATGTCTGTCACAGGGTATTTTCTCGAGAACCGTAAGAGCTACAGACCTGCAATTTGGACACAGTGTGTAGAGCTTTGGCCGCTACAACAACAAATACATTTTTTTTTCATATATATATTTATTTATTGTATCTTTAAAAATGAGCTAACAATAAGTAATCAAATCTTAAATCTAAATATAATAATTAGGCCCAACCAGTATCGGACATAAACTTAGTGATAGTTACAAATAATACATAAGTAGTGATAATCAAAAAGGAAAAAAAAGAAGTATTTTTAAGCAGTCCCATCTGGAGTGTTGAGTATAAGAGCCCTTGTGTCCCTCTTTTTTAAGCGGATGTGTCCAGTAAAGCTCAAAATATTACGGACAAGCGGATTAGGATGTGACTCGAGTTTTGTTAAATATTTGCCTGCGTATTTTTCAATTTCTTCACTCACTAGTGGCATATTTAAATCACGATGAATATTTGAATTTTTAATGTACCATGGATGTTATCAAACGTAAAATTTTGTTTTGCATTCGTTGGATTTTCTCTATATTTGAAGCTGAAGCAGTGCCCCATAGCTGAATTCCATAGCACCATATGGGCTTCAAAAGCGACTTGTATATCAAAAGTTTGCAGTCTAGGCTGAGTGTTGAATTTCTGCCAATTAACCAATATATTTGAGTCAATTTAAGTTTCATTTGGGCTAACTTAGAGTCAATATGATATTTCCATGTAAGCCTTCGATCAAGGTGTATTCCAAGGTACTTCACTTGAGAATGTTGAGGAATATTTTGATTGTTGATTCGAATGGGGGAACAGGTATCTTTTCTTAGGGTAAACGTTATATGAACACACTTTTGTTCATTTACTTTAATTCTCCATAAGTTCAACCATATTTCAAGCTGTGTAATGTGTGCTTGGAGATTGCGGGATGCATCATCAGGGTTTTTGTGAATACTCAAATGTAGAAGTGTGGATGTTATTGCTCACAGGCATATCACAAGTATAAATTAGATACAAGACTGGCCCCAGAATACTACCCTGTGGCACACCAGAAGATATAGATTCGGGTACACTCATGAAGTCTCCTTCCACAACAGTAAACTTTCTATCAAGAATATAACTTTCCAAAAGCTTTTGTATATTTATTGGTAGGTATGTCTTCAATTTTAAAACTAGGCCTTTGTGGCATACTTTGTCAAATGCCTGAGAAACATCAATAAAAAGGGCAGAACAATACTTCTTTTCTTCAAAAGTCCTCCTTATAATTTGAACCAATCTATGCGTTTGCTCAATAGTGCTATGCTGACTTCTAAAGCCAAATTGATGGTCCGGGATGCACCCAGTATCAGCTAAAATTGTGGACAATTTAGTCATGAGCAGCTTTTCGAAAAGCTTTGAAATTGTTGAAAGTAAGCTTATAGGCCTATATGACTCAGCCTTGGTAAGATCTTTGCCTGGCTTTGGAATCATTTTAATCTTGGCAAGTTTCCAGTTATGTGGAAAATACTGCATTCGTAAAATGGCATTAAAAATAAATAGCTAAATTCTTATTGCAATATGAGGCAAGTTCATCAGCATCTTGTTACTAATGCCATCAATACCTGGAGCTTTCTTAGGGTCGAGTTCAGCAACTATTTTTTGTAGTTCAAGCATCTTAAACCTTAAGGGACGAGGGGGTAGAGAGACTACACTCGGTAAATCGGCAGCACCCGTACATGAATTGGGAGTGAATACAGATTTTATATTCTCAGAAAATAAGTTACCTTTCTCACTATCGCTTCTTGCCCAGCCTCCAGTCGAAGTACGCAATGGTGATTTGAGATCAACGGGTCTTTTAAGATTTCTAGTAGCGCGCCATAAAGAGTAATTAGATGTTGACGTTACATCAAGACCTTCTAAATACTTTTCCAGTAATGCAGTCTTTTCCGACGATAGCAGCTCTTTGAGTCGTTTAGTACATTCTTTAAGTCTGATTTTATTTAGGGGTGATCGGTGTTGTTGCCATTCTCTTCTAGCTCTCCTTTTTCCACATACAAGACGTTCAATTTCCGTAGAATAAATTCTATTAAAGCCCGTCTGCGGATAGGAAGTAGTGTCATGTTCAGCAGCCTGTTTAATATATTCGTTAAGGTTGGCAATATTAAATTCAATATCATCAGGTGATCTTAACTGAATGTTTTCTACGCAGTCACTACTAATATATTTTTTGAATCCAAGCCAGTTGAACCTATTAATCGTTTTCGCATATGAGTTAGTTAAATCACTCCTTAGTGGGTTGAAAATTGTAACTATTGTGGGAGAGTGATCGGAGGATAGATCTAGAGAGCCCTCTACGTGAATTAAGTCCCTATGGATATTTTTCGTGACGCCAAAATCTATAACATCTGGAATTTTTCTTACATCAGTAGGCCAGTAAGTAGGCTCCCCACTCGAAATGACATCTAGGCCCATTTTTTAAATTGTATTAAACAACGCTCTACCTCTAGGTGTAACAAGACGCGAGCCCCAGTACGTATGTTTTGCATTGTAGTCACCAGCTGCTACGAAACAAGATCCAAGCGATTTGTGTGAGTAAATTGAAGATATCACGAAATTCGCACAAAAATTGTCTACGAAAATATTCGTAGCTTGCATATATTCTTCACTAACGTTCTCAAGGATATAGTGCTTGAGTCTTGACTTAATTAGAATTGCTGATCCACCGCATGCTCTCCCTCACGGGTCCTTTGAATCATATAGAGTGTAACCATTTATTTTAAAGCAGCTCTCGAAGTCAAGTGAGTCTCAGATACCAACATTATATCAATATTTTTTCCGTGAGGAAGTGCTCAAGTTCATTTTTATGTTGGCGAATGCCGTTTGCGTTCCAGAAACATATTTTTAACGCGTTCATGGTTTGTTGATTAATGCTTGAAGCAGTGTATTCTGCATTCTCAGCATTTCTTGCATCATGCTAATCATATTTGTTGTAAAGTTGTTTATAGTTAGCACCAGATTCTCAATAGTAGCTTCAAGGCGACTAAAGTTAAAGCTAGAGTTTGCATTCGTTGAATTACTTGGCGTTGGAACAACAAATACATGAGAATTGAAAATTAAAGGGTGTTCCAAAACGAGCAACGAAAATTTGTAAAATCCCATGTAATATACATACAATTGTATGTACATATGTATGTATATACACTTGAAATTTGTAAGGTTAGTGTATTTTTATACAGACTACAAAAATTAACACTAAAATTTCCAAAAATTTTAATTAAAGGGTGTTCCATCAGTTAATGCAATTCTGACTATGCAATTTTGACAACTTGCTGTATCTTGGAAACCGTAAGAGCAAAACTCTTGAAATTTTAAAAAACTGTAAAACTAAAAAATCAAAAAATTATAAAATCGCCAAGCCGAAAAAAATCGCCAAAACCAAAAAAAAAATCGCCAAAACAAAAAACGCACCAAATTACAAAAAAAAATATATATAAATCGCGAATAACCGGAAAAATTGCTAAAATGAAAAAAGAATCGCCAAAATGAAAAAAATCGCCAAAACGAAAAAAACCCACAGAAACAGAAAAAATCGCCAAAATAAAAAAAACTCAAAAACAGAAAAAATTGCCAAAAAGAAAAAAGATCGCCCAAATGAAAAAAATTTTCAAAAAGGAAATAAAAGCCCAAAAACAGAAAAATATCGCAAAAATGAAAAAAACCCCAAAACAGGAAAAAATCGCCAAAATGAAAAAAAATCTCCAAAATGAAAAAAAGCCCCAAAAACAGAAAAAAATCGCGAAAATGAAAAAAAAACCCCAAAAAAATAGGAAAAATCTGAAAAAATGAAAAATAAAATCGCCAAACTGAATAAAAACTCCATAATAAAAATAATAAACCCCCGAAAACAGAAAAAAATCGCCAAAAGAAAAAAACCCTAAAACAGGAAAAATCGCCAAAATAAAAAAAACCCCCAAAATAGGAAAAAATCGCCAAAAAAAAATAAAAAAGAATCGCCAAAATGAAAAAATCTCCAAAATGAAATTAAACCCCCAAAAACAGAAAAAATCGCCAAAATGAAAATAAGACCCAAAAAAAAAATCGCCAAAATGAGAAAAAAGAGACAAAACTGAAAAAATCGTTTAAACTGAAAAAAACTTCAAAAAAGCAAAAAAGCCACATTAAAAAATGCTCAGAACCGAATGTACGGAACCCTTCGTGCGCGATTCAAAGTCGCACTTTACTGAATTTTTTAATATTAAAGGCATTAAATGAAACTAAGTTTTTTCTTATTTCGTTTTTGCTTCGTTCACTTAACATATTTTATGTATTTTTTAAAGAACTAGATTGGTATCAATAATCTGAAAAATCCAATATTATGACTCCAGGGCTGGAAAACTTACACTTTTTGTGTTATGTAAAATTAGATAGGTCTAAATAATTATCTTTTCCTTTATAAATTAAATATATTTTATGCTTCTGAAAGAAAAAATTGGCGTATAAAATTATAAAAATTAAAACCAAGGCTCCAGAGATGGAAACTTTGAACTTTTTTGATAATAGAGTAACTAAATGAAACTAAGTTTTTTCTTATTTCGTTTTTGCTTTGTTAACTTAACATATTTTATGTATTTTTTAAAGAACTAGATTGGTATAAGGAATTAGAAAAATCCTAAATTATGATTCCAGGTTTGGAAAACTTACACCTTTTGTGTTATGTAAAATTATATAGGTCTAAAAATTTTTTTCTTTCCCTTTATAAATTGAATATATTTTATGCTTCTGAAAGAAAAGTTTGGCGTTTAAAATTTGAAAACTGAAAATTACAGCTCCAAGGATGGAAACTTTGATTTTTTTTTATATTAAGGTATAAAATTAATTTTTTTTTATTTCTTTGTTCACTTGACACACTTTATTAATTTTTTAAATCATAAAAATCTTAAATGTTGGTTCCAGGGTTGGTAAATTTATTGTTTTTTTTACAAAAGTAACCATTTCAAGTTAGTTTTTCCTTTTTGCTTACAAGTTTTATATAATTTATGACTTAGAATGAAATAATTTTTCATAGAAATTAGAAAAATAAAAGACATAGCTCCAGAGCTAGAAAACTTAAATTTTTTCTGGTATATAAAACTAATTATTTCTTTGGTAATTACATATATTCTATATAGTATAAGGAAATAAATTAGTACTAAAACAAGTTAGTTTACTTGGTATGGAGGTGCAATACTAAGAATATTTTAGAGTTATTAAAGAGCAGCACGGTTTTTGAACATCTCGACATCAAGTAAACAAGCCCCACTTTTTTGGTATTGTATTGACGTGACGTCGATGTTGACTGAAATAAGAGTGAATGTAAAATATATCTTAACCACAGAGTGTAGAGTAAAATATTCAACTATTGCTAATATCGAAAATAAAATAATTGAATCAAATTCTTTAATCGAAAAATACTGAAAGGTCACTTACTATTAATTGCTTTAGAGAAAAAAATGGCAAATTTTTTCACAAAACAAATATGTATGTGTGTGTCTGTATAGCACTGTTACTTGTTTTTCATTTTGGCTATTTTTTTCATTTTGACGATTTTTTTTATTTTGGCGATTTTTCCGGTTTTTTGGGATCTATTTTAATCTTAGAAATTTTTTTTAATTTGGTGCTTGTTTTTGTTTTGGCGATTTTTTTTGTTCTTGGCGATTTTTTTTCGGCTTGGCGGGGTTATAATTTTTTGATTTTTTAGTTTTACCGTTTTTGAAAAGTTCAAGAATTTTGAATTTTTTTCAAGAATTTTTTCAAGTTCTCAAAAAAACATAGTCAAAATTGCATTAACTGATGGAACACCCTTTAATGAAATTTTTTTGTAATTTTAGTGTTAATTTTTGTAGTCTGTATAAAAATACACTAAGCTTACAAATTTCAAGTGTATATATCGCACACTAAATCATAAAGAGTCACAACTCAAAAAATTTCAGATGCTGAGTAGTTGCAAAAAACCTTTGATAATGTACAAATGACGCAGGTATGTGACATAAAAGCAAGCATAACGGTATTTTATATTCTTCAAGAAGATTGTATTGCAAAAGAAATTGTTGATGTCGTTATAGATTTCTTCAATTAACTGGTTTGTAAAAAAGCAAAAGTACTTTTATAATTTTGAGTTGTGACTCTTTATGATTTAGTGTTCGATATGTACATTCATACATACAATTGTATATATATCACATGGGATTTTAAAATTTTTCGTTGCTCGTTTTGTAACACCCTTTAATTTTTAACTCTCAAGTATTTTTTGTTGTAGCGGCAAAAGCTTTACATACTGTGTCCAAATTTCAGATCCGTAGCTCGTACGGTTCCGGAGAAAATACCCTGTGATAGACAAATGGACAGACGGACAGCGTAGCGAAAATAATAGGGTTCCTTTTCACCTTTGGTGTACGGAACTCTAAAAAGGTTAAATTTTCCAGCTGTGAAGCTGTGGTTAGTATTTTTCAAATTTTTTTATACTCTACTTTTCTTTCCAAAACATATTTATAAATGAAAATATAAAAAATTTATTAGACCTAGTTAATTTTATATATCACAAAAACTGTACGTTTTCTAACATTGGAATCATAATTTAAAATTTTTCTGATTTCTTACACCAAACTTTTTCTTTTAAGAATTTAAGATATTTTAAACTTATAGATAAAAAGGTTTTAGTAGGTTATTTTTATATAACAAAAAAGTTAAAGTTCCCAACCCTGGAAAAGACTTTTTGATTTTTTTAATTTTTTTCATATTTTTAATACAAACTTTATTCGTACTGAAATATAAAATAAGTTTATTTAACAAAAAAATTAAAGAAATTAAAAAAATTGTGCTATCTAGTTACTTTTGCTAATTTTCAATACCAATCTAAGTTGGACCATTTTTGACACACCAGTCGAAGAACGAAGTCTCTAGCTTTTCTGGGAGCTTCGGAAAACCGATTTCACTTACACCAGACGCACGGACAGATGGACATCGCTTATTCGTCTTCCCTATTCATAAGGACCCAAAATATATATATTTTATGGGTCGCATATGAATATTATGGAAATTACACACGGAATGACAAACCTATATATACCCTTTTCCATTTTTGGTAAAGGGTATAATAAACAGTAAAAGCAAAAAAAAATACTCAATTTAAGAAATTTATTATTTGAAATATTGTCATAAGTTTATTTTTATTGAAATTTATTTTCTGGAGGTGAAGCAAGCCTATATGCATTTATTCAACCACACATTTTAAACAGCACAGATTTCCAAAAACCATTTGAGAATTCATAAATAATAATATCTTTGAAAGTCACAAAAGTTAATTTTTAATTTGCTGCTATGAGTGTAAACTATGATAGTAAACTCAACCTCTGGTTAGTTGCAGCAACTGATAGAAAGCGTTTATTTTAACCTTAATATAGAACGACAATTTTTTAGTTGCCAATACCAAAAGTTGGTAGTAAAATGCAATTCATAATATTTTATTCGGTTGCGTTAACCAATTAGTTAATTAGTCATGACAAAAGCATACGCTCGGTTGATGCAATCAATTTAAGAATTGTCAGAATCATATCTTTATTACAATTATGCCCTTACGACAATGAACATGGATTGTTTTTTGGATTAATAGAAAATTGATAGCGTGAACTGAAATATAGTTTATGCAAATAATATTTTATTGGCAAATATATATTGAAACCAATCTTTTTTCTGCGTGTAGGCTTAGTACTGCCTTCTTAGATTGTTTATCAACGATGCTTAGCATGCATTCCGGAATTATGTGTTTTCTTTTATGTTATAAGGAATCAATCCATATCAGAATTTCGTTATATGTATATTATAAAACAAATTGCTTAAAACTTCCAAGAATTCTGGAATTCTGATTTCTCTATGATACTACTTAAGCAAAATGTTTAACTTCTTCACAATAATTTTTTCATTAATTATTGCAACATTAAAACATTAAAAGTCTAGTTTAATTTTTCTTCTCTTCTTTGGAAACTCACATTAATTAATACAAATATTTCATTTAATATGAATTGAAATTACTGAACTTAAGAGCGATTAAAAAATTATTTCTGAAGAAATTCACTACAGTTCAATTAAATCTAAAAAATGTCTAAAAAATTATGCATCTTAAATATCGTCGCCTTTCTTCTTAAAACATGTAAGCGCCAATGACTAATTTTTCAGAAAACGATAAAAACTTATTATCTTTGTAAATATGTGTTTTAAAAAAATTTTGTTTTACAAAACATGGTTTTGCCACTTTGTGGAGGTTGTAGAACCTTTTTGGAAAAAAAATTGTTTACATACAAGTAACTGGAGTTCTCGTTGTACCTTCATAGTGAACAGACGTAATAGCGGAATTTTTCTTACATACAAACTAAACAAAAAAAAAATACAAAAAATATTCGTAGTACATATTGACTTTAATAAATAAGCTTTATTTGCTTTGCAAATATTTTTTACATATAGAAACAAAAAAAAACAAAAAAAAAACCGTAAACAAAAAAAGCAAACAAAGTACCCTTGAGGAATACTCTTTATGAGTACCTCAAAGGAAGTGTGAAGTGAAGTGAGTTCTAACGGCAGAAATGCCTATTTTACTGTGAGTTTTGATGCTCATAATGATAACAATAAAAATAAAAAATCTGAAAATAGACTTGCTGTGAGTTCTGAAGATCTTAATAAAAATCAAAAATCTGATAATAGACTTTCTAACGGCAAAACCACAGTTTCGTGAGCGATCAACTTCGCTTTGTCCAATGCCAACTAGTGAATCGTTGACATTATTGCCTAGTACTTCTACATTTAACTCAGCGATATCACCCGCTTCGGGCTCGAGGTCATCACTTAACCAAGTTGTCACTGTAGATAAGAGTAGCCCAAAACCCAAGGTCCAAGTCGGAATGGACAGATATATCACAATTTTAAAGCGCGGGCGAAGCCCAAATTCATCAAAAATTTCATCGGTTCCCAAGATATCCAGGGATAACGACGTCGCAGCAGTTAACCGTCAAAATCGTTTTTTAATATTGCAAGCAAATAACGACCAACCCGCTGTTTCATCCAAAAAAACTTCCAAGCCACCACCAATATACCTGAGAGAAAAAAATTCGAACGCCCTTATTAAAAAATTAGTCTCGGCAGTTGGTGAGAACGCATTTCACGTTATTCTAATAAAACGTGGTAAAATTGATGAAACAAAAATTCAAATATACGAAGAAAAAGATTTCCGCAAAATTATTACTGATTTCGAAAAAAATAAAACTAATTTTTATACTTATCAGCTTAAAAGTGCTAAAGGTATGCAGATCGTATTGAAGGGCATTGATGCTTATGTTAATCCCGACGAAATAAAAGATGCACTCATCATACAAGGATTTAAAGTATAAAGTGTTACTAATATAATCAATAGAGAGAAGATCCCCTCTATTTCGTGTTGAACTGGAGCCAAATGATATACAGTTGAAAAAAACGAGACACATCCAATTTATAGCCTAAAATACCTTTTACAGTGCCACAATTGCCAAGAATATGGTCACACAAAAACTTACTGCAATTTACCTACAGTTTGTGTTTTCTGCGGTGAATTGCATGGTACTGCTAGCTGTACTAAGTCAAAGGATCAAACAGGAAAAAAATGCAGTAATTGTGGATGTAATCACTGCGCTAACTACAGAGGGTGCCCTGTATATTCTTTCCTTAAACAGGCTATGGGTCAAAAACCTAAATTAGATCCAGCTCAATAAGCAATCGCTAACTACGCCACTTTTCCTCAAACTAGCCAAACAGTAACTTTACGTGTATCCTATGCCGATGCTGCTAAGACTAGTTCTATTCCCATACAAAATGTTCCACCACCAAATAATTCAACGAATGCAAACTCAAGCTTTAACTTTAGTCGCCTTGAAGCTACTATTGAGAGTTTGGTGCTAACTATTAATATTTTTACAACAAATATGACTAGCATGATGCAAGAAATGCTGCGAATGCAGAATACACTGCTTCAGGCATTAGTTAAGAAGCCATGAACACGTTAAAAATATGTTTCTGGAACGCAAACGGCATTCGCCAACATAAAAATGAACTTGAGCACTTCCTCACGGAAAAAAATATTGATATAATGTTGGTCTCAGAGACTCATTTGACTTCGAGAAGCCTTTTTAAAATTTCTGGCTACACCTTATATGATTCAAAGGACCCGAGAGGAAGAGCATGCGGTGGATCAGCAATTCTAATAAAGTCAATACTCAAGCACTATATCCTTGACGACGTTAGTAAGGAATATATACAAGCAACGAATATTTTCGTAGAAAATTTTTGTGCGAATTTTGTGATATCATCAATTTACTCCCCTTCCAGATTCGGAATTACTGAGAATCAATACGAGGATTTCTATAGATCTCTTGGCCCTTCTTTCGTGGCAGCTGGCGACTATAATGCTAAACATACGTTCTGGGGTTCGCGTCATATTACACCCAGAGGTCGAGCGTTGTTCAACACAATTTCAAAAATGGGCTTGGACGTCATTTCGAGTGGGGAGCCTACTTACTGGCCAACTGACATAAATAAAATTCCGGATGTTATAGATTTTGGCGTCATAAAAAACATTTCTAAACCACCTCTGCGCACATCTACCGGAGGTTGGGCAAGAAGCGATACACAGAAAAAAATAGACAAGAATTATTTTCAATAAAACCATGTTAATGAATAAAATTTTTAATTTCCATAATATTTGTCATTAACTTGAATATTTGAATAATATTGAATATTTATCAATTCCGCGCATTTTAAATATCGTTTACTTTTGTTTTGCTTGTGTTGGTATTTATCTTGCTTGTTGATTGACTGGACATGGTTATGTGCTGATGTTGTTGTTTTTTTGATTGGTCGTGTTGTGTACGTGTGAATTACAACAAGTAGCCGAAAATCGTCGTGGCTTGTTTTTTTCTCAACAAAGTTATTTTTAGATTATATCAAAACGCAATGCGCAAATGTAGAAGAACCATGATTTCTCATGTTTTGCCTGTATTCATTATTTGCGAATTCAATAACGATTTGCTCTTTAGCGGAATGGTAAGCACGTTAGTCTATTAGTCAAGAGATTCCCGGTTCGACTCATCCCAAATACATAGTTTTAATCGCAGCCAAGCAAAAACAAACTAACATTCATCCATCAACACACACACACCACATACAATAAAATAAAAATTATCACTGAAAATAAAATTTCAGGCAACAACTTTTTTTTTTATTCATTACATTTACATTAAAAATTATTGATAAGATATTTTATTAATTCAAATATTTATGGGTACGTTCGTAAAAGCATTTATAGTGCACGTCTGCAGCATCACGAACATCTAACGTTCAAAAATTCATAACTTGGCAGCACTGTTTAGAGTCAAACGTTTTTTAATGCATTTAATCGGCATACCTGCCGCAAATCTGTGCAAATGGCGCAGTAAATTATTTTCAGATGCAAGAAGTTGCAGTGGAACAATAAGTTGAATATATCTATGAATTTTGATGTTTAAATTACATGTTTCGAATCTTACCAAAAAAAGAGATTGATAAACTCGAAAATAACTTTGAAACACATATCTTGGTAGTTTTTTATTATTGCAAAGGAGTTTTTTTTATTTTAGTTGTATTTTTTTTAAGGCCAGTGCTGTTCTCATAAGAAATTGTCGCTTTGATTTTCTTTTAAATTTTTTGCTTACTATAATAAAAAGAAAATTATCACTATTTTCTTAAATAAAATTACCCGCCAATTTAAAAATTTTTTGCAGTTTGTTCAAAAATGTCAACTGAGCACAGATGTTGAGCAGTTGCAAAGCATGTGCAGGAGATAATCACGCATACGCAGTAAAACCTGGCAGAACTGCCGCATTGATGCATAAATTTGCAGCATTTACGAACGTACCCTATATTATTGAAGAAAAAAATATTATTATTTTACAATTTTTGTTATTGATATAGCGGATTTCTTTATCACAGGAAATTCGAAAATTAAAATGATTGAATACCGGGATTTTTGTTATCAAAAATGAAACTTATTTTTTTCTGTGTACTGAAAAAGCTAACATATCTGCAAATCATTTAAAATACGTATTTACCCCAAACACATGTACTGGTGTTGCTGATTTGCCGAGTGTAGTTGCTCTAGCCCCGCGACCCATAAAGTTTAAGATGCGCGATGTACAAAAACTAATTGCTGAACTTAATCCGAAGAAAGCTCCCAGGTATTGATGGAATTAGCAACAAGATGCTGATGAAATTGCCTCATATTGCAATAAGAATTTAGCTATTTATTTTTAATGCCATTTTACGAATGCAGTATTTTCCACATAACTGGAAACTTGCCAAGATTAAAATGATTCCGAAGCCGGGCAAAGATCTTACCAAGGCTGAGTCATATAGGCCTATAAGTTTACTATCAACAGTTTCAAAACTTTTCGAAAAGCTGCTCATGACTAAATTGTCCACAATTTTAGCTGATAGTGGGTGCATCCCGGACCATCAATTTGGCTTTAGAAGTCAGCATAGCACTATTGAGCAAATGCATAGATTGGTTAAAGTTATAAGGAGGACTTTTGAAGAAAAGAAGTATTATTCTGCCTTTTTTATTGATGTTTCTAAGGCATTTGACAAAGTATGCCACGAAGGCCTAGTTTTAAAATTGAAGACATACCTACCAATAAGCATACAAAAGCTTTTGGAAAGTTATATTGTTGATAGGAAGTTTACTGTTGTGGAAGGAGACTTCATGAGTGTGCCCGAATCTATATCTTCTGGTGTGCCCCAGGGTAGTATTCTGGGGCCAGTATTGCATCTAATATATACTTTTGATATGCCTGTGAGCAATAACATCCACACTTCTACATTTGCCGATGATACAGCCTGTTTGAGTATTCACAAAAACCCTGATGATGCATCCCGCAATCTCCAAGCACACATTACTCAGCTTGAAATATGGTTGAACTTATGGAGAATTAAAGTAAATGAACAAAAGTGTGTCAATATAACGTTTACCCTAAGAAGAGATACTTGTTCCCCCATTCGAATTAACAACCAAAGTATTCCTCAACATTTTCAAGTGAAATAGCTTGGAATACACCTTGATCGAAGGCTTATATGGAAATATCATATTGACTCTAAGTTAACCCAAATGAAACTTAAATTAACTCGAATACATTGGTTGATTGGCAGAAATTCAACACTCAGTCTAGACTGCAAACTTCTGATATACAAGTCGCTTTTGAAGCCAATATGGTACTATGGAATTCAGCTATGGGGCACTGCTTCAGCTTCAAATATTGAGAAAATCCAACTAAGGCAAAACAAAATTTTACGTTTGATAACATCGGCTCCATTACACATTAAAAATTCAAATATACATCGTGACTTAAATATGCCACTAGTGAGTGAAGAAATTGCAAAATACGCAGGCAAATATTTAACAAAGCTCGAGTCACATCCTAATCCACTTGCCCGTAATATTTTGAGCTTTACTGGACACATCCGCCTAAAATGGAGGGACGCAAGGGCTCTTATACTCAACACTCCAGATGACACTGCTTAAAAATACTTTCTTTTTTTCCTTTTTGATTATCACTACTTATGTATTATTTATAAATATCACTAAGTTTATGTCCGATACTGGTCGGGCATAATAATTATATTTAGATTTAAGATTTGAATACTTATTGTTAGTTCATATTTTGAAGATACAATAAATAAATGTATGTGTGTAAAAAAAAAAAAAAAAACATACAAGGTTTTTCTATAACTAAAAAAAGTTTCTGTGTGTAAATTAACATTTATTCTTATGAAAAAATATATATTATATGAAATGTATACAAATAAACTTATTATTATTTATTTAACTCTTATACGAGTACTCACTTAAAAATTCAAAAATTTTGGAGGTTTCTCGAATTGACTCAATATTTTGTAATAGATTAAAGAAAAGCATTCCATTGGTAATTAGAAAAAGTTTTCTTAAACTAATTAAACTTAAAAACTCACTTTAAAACCCTAATTTTCATTATTGATAACCACTTGTTAAAAAAGGTCCAAATATTTGCCTGCATTACTTTTCTCAAACTTATCAAATCCATAAATGGCTTTTTATGTCAATAATTAAGGAATTCATTATGTCTTTCTAATCGAAAAGGAAAGTTTTTATACATAATACCGCCCTATGTATTACAATTTCTCTGTTGTCAAAAAATTAATAAAAAACATTCGACAAATTTTTTTTCTGTATACATATGACGGTTTGTTTGTGAGCTAGTATAAGAAGCAGAGATAGAGCTTTGAATTATTGAAAATAGTTATTGATTACACAGAAAAAAATAAGTTTCATTTTTGATAACAAAAATTCCGGTATTCAATCATTTTAATTTTCGAATTTCCTGTGATAAAGAAATCCGCTATATCAATAACAAAAATTGTAAAATAATATTTTTTTCTTTAATAATATAAATATTTGAATTAATAAAATATCTTATCAATAATTTTTAATGTAAATGTAATGAATCAAAGAAAAAAGTTGTTGACTGAAATTTTATTTTCAGTGATGATTGTTATTTTATTGTATGTGTGTGTGTTGATGGATGAATGTTAGTTTGTTGTTGCTTGGCTGCGATTAAAACTAAATGTATTTGGGATGAGTCGAACCGGGAATCTCTTGACTAATAGACTAACGTGCCTACCATTCAGCTAAAGAGCAAATGGTTATTGGGTTCGCAAATAATGAATACAGGCAAAACATGAGAAATCATGGTTCTTCTACATTTGCGCATTGCGTTTTGATATAATCTAAAAATAACTTTGTTGAGAAAAAAAACAAGCCACGACGATTTTCGGCTACTTGTTGTAATTCACACGTATACAACACGACCAATCAAAAAAACAACAACATCAGCACATAACCATGTCCAGTCAATCAACAAGCAAGATAAACACCAACACAAGCAAAACAAAAGTAAACGATATTTTAAAATGCGCGGAATTGATAAATGCAATATTCAAGTTAATGACAAATATTATTGAAATTAAAAATTTTATTCATTAACATGGTTTTATTGAAAATAATTCTTGTCTATTTTTTTCTGTGTATGCAAAAATAATTAGTGTCGGTCTCAGAAATTAGCCCACTATGGGCATGCGTTAACCCCTTAGGGTCCAAAAACGAATTTAGGCTCAGAACTGCTTTTTGTACAGAAGCCATGTTTACATATCGAGATAGAGGCATATAGGAAAAAATTTAAATTTTATTAAAATAAAGGGGTTCGAGGAACATTTATGAATATAGGACGTATAGTTTTTGAGTTACTTAACGAAAATTGTTGTTTCTACCGAAGTTTCCTGATATTTTTCTTATATCGAAATTTAAAAAGTTGGTGGTTAAGACTTTCACATTTCAAACTTTAGATATGAAAGTCATTCGTTTTCCATGCAAATGTCATTTTGTATGGCGCTTACGAGGTTTTGGAAATGGCTTTAATTTTTGTTTTTTCACACAAAGTTGTCAAGATGAGAATGCAATCGGGTGGAAAATGTTATTTTCTACAGTAAAAACCAAAAAAGTCGATTTTGAAAAAATGGCGCTTACTTGGTTTGAGAAGAAAATTGACGATATGTTTGTATTTATTACTAGCTTAACCCGGTGTGCTTCGCTACCCCTCCCCTCCCCCGCAGACTGAAAATCAAAACCCAGACTTCACAGTGTCACCCGCCTAAATATTCCAAAGATTCCCTGAAAATTTCATCAAAATCGGCCCAAGCCGTTTTGGACTCCATACGTTATATACATACGCACATCCTGTTTTATATATATAGAGATAAAATATGCAAAAATATGTACTTATTAAAAAATAAGCAAAAATATGCATTAACAAATCGATGCAAATTCTTCAATTCGGAAAACTAAATTATCCAAACTAATTTTGATTTGATGACTACAAATATGCATTTGCATGAAAGTATTAGCCCTGGTAATAACCAATGTGTTATTTTCAATTTATTTCAAAATGCGATTTTTTGCGTTGTGCGAGTAGTGCCTCTTTTTATTAGATAAAATTTCTATGAAAATAACTGAGCTGTGGATAAAATTAATAAAAATGAAGCAGATTTTTTTAATTTAAATTTACCAAATGAACTAAAGTTAAATAATTAGCTAATGTTATCTTAAAATTAAAATTTATTAAAGCATATATGGGCACTTCCAGAGAAAAGTCTACCATGACGGAAAAATATAAAGTTTACCAAGAGGTTTGTTTTCTTGTATTATAAATGAGAAATATTTAATATCAATTAAATTTAAGAGTTCGAAGCTTTCCTTAGTTGTGATGGCGAAATAACCGGCTACAATGTTAGGCTTCTCGTTTTGGGTAAGTTATACTTAGATTCAGGATCATTTTCTTTTTTATTTTTATACTTCTAGGAGCAATTGCACAGTAATACTTTTATTGCAAAACTATTGCAGCAACAACAACTAATCATAGACAAATGAAAAGAAAACTATTATACGAGTGTATCGCCAGGAAAATTAGCATTTATTTTCATTATCCTTGTGCTGACGATCGCAGGTGCGTGAAATTTTACGTGTTAACAAAGTCCCAGTAAAACAAAACTGGAAGTAATTTTAAAGGAACTACATTTTCATTGCTTCCACAAAATTTATATTTTTAATTTGCCGATAGTTAGCAGAAAACCAACTGGAAGATTATTTTAGCCAAACAAAACCTTGTAATTCCTCCATAGCTTTAGAAAATACTCAAAAGAATTAAAAAAAAATCGATATTTGTAACGAAATTTATGAACTAATTTTAGTCTAAAATTTAAAAGTTATTTCCTTTAATTTACATGAAAAAATTGTTTCGGGCTTAAATTCGTATAAAAATTAACGAATTGTTAAAATAGTTAACTATTAAGCATTTTTCCTAGATGAAAATATTATTATAGAAGACAAAAAAGGAAATTTTTCTTAAAATCGCTTGCAATTCCGTGACCAGGCATCGAAAAAGAGAACTTCTTGCAATGACAACCCTGTGTAAAAATCATTAGATCGGATCGAAATTTGCACTACTTCCAGATCGTAAACTCTACATTTTCATGACTTTTTTGGAGTGTATTTTATACCGTATATTGGCATATACATACATACATATAAGTGTCGCCAACTTTTTAAGCCACAAAAAACTCTGGAATGAACGGTTTTTAAAAAGAAAATATTACTAAAAAACGTTATGTTTGCATTTTTTTCATAAATAATGCGACATGGGGAAAGAATCTATACATTTTGGAAAATATAAAAAATCTGTCCGATTTACTATCAAAAATACGTACAAGTAAGGATTTTCCCCTACTTTTGGCAACGTTGCTGTTGAAACAAATGGAACTGAAATTAGACTAGTCACGTGATTGATTCCCAAGTAATAGGGCCCAGTCCGAGTTCTAAAACTTTCTATGAAGCGGCCCAGTTACTTTTGCATGGCGATGGCCTATAATCGGGTTAACTGATACTTTGTATGCACATTGTGAATTGTCACTGAAATATCTTAAAGGGATCTTTTCGGTGTAGAATTTTATAAATAAATGCGGCACACAATTTTTTGTCGTACACTTTTAAGTATCTTATCGTCCACCAATATTTGTGTAACATATATGGTTTTAAATGTATTTTTGTATATTCTTATTTGCGTATTCTTTGTTTTTGTTTTGTTCACATGTGCTTATAACAAAAAGAAACATACTGGGCCTTATCACGAGTGTCGTATTTCGACTACCACTACGACGATTTTGTACTAGATTAAAGAAAAAATTTTGCAATGTTCTTTAGTCTAATACAAAATCATCGTAGTCGAAGTCGTGATACGACCTCGTGATAAGGCCCACTATGTGTCAAGTGGTATAATTTAGACAATTTAGTAATATTTTTTTTTCTTAATACATGATTTTTATTTATTGTATCTTCATATATGAACTAACAATAAGTATTCAAATCTTAAATCTAAAAATATAATTAGGCCCGACCAGTGTCGGACACAAGCTTAGTAATAGTTATATATAATACATAAGTAGTGATAATCAAAAGGAAAAAAAAATAAAAGTATTTTCAAGAAGCCCCATCTGGAGTGCCGTCAATAAGAGCCCTTGTGTCCCTCTTTTTAGGCGGATGTGTCCAGTAAAGTTCAAAATATTACGAGCTAGCGGATTAGGATGTGACTCGAGTTTTGTTAAATATTTGCCTGCGTATTTTGCAATTTCTTCAGTCACTAGTGGCTTATTTAAATCACGATGTATATTTGAATTTTTTATATACCATGAAGCCGATGTTATTAACCGTAAAATTTTGTTTTGCCTTCGTTGGATTCTATCGACATTAGAAGCTGAAGCAGTACCCCATAGCTCAATTCCGTAGCACCATATAAGTTTTAAGAGCGACTTTTGTATTAAAAGTTTACAATCTAGGGTGAAGGTTGAATTTCTACCAACCAGCCAATATATCTGAGTTAGTTTAAGTTTCATTTGCGTTAGCTTAAAGTCAATGTGGTATTTCCATGTGAGCCTTCTATCAAAATGTATACCAAGGTATTTCACATGTTAGTTCTGAGGAACAATTTGATTATTGATTGTAATGGAGGAACAAGTGCCTTTTCTTAAGGTAAATGTTACCTGAGCACAATTCTGTTCATTTACCTTTATTCTCCACATGTTTAACCATAGTTCCAGCTGAGTAATATGTTGCTGAAGATATCGGGAAGCCTCGTTAGGGTTTTCGTGCATACTAAGACAGGCTGTATCATCGGCAAATGAAGATGTGTGAATATTACTGCTCAATAGCATATCGCAAGTATAAATCAAATATAAAACTGGCCCTTGTGGCACACCGGATGAGATTATTTCAGGCGTACTCATAAATATTCCTTCCACAACAGTGAAGGGCAATAATGTAACTTTCCAGCAGATTTAAAATGTTTATTGGTAGGTAAGTCTTTAATTTTAAAATTAGGCCTTCATGCCACACCTTATCAAATGCCTGAGAAACGTCAATGAACAGCGCAGAGCAATACTTTTTTTCTTCAACATTTTTTCTTATAAATTGAACCAATCTATGAGTTTGTTCAATGGTGCTATGATCCGATAAGTCTCGAAATATTTTCTGCTGAAAAAAAACACCCCTAAACCACGGGCTAACGGAGGCGTAAGGGCTACCCTACTTTGAGCTCAAACTACGGGACTGCTGGACGCGCAGTTTTGCCTCAATTTGGGCAAAAGGACTGACCTGTACGGTTAATGTTTTTCCCCCAAGAAGAAAAAAATATAAATGTATATGTAATTTCGCGTATGAAACAAATTTCGTATAATTATTTTAAACAAAGTGGAATTTGGAAATTTGTATTTACAAAAAAAAATTTTAATAGAAATAAAAAATAAAATATATAAATTGCAAATTAAGGCACAATTTGGTTTCATTTAAATTATTAAATTTTGCCTATGGCTCTTAAATTATAAACAAATTAAACCATCTTACAATTTTTCTTTATGCTTATTGGCGACTTCTGGGCGTTTATGGTCGAACTTCCTCCGGCTTGTGGACGATGCTGGATGAGATTACCTCCAGTTATGAATGTACTTCACGGCACTGGCTTTATCCGGGAGTTTTTATACTGCTGGCTTAGGTGTGTGTGTGATTCGGTGTGGGTTTTATTTCCCTTTTTTCGTTTGTAAAATTGCTGCTTTTATTGACTGCTGGCTTGTAGCTTTCTTCTTGCTAAATTATTGTGTATAATTATTATTATTGGCTTTAGTATACACCGCAAATGCTGCTTTATATATCACTTATTAAATTTGTATTGTGTTTAATTTTTTTTTGTATAGTTTGTGTTGTTTTAATTGTTTCTCCAAGTTTTTAAAATATAAAATAAAATAACTTTTCTGTATAGTTTGTGTTGTTTCATTTGTTTCTCCAAGTTTTTTTTTTTTAATACAATAAAATAAAAAAAAACACCAACACCTTTTTTGTTTTCACCACTTGTTGTTTACCGTATCACCGTAAGTATCAGATTAACTTTTACTTCAACAGATTTTTCTGGCACATCCAGCATCATCCAAAAAACCGCATTCCTGGAAGAGGAGCCGTTTATTTTCATCATACGGTGCTCGCTCTTCCTTCCCTTCACGCAGATCTTCGGTAAACTCTATCTATTTGTTATTTACTTTGTTATTTACTTTGTTATTTTTTTTTTCTTTTGCATGCACTCACAGCTGGCGCGAAATTTACCAGCTATCAGCTGTGAGTACTGCTTTATCGGCCGAACTGTGCTGCGTTTCCACCAAGTGCACATGACAAAACCCAACAATTCTGGAGTCCCCTTGTGGACCAAGAAATGGAGGGAAAGTGCAGCTAGCAAAAAAAAATCATACAAAAAAAATCATGGCAAATAAAAACAACACGCTGGTAGCCCTAACCTCACGGTAACTCTGTTTGTGACAAATAAGTTTCGACCTGGTAGCACAAAAAAAAAATACATGAATGGACAACCATGAATGAATGCCACACACGTTTACCAACTTTTACTACGGAGGAAAATGGCGATTCTACAGGTAAGTAAATTTTATTTCATTATTAAAATATTTAATTCTATCTTAACCTGTAAGTATAAAAATTAACCTAGTCTAATTTATGAATTTAATATTATAATTTAACTAACAATATAATTCTACTGCATCCTTAATATATGCATTTATATAGGCACAAGCGAACAAACTTCGGGACCATGACCTTGGCAATGATAATTGTTCCTCCTCGGACCTATTGGGAGACTCATCATCGTAAGTTATGGACACAGGTAAGTGAAAACATCCAATTCAGAACATATGTATTTTGTGCCTAAACAATTTCATTCATAAGTTTGTATGTATGTTGTCTCTGTTAGTTGTTTTTGTACCTACACTCCGGCGCCGTTCGGTTTGCCGCCGACAACTGGTCGCCTCTAACAAAGGTAAATTTTATTGAAATAGTGGTCTAAAGGCTCTAAAAATAGCTAATGGAATCTATTCCAATACAAAAGAAAACTGAATTGCATAAAAAAAAATTTAAATATTGTGTAATATAAAAAATTTAACAATAGTTATTTTACAGGTCCCTTTTTGAAGTGGGATTTACTTGCCATATGACACAATTGCAGGTGGAGAATTTGTTGCCCATGCCTGATGTCTCTTAGGATTACTGGTAAGTAAGCAAAACTGACTCAGCCTTGACTAAGAGATGTAGGGACTAAGACCACCAAAAATTTAAATTTTGGCGAATAATACCCCCTACATTCCTTATACGAAATTCATTATTTCTTTTATTAATATTTTTCTTTCACAGGAAGACGACGAAACAAGCGATACGGTTTGTGGGACATCGCCACACGGAAGCTAGGTACTTGAGTGAGTGGATGCCTTAAAAATGATTATATAAAAACAATTTATTAAATATAAAGCTAAAGTCCTTTGTCTTTATTTCAGATAAAACTACATAAATTCAACCGCTTCACCTAAAAATGTACACGAAACAAAGGAGCTGTTCTGCTAGGGCCTTCGTGCAACGACAGGAAGAAATCGGTGAGTGTTAGTTATAAAAAAAATAAAAAAAGTATGAAGAAATTAGTATTTAGTTATATCTAGTTTTTAAGTAATACACTCGGGACATATAGATATATAAAGTATGTATATTTCGCTAGGCATGACGATTCCGAGTCTAAAATTAGTTAAGGCTTTTATAAGCTTTACTTGTCGTTAGATTGTCCAGATTCCTTGCCTAACTCATAGACGTTTTTCCCACAGTTCACTTGTCTTGTGTTAAACGTATTTCATTGCCGGTTATTCGGTGACATTAAAAAAACAAATGTATATACATATATAAATACATAACTATATATATATATAGTGTGTTACAAAAAAAAATCAAACGTATTATGTTTCTGTGCGAAACATTTTACAAAAAAATCATATATATAGTCTCAACTTGCTGTAAGGCGGGCTGAATTACATGTTACCATACTAGATGACTAAGGTTTCCTAGTCCTTAATGTCATAGTTTCAATAGGACATAGGGAGACGCATCAATAGTTTGGTAACTGTTACCACATGGTAATATTTTCAGAACGAAAGCGTTTTAGTTGTGACTAAAGTATGAAAAAGTAATAAAAAACAAGTAAATGTATTTATGTACATGCAGCTATATGTATAAAATTTACAATGGCAAAAAGTAATAATAAAAAATGTGAAACTGCCGAAATCATACCGACAATTGAAATACGCTTTTATACCATTTCAGGCATTTGTAGGTAAAAAAAAAATTACATAAAAAAACATATAAAGTAAGGCACTTACATATGCATTTACATATTTATATATGTACGTGTATACCTTTCCTATACCGCAAAATTCTTGCAACATCACCAGCTTTTTCACTGGACCCTTGAGTGACTCAGGCGTTGAAATTTGAAAGGCTGGGACTAAAACCACCAAGGAATATGAAGCTACTGTTTCAAATCCTTGGCGTGAAATACCCCCCAGTGACTTTCCTTGTAGGTCTTCCACCTCATACAGACTTTTCCTATAGGTTTAACGATTCGACATTTTAAAAATTTCCTTGCAAGCTTTGCATTAAAACCAGAAAAATCGCTCTGTTGAAAATTACGGCGACACACTTCTTGTCCCGGGACAAAATTTACTACGCGGCAACGAATATTATATGTTTTCTCATTTCTTAAATAAGCTTGATGTAAGTTTTCGCGTATTTTGTGGCGTATTAGCGACATTTTATCCGCTGGTGCGATTTCTAACTCGGGTTCCGCAACACACTTCAACGTCCTGGCCAAACCAGAAACGCTACCATGGCCAACCATGTTCATACCGAACAGGGCAAAGTACGGGGTAACTCCAATTTTGTTATGTACCGACGATCTTAACGAAAATTCTACTTCGGATAAATTTTTATCCCAATCAGAGTGATCGTTTTGAAGATATGAACGTACTGCCGCTAAGATGGATTGGTTAACCCGCTCGGATGCGTTGGCCTGGGGTGAATGTGTTGCCGTTCGAATATGCTTTATCCCGAAATTCCGTGTTAAATCTGCGAACTCTTTACTGACGAACTGCTTGCCATTGTCCGACACGATTGTCTCAGGTCTTCCAAATTTGTGAAATACTTCACTAATCAAGAATTTAATTACATTTTTAGCACTAGCTGTGGGCATAGCCTTGAGTAATACAAATTTGGACAAATATTCTAGCACAATAAAAATAAAACAATTTCCGTTTTTCGAGCGCGGATAAGGGCCGAGAAAATCGATATAAATACGTTGGAAAGGTCTCTCGCCTACGGTTTCCGCTCCAAAGGGTGGACGCAACGTTTTATTGGCCGGCTTCGATTCTTTGCAAACGCGACAGTTCACCACGAAATCGCGAACTTGAACGCTTTGGTTTGGCCAATAAAAGTATTCTTTGATTCGGCAAAGAGTCTTTCCCACGCCTCCGTGACAAGCTTGCGGTGCGTTGTGTGACTTTTCGATGATTTCTTTAGTCAATTCCTGAGGCACCCACAACTTCCATGAGAAATCCTCATTTATGACTACGCCATCATAAGGTCGTACTCGTTTGTATACAAACGAGTCAGGCAACCTCTCAGCATTTGCTTCTACGGTAGAAACAAGTGCTAAATAATCGTCCGACCTAAACGCACTTGAGTCGAGGTTGACCAGTCCTACATCTGCCGAGACTTCCTCCATATCATACCGAGATAGGGTATCGGGTACTACGTTTTGTTTCCCCTGCCTATGCTCGATGGCGAAATCATATGCTTGGGGATGTAGACTCCACCGGGCTAACCGACCACTGAGGTCTTTATGTGACATAAGCCACTTCAGACTACTGTGATCTGTTATCACGGAGAAGGGCAAAAGTTCTATATAGGGCCTAAATTTCTTAATAGCCAGAACCACCGCCAGATATTCACGTTCAGTGACCGAATAATTTGTCTGCGCCTTCGTCAGCTTGTGAGAGAAGTAGGCGATGGGGTGTTCTCCTTCAGAATCGTCTTTCTGAAACAGCACCGCCCCAACTCCTACGTCTGACGCGTCACATTGTACGTAAAAATGTCTGGAGAAATCTGGGTGATTAAGAATAGGGCTCGTAATAAGAGCTTCCTTGAGGCGATCAAACGCAACCTTGGCTTCCTCCGAAAACTTGAACTGTTTCCCCTTCTTCAGCGTCTCAAAGATTGGGGCTGCAATGGAGGCATAGTCTGGTATAAATTTTCTATACCAGCCTGCTGCTCCCATGAAGCTCCGCACTTGCTTAGCTGTGTTAGGGTACGCAAATCGAGTAATTGTTTCCACTTTGGCCGGATCAGGCTTTAATTTACCACCTCCTACTATGTACCCTAAGTATCTTAACTCCTTGAAATAAAATTTAGATTTTCCTACATTAATGGTCAAACCTGCTTTCTTTAAATAGATAGCTACGCGTTACAACAACTCCAGGTGTGTCTCGAAATCTGGAGATACTATCAAAAGGTTATCTATATAGACGAAAACTCTATCACGCATTACCGCAGGGATAACCTTATCCATTAAACGGCACAACCTTTGGGCAGCATTACACAACCCAAATGGCATGACCGTAAAATGATAAAGTGGTCGTCCAGGCACCGTGAATGCAGTTTTCTCCCTACCAGATAACTCTAGTGGTATCTGCCAGAAAGCGTCTTTAAGGTCGACACTAGATATGTATATCGTGTCTCCAAGCCGACTTGACAAACCCTCAATGTGCGGCAGAGGATAGGCATCCTTGACCGTCAACGCATTGAGCTTGCGAGCGTCTAAGCACAAACGATTTTTTTCGCCCTTTCGGACTAGAGTAACCGGATGGCTCCAAGGGCTCTCACTACGCTCAATGACGCCGAGATCAAGCATCCTATCTAACTCTGCGAACATAAGTTTTTGTACAGCCGGGGAGACAGGACAATGTCTATCTTTAACTGGGGTTGCATCACGAGTATCTATCGTATGCATTTCCAAATCTGTCTTGCCTAAGCCTTCTTTTGTATAGCAGGGGAACGTTGAAATGACAAAATCTGCATTTTGTTGCTGTTCAGCGGTCAAGGTATGAGTCACGACACTCAGAGGACTTTCTGTCTCTTCACCAAGACTAATTCCGTTTGTCGTAATACTATCTAGGTTGGCAAATTATTTAAAAGCCTTCATGAAATCGATCCTCAAGAATAGCCCACGATTCAGAGTAGGCACTAAATAGAACGTTATGACCTGCGTATTTTGGCCAAACTTAACGTCCGCACGCACGCGCCCTACAATGATATGCTTAGTACCATCAGCTGTCCTAATATCAGCGGAAAAACTATGGACTTTAAGTCCAGCCTTTTCCACTAATTCAAGACAGTTGCGGCCCAAGCATGTCACTGTAGTGCCGCTGTCCACCAGACCCTCTATTTCATGGCCGTTGATAGAGATTCTAGAGTATATTCTATTATCCCTGCCCTCGTACAAAGCTGCCGATGAAATTTCAAGCCTGATACGTTTTTGGATTTTGTACCATTCCCGAGCTTTCTTTATTCTATTTGAAACCTTCCCGAAAATACGCTCTTTCGCCTCCTCGTATTCAGCTAGTCTAATATGTAGTGGTTTTAGTTCTCTAAGTCTGTGCAAAGTTACTTCTATATTATTGTGTCTGTGTTGATTTTTCAAAATTTTAATTTTTTGTTGCTTATGTGTGGCTGAGTGCGTTGCAGTGTCCAATTCTGGCTCTAAACCGCGGTCGACCCCGTCCCCCCAGTCTGAGAAGGGTTCCGCGTCAGGTTTCCCTGACAGCTAGGGCATTTAGGGGTCACTACGTCAACATGGCCACACTTGAAGCAGAAAATCCTGCGAATCGGAATCGGGCACTCCTTGAAACCATGTCCTGCCTGCGAACAATTCCAGCAGGTACTTTTGCTTGCCGTGGATACCGCCTCGATTCCCAATTCCTCGCTAGGTAGCTCCTGGTCCAAATCCAGGTCATGCACTCGTGGTGCCACGTACTGACGCTGTTGATAATGTGACCTTTGACTATAAATGAGGCTCTCTGCCCTTTTGTCCTGCTGGCAAAAATCGTTAAGCCCCTCCACCTTTACCGAGAACAACAGCTGGGCCATTGATGGTTTCAAATTACTCCTCATGATTTCAACTAAGTCCCTTTCTGAATATGGGGAGCGCTGTTGGTTGCTCAGCCGCAATACGGCGTTCTAAAAATCTTCGAAAGACTCTTGAGGGCCCTGCCTTCTATCCATAATTTTTTTCTGGAACTGGAAATCACTTTCGTACCTCCGATACTGGGTCAGAAAGGCATTTACCAGTTCTTCCCAAGTTTGGACTGGATTCATCTTCCGGAGAGTCCAAAACCAGTCCAAGGCTTGGCGCTCCAAGAGTAGATGAAAACTTCGGCGTAGATCATTAAAAGACACGTTATAGTCTTGCCGCAATATATCGATCCGGAAAATAAAGTCTTCGGCGCTCATGGATTTAGTAGTGCCATCGAACTTTAGCCCCCATTTGGACAAATTGACTTGGTCGCCTAGCCCATACCCTGTGCCTGACCCCGTCAACGGATATCGTGAATCCGGCCGAAAATTTGGATTATCCCACCCCTGCGGTGGACAGGCTGCTTGTGTCATATTGGGGTAAAACCTATCGCCCCCTGGCGCTCTATGCTGTGGATAGCCCTCTGGGCGACCCTTCTCCTCTGGACAAATTTGATAAGAAGGCTGAGCTCTAAATGCTGGTTTTGTATGAGCAGCCTGTGGACGAAAATTATCGACCCCCTGCCGACGAGTAGAAGGTACTTCTGCCCATCCATTCAGAGGTGGTAATTCATAGTGCTGTTGTTGTGGTTATTGCTGTTGATAGCGAGTGGGTTGCTGAGCCACCTGTGGTGGCTCGGCTGGTGCTGGAATTAACGGTGGCATAGACAAAGGCACTTGTGAATACGTATTTATACGTGTTTGTGTCATGTGTGCTTGCCCAGTCACTGCAGAAGGCCGGGAATCAATTGGTGGCTGGGAATAAGTTATTTGCTCCGTTAAATGAAAACTGCTATTTACAAGTAATAATGAAAAAATAAAAACAAATAAAAACCGCTAGTGGAAAATACCATTTCTTGGAAATATAATAAATGTATGTATACTAAATAAAAAAACTGGACTAAAAGAATTTTCCTACAGTTATGCCAAAAAGGAAACACTTTCTTTTTAAGACTTCAGAAGCACTGGAAACTATAGTTAATATAAAGATGTTATATATGTATGTATGTATATAGACATAGGTAATTTTTACTTTTTCTCGAACTAACATCATAGCCATTTCCCTCGCAAATATGTCGCAACACGATTCAAACTTTTTAGTCTGATAATCGGGACTTACACATTTGCGAGCGTTATGGACCATGATATCTTAGGTCTTTTGCGTGACTTCGTCGCTATCAGCTAGGGACTCTTGTATTACCTAACTGGTCTTACGGCTCCCGCAATGACAAACAAAGATTTCAAAACTAAAACACTCCAAGCTTGCTTGCTTCGGGCCCCACGTTGGGCGCCATTTTCGTAATGTCGTCAGGTGAAATGTAAAGCGAGCAGCTGTTTGATAAAAAGAACAAAACGCATTATGTTTGAGTGGCCAGATTGTTGGCAGCGCTGGTATGCTGGCGTATGCACCGGCTAGGGCTCGCCGTCTTGGGTGGAGTTCTTGCCAGCCAATCTGGTGTTTACTGCTGCCTACGACATTAACAAAAAAAATACCATACCAGCTTTTTTAGACATAAAATTTAAACAAAAAGTATGAGGCCCGAAGCAAACACTTGTTATCCTGTCTCTCCTTAATACCCGTCATTTTAGCAAGATGACCTGGCTGATGTTGTGCCAGGCTCTAATACCCACACTACCATGACATCTGTTATAAGTTTTATTAGACGTCCCAATACATTTGTCCATTGCTACAAATTACCCCTTACTCACCTCCTCTCTTTATAAATTTATTCCATTATTTGGAAGCGTGAATTTTCAACGATTCGGTACAAATGTCTGTGACATATTTATTTAATATAAATTCAAATTTTATTATTCAATAAAAACAATCAATCAATGTTAAAAAAACTATAATTTAAATTTTACATTAAATCTCGAAATATTTTCTGCTGAATAAAAACACCCCTTAACCGCGGGCTAACGTAGGCGTAAGGGCTACCCTACTTTGAGCTCAAACTACGGGACTGCTGGACGCGCACTTTTGCCTCAATTTGGGCAAAAGGCCTGACCTGTACGGTTAATGTTTTCCCCCAAGAAGAAAAAAAAAATATAAATGTATATGTAATTTCGCGTATGAAACAAATTTCGTATAATTATTTTAAACAAAGTGGAATTTGGAAATTTGTATTTACAAAAAAAAATTTTAATAGAAATAAAAAATAAAATATATAAATTGCAAATTAAGGCACAATTTGGTTTAATTTAAATTATAAAATTTTTTTTTTTTTTTTTTAAAGAGAAGTAACACTCAGGCAATTAATGCCTACTACTATTACTAGGTGTTACCTTCTTTAGGAAAGGGATAGTGAGAGAGAAGACAGGTGGTGAAGGAAGAGATAGAGGAAAGCTTCATTCTTTTACAACTCTGCTTTTTCGCACGTTTTGAATAATGCAGTGTTGCAGCGCCTCTCTGATGTTAAATGAGGCGTATTAATTTTTTGAAGCTGTGTCTTGTAGCCATTTTATTGATTATTTTACTTCGCCAATGATTTTGCTACACAACGAAGGAGGGCGCTCTGATGTTACATTAGGATTAGTATCTGCTGAAGTCGGTATAGTTCAGTGACCAGTGACTATGCCTTCATCACTTGAACTTTCCTACAACAACTGACACAAAGGGACACTAATGCACATCAGAAAAATGCGTGGTGTTGTTATTTAATGACTGTCGGATACAGGGATTGAACCCAGGACCTTCGGTTTTGTAGTCAACGTGCTAACTACTTCAGCCAACGCCACCCTCATTAAGATTAATTATCTAAGATTTTCTACTACATTTAAGTTTAAAATATGATTCGTATGGTTACCATTTAAATTTTGCCTATGGCTCTTAAATAATAAACAAATTAAACCATCTTACAATTTTTCTTTATGCTTATTGGCGACTTCTGGGCGTTTATGGTCGAACTTCCTCCGGCTTGTGGACGATGCTGGATGAGATTACCTCCAGTTATGAATGTACTTCACGGCACTGGCTTTATCCGTGAGTTTTTATACTGCTGGCTTAGGTGTGTGTGATTCGGTGTGGGTTTTATTTCCCTTTTTTCGTTTGTAAAATTGCTGCTTTTATTGACTGCTGGCTTGTAGCTTTCTTCTTGTTAAATTATTGTGTATAATTATTATTATTGGCTTTAGTATACACCGCAAATGCTGCTTTATATATCACTTATTAAATTTGTATTGTGTTTAATTTTTTTTTGTATAGTTTGTGTTGTTTTAATTGTTTCTCCAAGTTTTTAAAATATAAAATAAAATAATTTTTCTGTATAGTTTGTGTTGTTTCATTTGTTTCTCCAAGTTTTTTTTTTTTTTAATACAATAAAATAAAAAAAAAAAAACACCAACACCTTTTTTGTTTTCACCACTTGTTCACCGTATCACCGTAAGTATCAGATTAATTTTAACTTCAACAGATTTTTTCTGGCACATCCAGCATCATCCGAAAAACCGCATTCCTGGAAGAGGAGCCGTTTATTTTCATCATACGGTGCTCGCTCTTCCTTCCCTTCACTCAGATCTTCGGTAAACTCTATGTATTTGTTATTTACTTTGTTATTTACTTTGTTATTTTTTTTGTTTTTTTTTCCTTTGCATGTACTCACAGCTAGCGCGAAATTTACCAGCTATCAGCTGTGAGTACTGCTTTATCGGCCGAACTGTGCTTCGTTTCCACCAAGTGCACATGACATAAGTTGGGGTGATCTGTGCTAATGCCATTCTGTTGTAGCTCTTCGTTTTTCACTTACGAGACGTTCAATATCCGTAGAATAAATTCTATTTACCCTAGTCTGCGGATGGGAGGTAGTGGCATGTTCAGCAGCCTGTTTAATATTTTCATTAAGGTTGGCAATGTTAGATTCAATATCATCAGGTGTTCTTATCATCATATTTTCCGTGCAATGACTACTAAGATATTTTTTAAATCGCAGCCAATTAACACGATTTATCAAATTCCCATATGGGTGAGGTAAGTCACTTCTTAATGGACTATAAATTGTAACGATCGTGGGAGAGTGATCGGACGAGAGATCTAGAGAAGCTTCAATTTGAATTAAATCTATAGAGATATTTTTCATGACGCCAAAATCTATAACATCCGGAATTTTATGTATGTCAGTAGGCCAATAAGTGGGCTCCCCACTCGAAATGACATCCAAGCCCATTTTGGAAATTGTATTGAACAACGCTCGACCTCTGGGTGTAATAATACGCGAACCCCAGAACGTATGTTTAGCATTATAGTCGCCAGCTGCTACGAAACAAGGGCCCAGAGATTTGTAAAAATCCTCGTATTAATCCTCAGTAATTGAGAATATAGGAGGGGAGTAAATTGATGATATCACAAAATTTGTGCAAAAATTTTCAACACAAATATTCGTTGCTTGTAGGTGTTCCTCACAAATGTTGTCAATAATATAACATTTGAGTCTTGACTTTATTAGAATTGCGATTCAAATAAAAATTGCATTAGCATCAAACTTCTGCTACTTCGGTATTTAAACGAAGAAATTGATCGCGCTTTTACCTCTATTTAATTTTTAAGTCTATGCAACTTTGCAAAAACACAGCAATATAACAAGTAAGAGTGCTATATTCGGCTGTGCCGAATCTTATATACCCTTTACCAACGTATGTATATGTAGTATACAGATACATACATATTTTTTTTGTGATAAAATTCATAATTTTTTATTATAGTGCAATTTTTAGTAAGTGACATCTCGGTTTTTTTCGACTAAAGAATTTGCTTGAGCAAAGAACTTCCTAAAACATGATATATTTTAACCTGAAAAAAAATTATTTTTGGTTATTTTTTTGCCCAATTTTTTTCAACTTCCAACTCTGGAATAATTAAGTTTTTCTGGTTTTAATACGATCACAAATTTATTTCTTTCTAAGATATAGAATATATTTAATTACCAAAGAAATAACTAGCTTTAAATAATTAGTTTTATATAACAAAAATGTGTACTTTTCCCAACGCTGAAATCATCCATTTAAATTTTTTTGGGTCCTCATACCAATCTTGTTCTTTGAAACATATATAAAATATGTTAAGTGAACAAAGAAAAAAATAAGAAAAATACTAGTTTTATTTAGTTACTTTAATATCAAATAAAATCAGTAAAGTGCGACTTTAACTACGAAGGGTTCCGTACGTTCGCTTTTCAGAATTTTTCAAATGTGGCGTTTTTTGCGTTTTAGGTTTTGTTTTCAGTTTAAACGATTTTTTTAGATGAGTCGCTTTTTTCTCGTTTTGCCGTTTTTCGCGACTTATTTTAGTTTTAGAATTTTTTTAGTTTGGCGTTTTTTTCGTTTTGGCTTTTTTTTGGCGATTTTTTGTCGGCTTAGCGATTTTATAAGTTTGGAATTTTTTAGTTTTATCGTTTTTGAAAATTTCGAGACTTTGGCTCTTGCGGTTTCCAAGATACAGCAAGTTGTCCAAATTATATGTCAAAATTACATTAACTGATAGAACACCATATAATTCCGATTTTTTTAAATCTTTGTGTTAATTGTTGTAGTCCGTATAAAAATACACTAACTTTACAAGTTGCAAGTGTATATAAATACAATTGTATGTATATTACATGGGATTTTAACATTTTTCGTTGTTCGTTTTGGAACACCCTTTAATTTTTAACTCTCATGTATTTGTTGTTGTAGCGGCCAAAGGTCTACACACTCTGTCCAAATTTTAGGTCCGTAGCTCTTACGATTCTCGAGAAAATACCCTGTGACAGAAAGACGGACATCGTAGCGAAAATAATAGGGTTCGTTTTCACCTTTGTTGTATGGAACCCTAAAAAGGTTAAATTTTCCACCTGTGAAGCTGTGGTTTTTATTTTTCAGATTTTCTATACCCCACTTTTCTTTCCAAAACATAAAATATATTTATAAATGAAAATATAAAAAAAATTATTAGACCTAGTTAATTTTATATATCACAAAAACTGTACGTTTTCCAACCCTGGAATCATAATTTAAAATTTTTCTGATTTCTTACAATCTTTTCTTTTAAGAATTTAAGATATTTTAAATTTTTAGATAAAAAGGAAAAATTAGTTTTAGTAGGTTATTTTTATATAACAAAAAAGCTTAAAGTTTCCAACCCTGGAAACGCCTTTTTGATTTTTTTTTATATTTTTAATAAAAATTTTATTCGTACTAAAGTATAAAATAAGTTTTTTTAACAAAAAAATTTAAAAATTGTGTTATCTAGTTACTTTTATATGGCAAAATCAAGTTTAAGTTTTCCAGCTCTGAAACCGTCTGCTCGATTTTGCTGATTTTAAATACCAATCTAAGTTGGACTATGTCTGACACACCAGTCCAAGAACGAGGTCTATAATTTTTCTGGGAGCTTCGGAAAACCGATTTCACGTACACCAGACGGACGGACGGACAGACAGACATCGCTTATTCGTCTTCCCTATTCATAAGGACCCATAATATATACATTTTATGGGTCGCATATGAATATTATGGAAATTACACACGGAATGACAAACCTATATATACTCTTTTCCATTTTTGGTAAAGGGTATAAAAATATTCGTAATACATATTGACTTTGATAAATAAGCTTTTTTTGTTTTGCTAATATTTTTTATATTAGTCAGAAATAACAAAAACAAAAAAAAAACAGCAAACAAAGTGACATTAAAGAATACTATGTATTAGGGTTTGCCAAAAACCGTTGAAATTCAAAAACCGCGCTTTTCGGTTTAATCTATTAAAACCGGTCGGTTGCGGTTTTGAGAGTATGCATGTATAAACATAGATGTGTATGCTGGAAAGATAAATGGTGATTTAAAAATAATAAGTTTCTTTTGTTTATGTTCAATTCAGGTACTTTTATTAGAAAACGAACATACTCATTGTATGTGTATAAAAAGCTTAAGAAGCAAAAATTTATATTTATTTAGAAGTTACCAGCAACTGAAAACACTCTTCCGCTTTTAGTTGAAGAAGGCTTTTTTGTTTTTATTGCCTTGTGAAGCACTAATAATATGTTGGTTGTTTAATTAAATTAATTTTAACGTTTTCTTGGCGATGAACGATAAATTATCGCCTTTTTACTTTACATCTGTTACAGCTTTTTTGATAGCAGATTCGAAGTCTTCCTGCAAAAAAAAATGTTTGGAAGGTTTTTTCATTATTTTTTTAATTTTTTCCTTCATAATTTTTATTTTTTGTTGGTTCATTTATTTAATAGATACCAGCAACTTTTGTCTTATATCTGTATTTAAATTCTCTATTTTTTTGTATAGAAATTATAGAGCACCTTCCGCTTGAAGTATCTGAAAACAATTGCTTCAACAGTAATTTTTATTATCAATAATGATTCTTTAAAGTAATTAAAACCTCAAAGCTTATAGCATCAAATAAATGTAAGTCCTACAATTCTTATAAACTTAAAATGATTCTCTTTAGTGTATCTGTTATTTTAAACTTTAAAGAATTTTGAAACAACCTGTCATTGTTACAGACAGCTTTGTAATGTATAAAAATCTTCAATGCAAATTACATTTGCTGTATTTTTAAACATGATAATAATGTGAAAGTAAAACATATAAGCAGAGGTTTTTTTATGGTTGTCGGTTTTTATTTCGCGGTTTTGGTTTCGGTTAAAACCGAACGGCAATCCCTACTCTATATGAGTACCTCAAAAGCAAAAACATGTGAAGTGAGTTCTAACGGCAGAAATGTCTATTTTAATGTGAGTTGTGGATAGGGTTTGGGAAACGGGAATTCCCGGGCGGGAAATCCCGGGAAATGTCTGTCTAATATTCCCGGGAAATTTTTGAGATTTTCCCGGGACAACGGGAAATTTAAAGTGAATGTTATTTCATAAATATATAGAATTTTATTATTTTTTTATATATTACAAAAGTTCGTTTGAATGATTGTATGACCAAATTTACACGAACGTTGACACGTTTTTCATCGTCTGTTTAAACACTTACATACATATATATACCTTGTTCGAAGGAAATTTTTTAATCTTAAAATTTAAATTGAGTTTTTGTTTTAAATGTAACTGTAAGAAAGAAAGAATTCTTTCGGCGCCGATAAACAAGCAGTAAAATGTCCATATATTTTTAATATAAAATAAAAATGTGAGCTATTCAAATCTAGTCTGAAATTTCATAAAAATTCCATTAAATTGAGGTCATACCATATCTCCTATAAAAAGTGGAATAAATTTTATAAGTATCAATGATTGCAATGATATAATCGTTTCCTTAAGTAAATAATTCGATGCTAAGCGAACTTGAAGTGATTTTTCGCCGAATTAGTGAACAAATTTTGAAAAGTGTAGTGAAAATTTTAAGCTGTAAGAACTCTGAATTGACAAAACTTAAATTTATTACAAGTAGACGCTATTATGGAAACCCTGAAGAAAATATTTTAGGAGAAATAAAATGAAAAATTAAAGACACTTAGACATACTGTGGCTCAGGGTATTCAAAATTCGGCGCAGCGAAGTATGGTACTGTAACCTGCTTGTACTTAACGATAAGAAACCGCTTGGAACTTTTTCAAAAAGAATGAGAAACAAGCAAGGCAAATTCTTATTAAAATGAAGGTAGGTTTTATTAGAAAATTGTCTACTAATTGTGGTAACAGTCGTCAATTGGTTTTTATATGATCTTTTGCTGTGTAATAACTTTATTTCATTTGCTTAAATTCAATTAAAAATTCTTAAAAATTTGTCTTAGAACTGCTTTTTTATTAACTTTTATTTCAAAAGAATGCTTACATTAATAAAACAATCGAAATTTCACCAACTTTCGTTTAATAAATGTATTTAATTTAGAAAATTAGCTTTTCCCGGGAATCCCGGGAATTCCCAGGAACTTGAGTTTTTAATTCCCGTTTCCCGGGAAGTGCAAAAGTCCGGGAAATCCCAAACCCTAGTTGTGGAGCTCCTAATGAAAACAATAAAAATAACACATCGAATGATAGACTTTTTCTAACGGCAAAGCCACTATTTCGTCAGTGATCAACTTCGCACTGTCCAATGCCATATATTGATTCCTTAACATTACCTTTGCCTAGTACTTTTACATTTAAGTCAGCGATATCATGCGCTTCGGGCTCGTGTTCATCGCTTAACCAGGTTATCACTATAGATAACCGTAGTCAGAAATCTAAGCGTTTAAGTCGGAATGTACAGATATATCGCAGTTGTAAAGTGCGGCCGAAGCCCACATTAATCAAAAATCTCATCGGTTGCCAAGATATCCAGAGCTAACGACGCACGTTGGGAAAAAATAGTAAAAACGCACGCACGTTTTTAGCGATAGATTCACAGATTTTGAGTATGTTTAACAGAACTTTTTAGAATATTGTGTCGTATAATTTTTTGTATATAATAGTGCTGGACTTTAGTAACCTACACTAGGAAGGTCAGACTTTTAAACAACAGCACTACATGAAAAATAAAGATATATTAAAAATTGTTGCAACTGATTATCTTAAATAATAAGAAATAAAAATACACGTGTATCAGAGATTTTTTAAATTTTAGAGCTAAAGTGTTTTTTTCGGTGAAATAAACCAAAAAACACTCAAATATGCCATTTTCGCTCCTTGCTCACATACTCTTAGTTTTAGAAAATAAAAATTTGGTCACTTGCAGCAGGTTTTTAAGAAAGTAGTCTGTTATATCAATATTTTAATTTTTTTACCCTACACTGATACCCTCGAACTGATAGGAATAACGTTTTAAAAGTTACATTACTAGCATGTAGAAATGTAGAATTTTATTACAGATTTTTACAAAGTTATAGTAGCATAGATATAAATTCAGGTGGTATTTGCTTTTCATTAGTCATAATTTTGTTGAAAGCGCTTAAACTAGATATAGTGGATCAGATGCTACGAGAAATCTGTTAAAGATATCACTAAAATTTGACAATCGCGAGTTTCTTCTTGCATACTGGCCTCTAAATACTTTGAAATCCTTATTGCAATGCTCCTGAGCTTCTTCTGATAGCATAAATTTTGAAGGAAGTTTATAATAAATGTAGTATATTGGCAAAATTGAGTATTTATCATGTCAGCGTCATGCATTAGCACTTTATGAACAGTAGGCGACATGTACATATTTTTCATGTCCATATTTTTCAACAGGGATCACCGCAGTTTCTTTAGCGAATTGATCGAATTTTTCGGCATCTATTTCCCGAAAACTATTAAAAGCTATTAATATGATGTGAAATCTTCGAATTAATGCCTCTTCAATGCCTGCTATTTCAGATGATATTTTGGCAAAATCAAAAAACTTCTTTGCTGTATTGCCATTATTGCATGAGCCAAAACCTTAATTTAAAATCTTAAAACAAATGGAATTGAATTAATATATTTTTTACCTGGCAAAAGCTGGATGCTGCCGCAAAACTCAAGACATCGGGGTCTAACTTTCTTAATTATTTTACAAAATATTACGAATTTAACAATGCGTTTATAAATACTAAAATAATATCTTACTTGCAGTTCTTCTCATTTCTTGCGAGTAACTTAGGTCCTGGAAAGCAGTCCTTTTAACACTGCCGCATTTTTCTTTCGGATGTGTATGAAAAGGCTGGTTCAGCCAATCACTTGATTTGCTGCAAACACTCTTCCACTTTTTGCCATATTTATTCCATCTTTTATTTCAGTTTAAAAAAAAAAAAATTATATCTTGAGCGGGCACACTCATTCCATATTCTGCAAAAAAGGCTCTGAATTGCCTCTGTCTTTTCCAAAAAGTTTTTGCATATTTCTTTTAAAAACTTTTCACAAACTACTCGTTTTGTTAAGACTAAAATTAATACATATTACTACTTTATTGGTATGAACAAATTAGTTTTACTTACTTGCTTGAGTCATCGTTTATCTTTTATTATTTTTTTTTTAAGAAAACGGTTTAGTTTTGCAAGTCACTTAGAAATTTATATTAGAAGTGTTATTTATGAAGATTTGACGTTTAAATTTAGTCTACTCCATGAATTAGTCTACGATACTTACCTTATTTAGTCGCCAAAAAAATTTAAAAAAGTACTACAACACAATATAACCGAAAAATCACAAAAAGGCGCATGAATGCGCAGAAAAGATTTTTTTTTTTTTTTTTTTTTCATATACATCTTTATTTATTGTATCTTCAAAAATGAACTAACAATAAGTAATCAAATCTTAAATCTAAATATAATTATTAGGCCCGACCAATATCGGACATAAGCTTAGTGATAGTTATAAATAATACATAAGTAGTGATAATCAAAAAGAAGTATTTTTAAGCAGTCCCATCTGGAGTGTTGGGTATAAGAGCCCTTGTGTCCCTCTTTTTTAAGCGGATGTGTCCAGTAAAGCTCAAAATATTACGGGCAAGCGGATTAGGATGTGACTCGAGTTTAGTTAAATATTTGCCTGCGTATTTTGCAATTTCTTCACTCACTAGTGGCATATTTAAATCACGATGAATATTTGAGTTTTTAACGTACCATGGAGCAGATGTTATCAAACGTAAAATTTTGTTTTGCCTTCGTTGGATTCTCTCGACATTTGAAGCTGAAGCAGTGCCCCACATCTGAATTCCATAGCACCATATTGGCTTCAAAAGCGACTTGTATATCAAGAGTTTGCAGTCTAGGCTGAGTGTTGAATTTCTGCCAATTAACCAATATATTTGAGTCAATTTAAGTTTCATTTGGGTTAACTTAGAGTCAATATGATATTTCCATGTAAGCCTTCGATCAAGGTGTATGCCAAGGTATTTGACTTGAGAATGTTGAGGAATATTTTGATTGTTGATTCGAATGGGGGAACAGGTATCTTTTCTTAGGGTAAACGTTATATGAACACACTTTTGTTCATTGACTCTAATTCTCCATAAGTTCAACCATATTTCAAGCTGGGTAATGTGTGCTTGGAGATTGCGGGATGCCTCATCAGGATTTTTGTGAATACTCAAACAGGCTGTATCATCGGCAAATGTAGAAGTGTGGATGTTATTGCTCACAGGCATATCACAAGTATATATTAGATACAAGACTGGCCCCAGAATACTACCCTGTGGCACACCAGAAGATATAGATTCGGGTACACTCATGAAGTCTCCTTCCACAACAGTAAACTTTCTATCGAGAATATAACTTTCCAAAAGCTTTTGTATATTTATTGGTAGGTATGTCTTCAATTTTAAAACTAGGCCTTTGTGCCATACTTTGTCAAATGCCTGAGAAACATCAATAAAAAGGGCAGAACAATACTTCTTTTCTTCAAAAGTCCTCCTTATAATTTGAACCAATCTATGCGTTTGCTCAATAGTGCTATGCTGACTTCTAAAGCCAAATTGATGGTCCGAGATGCACCCAGTATCAGCTAAAATTGTGGACAATTTAGTCATGAGCAGCTTTTCGAAAAGCTTTGAAATTGTTGAAAGTAAGCTTATAGGCCTATATGACTCAGCCTTGGTAAGATCTTTGCCTGGCTTTGGAATCATTTTAATCTTGGCAAGTTTCCAGTTATGTGGAAAATACTGCATTCGTAAAATGGCATTAAAAATAAATAGCAAAATTCTTATTGCAATATGAGGCAAGTTCATCAGCATCTTGTTACTAATGCCATCAATACCTGGAGCTTTCTTAGGGTCGAGTTCAGCAACTATTTTTTGTAGTTCATGCATCTTAAACCTTAAGGGACGAGGGGGTAGAGAGACTACACTCGGTAAATCGGCAGCACCCGTACATGAATTGGGAGTGAATACAGATTTTAAATGCTCAGAAAATAAGTTACCTTTCTCACTATCGCTTCTTGCCCAGCCTCCAGTCGAAATACGCAATGGTGATTTGAGATCAACGGGTCTTTTAAGATTTCTAGTAGCGCGCCATAAAGAGTAATTAGATGTTGACGTTACATCAAGACCTTCTAAATACTTTTCCAGTAATGCAGTCTTTTCCGACGATAGCAGCTCTTTGAGTCGTTTAGTACATTCTTTAAGTCTGATTTTATTTAGGGGTGATCGGTGTTGTTGCCATTCTCTTCTAGCTCTCCTTTTTCCACATACAAGACGTTCAATTTCCGTAGAATAAATTCTATTAAAGCCCGTCTGCGGATAGGAAGTAGTGTCATGTTCAGCAGCCTGTTTAATATATTCGGTAAGATTGGCAATATTAAATTCAATATCATCAGGTGATCTTAGCTGAATGTTTTCTACGCAGTAACTACTAATATATTTTTTGAATCCTAGCCAGTTGACCCTATTAATCGTTTTCGCATATGAGTTAGTTAAATCACTCCTTAGTGGGTTGAAAATTGTAACTATTGTGGGAGAGTGATCGGAGGACAGATCTACAGAGCCCTCTACGTGAATTAAGTCCCTATGGATATTTTTCGTGACGCCAAAATCTATAACATCTGGAATTTTTCTTACGTCAGTAGGCCAGTAAGTAGGCTCCCCACTCGAAATGACTTCTAAGCCCATTTTTGAAATTGTATTAAACAACGCTCTACCTCTAGGTGTAACAAGACGCGAGCCCCAGTACGTATGTTTTGCATTGTAGTCACCAGCTGCCACGAAACAAGATCCAAGCGATTTGTAGAACTTCTCATACTGATCTTCGGTAACTGAAAATCTGGGAGGTGAGTAAATTGATGATATCACGAAATTCGAACAAAAATTTTCTACGAAAATATTCGTAGCTTGCATATATTCTTCACTAACGTTCTCAAGGATATAGTGCTTGAGTCTTGACTTAATTAGAATTGCTGATCCACCGCATGCTCTCCCCCTCGGGTCCTTTGAATCATATAGAGTGTAACCATTTATCTTAAAGCAGCTTCTCGAAGTCAAGTGAGTCTCAGAGACCATCATTATATCAATATTTTTTTCCGTGAGGAAGTGCTCAAGTTCATTTTTATGTTGGCGAATGCCGTTTGCGTTCCAGAAACATAATTTTAACGTGTTCATGGTTTGTTGACTAATGCTTGAAGCAGAGTATTCTGCATTCTCAGCATTTCTTGCATCATGCTAGTCATATTTGTTGTAAAGTTGTTTATAGTTAGCACCAGATTCTCAATAGTAGCTTCAAGACGACTAAAGTTAAAGCTAGAGTTTGCATTCGTTGAATTACTTGGCGGTGGAACATTTTGTGTGGGAATAGAACTAGTCTTAGCAGCATCGGCATACGATACACGTGAAGTTACTAGTTGGCTAGTTTGAGGAAGAGTGGCGGAGTAAGCATTTGCTGATTGAACTGGAGCTAATTTAGATTTTTGACCCATAGCCTGTTTAACGAAAGAATATACACGGCATCCTCTGTAATTAGCGGTGTGATTTTCTCCACAATTACTGCATTTTTTTTCAGCTTGTACTTTTGGCTTGGTACAGTTAGCAGTACCATGCAATTCACCGCAGATAACACAAACTGTAGGTAATTTGCAGTAGGTTTTTGTGTGGCCATATTCTTGCCAATTATGGCACTGTACGGGACCTGAACGCTTACGTGGCTCTTCAACTGTGATTTTTCGGTGTAAAAGGTATTTTAGACTATAAATTGGGTGCGTCTCATTTTTTTTTAACTGTATATCATTCGGCTCCAGTTCAACACGAAATAGAGGCTGGGGAATCTTCTCTCTATTGATTATATTGGTAACATTTTTTACCTTAAATCCTTGTTCGATAAGTGCACATTTTACTTCTTCAGGCTCAACATATGAATCTATGCCCTTTAATACTATTTGTAGGCCTTTAGCACTCTTAAGTTGATATGTATAAAAATTTGTTTTATTTTTTTCAAACTCACTAACAATTTTTCGGAAATCTTTTTCATCATATATTTGGATTTTAGTTTCATCAATATTACCTCGTTTAATTGGAATGATGTGAAAAGTATTTTCACCAATGGTCGACAGTAGATTTTTTAGAAGCGCGTTTGAATTTTTTTCTCTCAGATAAATAGGTGGTGGCTTGAAAGACTTTTGCGATGATGCGGCGGGCTTGTCGTTTTTGTCTTGCAATAATGAAAAACGATTTTGACGATTGATAGAAGATGTGCTGTTATCCCTAGACATCTTTGGGGCGGATCCAATTTTAGTAGAATTTGGGCTTCGCCCGCGCTTTAAAATGGTTATATATCTGTCCATTCCTACTTGTACCTTTGGTTTTGTACTACTGTTGTCTTCAGTAACAACTTGTTTAATTGTTGACCACGAGTCGGAAGCGGATGATATCGCTGAGTTAAATGTAGAAGTACTAGGCAATAATGTCAACGATTCACTAGTTGGCATTGGACAAAGCGAAGTTGATCGCTGACGAAACTGTGGTTTTGTCGTTAGAAAAAGTCTATTATCAGATTTTTGATTTTTATTAAGAGGTTCAGAACTCACAGCAAGATTATTATCAGATTTTTTATTTTTATTGTTATCATTATGAGCATCAAAACTCACAGTAAAATAGGCATTTCTGCCGTTAGAACTCACTTCACTATTTTTTTCCTCTGGGGTACTCATAAAGAGTATTCCTCAAGGGTATTTTGTATGTTTTTTTGTTTACGGTTTTTTTTTTGTTTTTGTTATTTCTATATGTAAAAATATTATCAAAGCAAAAAAATGCTTATTTATCACAGTTAATATGTACTACGAATATTTTTTGTATGCTTTTTTTTTTGTTTAGTTTGTATATAAGAAAAATTCCGCTATTACGTCTGTTCACTATGAAGGTACAACGAGATTGTGAGCAGAAAAGATAGACACCATTTTGTTTGCTAAGCATTTAGCTTTAGTATTATATAAAAATCTGGTGGATCCACTTGGATCCACGAAATTTTTTTCCAATGAAAATCGAAAAATATATTGAAAAACTCATGAAAATAACATATTTTTGAAATTCTCATATCTTTATATACATATATCAATAATATGACCAAAACTTGAACTTCCGTATAATGATGTGGTTGTGTTTACTATATATGATAAATCTCATTTAATTCGGCAGATAAATACCTACTCTACTTTAATTTCAATGCAACAATATAAAATAGTATATACAAAAAATTTAATTTTTTTTTGAGTGCCATGTTTGTGAGGCTGTAGATTATACACAGAGAAAAAACTGCCTCATAGAATCAAGAAGATTTTCTCTCAACAGAAAGAAGCGAAGATTTTTTTCATAGAGATTCCTTATTATTTTTATGTGGTAAATCTTATTAATTTTATCAAAAAGAAAACCACATAAAATCAAGAAGAAATCTTATTATTCACAATTTTTTTTACTCAATTTCGGTTATTTTTGGCAACAAAAAACAATCCATTAAGAACAACTTCTATATTCTATTAGGTTTTCTTATAAATTGTAAACTATAGGGATTTCTTATTGATTTTATTAGGTTGCCTTATTGATTTTTTCAATAAGGTTTTCTTCTTGATTCTATTAGGTTCCTATATGATTATGTGTAAGGCATCTTATTGATTTTTTTAATAAGGAAATCTTCTTGATTTTATGAGGTGTCTTGTTATTTCGTTTCTATAAACAGACATAGAGACAATTTTTTTCATGTTCTTTTTAATTTTTGTATAAGAATGTTTGCACAATAATTTCAATGGTTATTCAGGCTCCTTGTTAGCATATTGGTTAGAGTGCTTGTCTATCAGTCAGAAGTTTGCTGGTTCAATACTTGGTGAGTAAGTTAGTTAAGAATATAACATAATGTGTATGTATGTATGTATAAATAAATAACAACTACAATATACTACATACATACGTACATATGTATATGGTATAGAATTTAAATGAAAATACACAAATACAGATAACAAAGACGCAATTTTATTTTTTATGAGATCGCCTAATGAAAACAAGAAGAAAACCTTATTGAAAATTTCAATAAGATAACCTAATAAAAACTAGAAGATTTCTTCTTGATTTTTCGCTATGAAATGAATAAGATTTCCTTATTGAAAATAAACAATAGAGATTTCTTATTAATTTTGTTCTATTTTATGAGGTATTTAGTAGGCACTGTTTTCTCTGTGTACGGTGAGAGGTTAATTGACTTCAAAAATAAGTTTTTGATATATTCAAAATAATTAGATTACAAAAAATTATAAAAAAAGTAACGCCTACAACATTTGATTCAGCTCTAATGCGAGGGTTTTTGCTATGTTTTTCCCAACGTGCAATGCCGCATCAGCTAATCATCAAAATAGTTTTTGAATATTGCAAGCTAATAACGACCAACCCGTTGTATAATCGAAAAAACCCACCAAACTACCACCAGGATATTTGAGAGAAACAAATTCCAACGCCCTTATTAAATAATTAGAGCCGGTCATTGGTGGTAACATTGATGAAACGAAAATTCAAATATACGAAGAAAAAGATTTCCGCAAAATTGTTACTGAATTCGAATTAGCAAGAAGATCCCCAGCCACTCTTTCGTGTTGAACTGGAGCCAAATGATGTACAGTTGAAACAAACGGGTCACATCCAATTTATAGCCTAAAATATCTGTTATACCGAAAAATCACAGTTAAAGAGCCACATAAGCGTTCAGTGCCATAATCAGGGTGACCGATGACATTTTTCAAAAAGTGGCACCAAACAGGGGATTTATCAAAAAATAGGTCTAAAATAAAAAAAAACGAGAAAACGACATTAAACTTTTTATTTTTGATGTATTTTTATAAAAAGGGGGGACAAAAAGTGGCAAGGCAGTCGAAAAAGTGGCAATTTGCCACTTTCGTCGGTCGAACGGTCACGCTGGCCATAATTGCCAATAATATGGCCATACCAAAACTTACTGTAATTTACCTACAATGTGTGCTATCTGCGGTAAATTGCACGGTACTTTAGTTGTACTAAACCAAAAGATCAAGCAAAAAAAAGAAAGGAGTAATTGTTGCCCTATGTACTCTTTTGTCAAACAGACTATGGGGCAAAAACCTAAATTAGCTCCAGCTCAATCAGCAAACGCTGCCCATTTGAGCCAACCAGTTATTTCCCGTATATGGTATACCGATGCTGCGAAATCCTAGATCCCACTATCGGCACAATGTATCGATTTTCGTCGGCTCACTGCGATAAACTTCTCAGTAATAAACAAAAATAGCCTTATTTCTCAATTAATTCCTATATAAGTGTATATGACTTTATTACCAAATGCAATGTAGTGCCATTATGTCCTTTTGTTTCCATTAGTTGAGAAATAAAGCCCATTTACCTTATTACTTATGACTTTGTTACAGTGAGCTGACGAAAGTCGGCTTAAGACTAGTTCTATTCCCACACAAAATATTTCAGTGCCAAATAGTTCAACAAATACAAATTCAAGTTTTAATTTTAATCGCCTTGAATCTACTATTGATAATCTGGTGCAAACTATAAACAACTTTACAACAAATATGACTACCAAGATGCAAGAAATACTGCGAATTCAGAATACACTGGTTCAGGCATTAGTTAACAAGCCATGCACTTCCTCATGGAAAAATTATTGATATAATTTTGGTCTCTGAGATTCATTTGATTTCGAGAAGTTTCTTTAATGTAAATGGCTACACTATATATGATACATATCATAATTCTAAAAAAGTCAAGACTCAAGCACTATAATCTTGCCAAATTTTTTGACGAATACCTCCAAGCAACGAATATTGGCATTGAAAGCTTTTGTACAAATTTCGTGATATCATCAATTTACTCCCCTCCCAGAATTTCAATAACTGTGGATCAATCGAGAGTTTCCACAAATCTCTTGGAACTTGTTTTGTAGCAGCTGGCGACTTCAATGCAAAACATACGTTTTTGGGGTTCGCTTTTTTTTACACCCAGAGTTCGGGCGTTGTTCAACACAATTTCAAAAATGGGCTTGGATGTCATTTCGACTGGGAAGCCCACTTACTTGCCTACTGTAATACAAAAAATTCCGGATGTTATAGATTTCGGCGTCATGAAAAATTACTCTGAGGATTTACTTCAAGTTGAAGTTTCTTTAGATCTCTCGTCCGATCACTCTTCCAGGATCTTTACAATTTGTAGCCCACTAAGAAGTCACCTACCTCACCCATATGTCAAGATGATCAATTGTGTTAATTGGATGACGTTCAAAAAATATCTTAGTGGTCATTCTACGGAAAACATTAAGCTAAGAACATACGATGATATTGAATTTAACATTGCCAATCTTAACGAAAATATTATACAGGCTGCTGAACATGCCATTACCTCCCATCCGCAGACTGGGTTTAATAAAATTTATTCTACGGATATTGATCATCTCCTTTGTGGAAAAAAAGAGCTAGAAGGATATGGCAATAGCACAGATCACCCCAACATAAAATCAGATTTAAAGACTAAACTAAACGAATCCAAGAGTTGCTCGCATATGAAAAAACTGCTTCTCTTTAAAGTTATCTGGAAGGTCTGTCGCACCAGCATCTAATAATCTAAAACCCGTTAAGTATAAACCACCTCTGCGCACATATACCGGAGGTTGGGCAAGAAGCGATACTGAAAAAGGTACCATATTTGCTGAGCATTTAAAATACGTACTTACCCCAAACACATGTACTGGTGTTGTTGATTTGCCAAATGTAGTCGCTCTATCCCGTCAAAAAATAAAGTTTAAGACGCGTGATGTACAAAAACTAATTGATGAACTCAACCCGAAAAAAACTCCGGGTATTGATGAAATTAGTAAGCAGATTCTGATGAAGTTGCCTCGTATAGCTATTAGAATCCTGTTATTCGTTTTTAATGCCATTTTACGACTGGAGTATTATCCAAAGAGCTGGAAGCTTGCCAAAGTTAAAATGATTCCAAAGCCGGGCAAAGATCTTACCAAGGCTAAGTCATATAGACCAATAAATCTTCTATCAACAATGTCAAAGCTTTTCGAAAAACTGCTCATGAGAAAATTGTCCGGTGCTTACCGGACCATCAATTTGATTTTAGAAGTCAGCATAGCACTATTGAACAAAGTCATAGATTGGTTCAATTTATAAGAAGAAAATTTGAAGAGAAGAAGTATTCTTCTGCGCTGTTTATCGATGTTTCTGAGGCATTTGATAAAGTGTGGCATGAAGGCCTAATTTTAAAATTAAAGACTTACCTACCAATAAGCATTCTAAATCTTTTTAAAAGTTAAATTTTTTCCCGCAAGTTTACTGTTGTGGAAGGAGACCTTATGAGTGTGCCCGAAACTATATTTCCGGTGTGCCACAGGGGAATTTGGGGCCAGTTATGAATTTGATTAATACTTGTAATCTGCCTGTGAGCAGTAACATTCACACTTTTACATTTGCCGTTGACACATCCCGCCTTAATATGCATGGAAATCCTTACGAGGTATTCCGATATCTTCAGTTACACATTAACCAGCTGGAACTATAGTTAAACTTATGGAAAATTAAGGTAAACGAACAAACGTGTGTACAAGCAACATTTACTTTACAAAAGGATACTTGTTCCCCCATTCTGATTAACAATCAAGTTTTTCTCCAACATTCACATGTGAAACATTTTGGCATGCACCTTGATCGACGGCTTACTTGGAAATACCGCATTGACTCTAAGCTAACACAAATGCAACTAAAATTAACTCAGGTACATTGGGAAATGGGTAGAAGTTCAACCCTCAGTCTAGGTTGCAAGCTTTTGATATATAAGCCGCTTTTGAAACCGATATGGTGCTACGGAATTCAGCTATGGGACACTGCTTCAGCTTCCAATGTCGAGAGAATTCAACGAAGGCAAAACAAAATATTACGGTTAATAGCATCAGCTTCATGGTAGTATAATCCTAATCCGATTGCTCGTAGTATGTTGAACTTTACTGTACAAAACCGCTTAAAAGAGAGCGATCCAATAAGCTTATGGCCGGGCCTAATAATTGCTTTTTAGATTTAAGATTTGAATACTTATTGTTGGTTCATATTTGAAGATACAGTAAATAAAAACATGTGTTAAAAAAAAAGATAATAGCGCGCATTGACTCAAACGTTCTCCACATTGCGTAAAAATTGTATACAAACATCTGGTTTACTCAACTCTTGAAAAAAAATTTCATTTTATTTTTCCATTAAGTTGTTTGTAAATAAAAACGGGGGGGGGGCAAAACGGGGGTTTTTCTTAAATAAAGTTTTCTTTTAGGGTTACTAGTGTTGCTGTTGGAGCGTTGACTCCTAAAGTAAAAGATTTATACTATCTTAATTTAAAGTCGTATTTGTCTCTAAACTTTATATATCCCTATATAATATATATTATATATATCATTTGTCGGAGTTCCAATTCTCTTTTCAAAAAAATCTAAAAAATTTGTAAAAGATAACATATTTGTTGATCCGATGATTTCATATTGCTACATCTGACATCCAAAAACGCCCGTATAACACCAATTACTAGCGTCGGAATTTCGTGAACCAAATGTTCCACAAAGTAATTACTAAACCTAACTATAACAACTATCACCTAACGAACCTGACAGTGTTGTCAACGCAAAGATATGAAAGTTGTTTGTTTTTTGTTTGCAAACTAAACAAGCAGGCTAAAGGACACTTCTTATTACCTTAACAAGCACGTTACCAGAAATCCTAATCTTACTTAAAAATCTAGACATCACCCATTCTTAATAGAAAATATTAAGTTTAAAGTGTGTGTCGGTTTAGAAAAAATGACGGAAAGATTTTAGAAAACGTTCCAACAAAGTGCTTTTCATGTTACAAACTTAAGCCACATCAATTTCTTTCTTTCAAGTGTAGAAAGCAAAAGCACAAATTATAGTTACTTTAGCTGAATACAACTTTTAATTACACACTGGTCGCAAATTGGACATGAACATATACATACGGTCATTGATATAATGAATAGGATGATAATTAAGTTGCAACAAAACTAGCAGAGAGTAATTTTTAATGTCCAAGTAAAGCGAATAAGCCAACAAGGACTGTAATGAAAGTTATTTAAGGCTTAAGCACTTGTACTACAAAAATTTATTGCAGTTAGCCCACTTAAAATTTTTAACAAGGGTTGACAACGTAGCTACTTTATGGTTGTTATTGTTAGTAGGATAACACTGCGTAAGGCTTATTATCCTTTAAATCAGTAACCCGCAAGCCATAGCACAATTGTGCAGATGAAAATCACATACATGCTTATGCTCTTTCATTTAGTCGTCACTGAGCAAGCGACGAATGAAGTTGTGCACGCATGTATTAATTTTTTCCTGGTTTTTTGTTTAATTTTTTTGAGCACACGGAACGAAATTTAGGTTCAAATTTCTACAGCAAAAAAAAATAAAAAATATTTATGTAAGCTAAGAAATATTTTCGGATAAAAAATGAATTTAGCAATATGCAATGCATTTTATGCTATGAAACACTTAAAAATAATAGGGAAGATAGTTTAAAAAGGCATTTTAATAGCTTTCACAGCGCTGCGAATAAATTTAATTTGGAGTTTGTAGGCTACATTGTTGAATGGATTATTATTTTTTACTTTTTACTTAAGTTTTTATTAAATTGCTTATTTACAAAAAGTATTCAAACAATGAATAACCACAGCATGTATCTTAAATTAAAAAAATATTTTCTTCAAGTGTAAATTTATTTTACTCTCATTTTTCTCACCACTACAAACATATTTTATTTTGCGGGACACTGCTTTAAATCAAAAGTGACATACATATAGCGAGAGTTATGTGTAAGTTTGCGTAGGTTAAAATGCTACGAGTATTATTATCTTATTTTCGCAGATGGTTGGGACAAAACGTAGAAATATTAATGGCTTATTCTATAAGAATACAAAAAATCATTATTCTCTTGGCTGTTTTATTTAATTAAAGTGATAAGCAGAAAATAGACATAAACTAACAATGAAATACAATGGAAGTGAACCGAGCAAGGATTAATTTTATATAATATTTCAATCAAAGAATTAATAATTAAATTGGCTTGAAAAAAATATAAATAATATAAATATAATCGTGAATAAAATGTGAAATTTTTGTTTTTGTTCCATGAAATTTTCATTCCCCATGAAGGGAAATTTGCTATCGGAAACTTCATGGGAACGTTTGTTTCCGCTATCGATTCGCAGTGAATGTAAAAAACGGGAAGAAGACTTGTAAAGTTTCAAAATTAATTGAAAATCAGATCAATTTATGTTTGATAGTGAAAAATACACAAATGCAATGTTTTTAAATTTAAAGTATGTAGTATTCTTAAATATTCTGGGTGCAGTAGAAAAAATTCTTATGTATGTCATCGCCATAAAATTAACAATATGTGAACCAAATATGTTCATAGTAAATGAAAAAAGGTGTTGAACGGAATTATTGTTATTAATTATTTACTGATATTGTGCTAAAAATAATTATTTTTAATCAAAAGTTATTCCAATTAATAACTTTAATAATGAATTTACACGATATATTTATTCAGTTCACCTGCAAAAATAAAGTGAACAAAACCAAGGAAAAAGTGAAAAAATCCACGTGCAAAATATTATTCACGATAAGGAGAATCAAAAAAGTTAACAGATTTCTGGAGAAAAATTATTCACGATTACAACTTGGGGAAAAGGGAAAATATTTTAAGGGAAAAACTGTTCACGATAGGTGTGAATATGTTATTACCAGGGAAAGTTTTTTGTGGCATAGTTATGCCATTTTTGTTAATTTAGCCATTTCTCCAAATATTGACATTAAAAGCCACCCTGCCATAAAATACTTCTTTGCATTCTAGAACAAATTTTGTATGTCTGAGTTTTTTGTCAGCCATTTTGAACCATTGCCCTGGTTATTACTAACTTGCTTAGATCATAATTCAAAAGGTCTTTGTATATTCATTTCCCTATCCTTATTGTCATAAGTAGAGATAGAATCAGTGTGACCAGGTTTTAAAATAACATTAACCTAAATCACGTTTGAAAAAAAAACTGAAAAAGCTAAAAAGTAAAATTTTAAGCTGCAAAAGAAAGCTAACCTTTTTGTAGTTCCTTGATCATTTTGCAATAGTTTCTTATTGCTAAAATAACGTTAAATATATACATACATAGACAAATGTCTTTTTTTTGTTATTAGAATAAAAAATATTGAATATTGTTTTAATGAAATTATTTATTAATTTTTACATTAAAGAAAAACAAAACAAAAACTTCCCAAAATAAGCTTAACGAGTCTTCGAAAAGGTAAGAATATTTAGTATACTAAAATATGAAAGCTTTTTTTAAAGTTAATTAATGATATTTAAAGTAATCCTATTTCTAATTTTTGTTTTAAATTTATTCATGCTGCTGAATGCACGTTCAACTCAACGCAAATATAACTTTTTAAAATGGGCAACTAATATAAAATTAACTTTCACTGTTTGAACTCTAAAAGTGCAATAATCTAATAAGATTGTCATACAATTTACATGTTGTATTTTTTTTAACTATTTTAAAATGAAAACATTTTATATTTAAAAACATTTAAACATCACCGACGTCCAGACCAAACGGCTAGACTGATTTCCTTCAAATATTGGCGAAAATATATAAGATTAAGATACCTTTCAAACGAAAAAAGCAAATTAAAATCGGCCTAGCGGTTTGATAACTACGGCTTCAAAAACACACAGATTCAACAGAATAGATCTAGAAAAAATGTAATATCTTCTAAATGACTGAACCAATTTTCGTCACAATTGGCTTAGAATACTCTCAATCAAATCATCTTTCAAACAAACAAAAAAATTAAAATCGGTCTAGCCGTTTGATCTGTACGTGGACTCTTATAGTTACATACATACACCGATACGCAGACACACACTCCAAACTCTTGTGAAAAGAATACGAGTTTTTTTGTCAAAAGTGAAAACGAAAAAAGCTAAAAATTTGAAATTGTCCATTTAAAAATCGTTTTCATCTAAAATCGGATGCAAGAACACATACTATTAATTTTTATTTTCGAAATTTCAACCTAAACAGGCGTAGGATGTGCTTTAACATCCGATTTCACAAGAAAAAATGTGAAAACGATGTGAAAGCCAGAACACATACATATACCACACAATTATTTTGCAGTTGCACAAAAAATATTTTTTTCTGCAGATTTTAGTATTTTAATCTCAATAAGCCACAAGGTTTTAATTTCGTACCATCAATTCCAATAAAATGAAAAACTTACATATTTCCACTTTTTCCATCAGTAAAATTTTTGTGAATAATTTTATTTGTCAAAATATTTCGCAATGTATGAAGTTTTTTGATTCCAATTGTTCATATGTTCGGAAATTTTCATGTGAAATTTTCTATATGAAATTTCGTATACAACACAAAATTAGTTTTTATTATTCCGGAATTTCTTGTGTAACTTGTAAAAATTGTTTTTCGTAAATCTATGAAGAAAAAAATTTACATACAAAATTTTGTTATTTACAGCCAAAAAAAGTGTTTCGCTAAATAAATAAATAATATTTCCATTATCTGCGAAGCATTTCGTAGCGTAAGAATAACGTGTATTTTCATAACACGGACCACATTTTTCGTTTATTTTACCTATGAAATTTTTTGAGTCTGCACCTAGTCATATTCATACGAGTAATTATTTCCTATTTCCTTTACTAAAATCTTGTGAAAATTGCATTAATCAACCAACATACAGACCATGTTTGTTATATTTTTTAGTTGATTTTTTTATTAAATTATAATTTTGAAATAATTCTAGCCGGTGGAAGACTGTGTTCTACTAATATTTAGCTTTTTTATTAATGTTTTTTTTTTTTTTTTTGTAATAATAAATTGCTTCATTAATCCACAACACTCCGGCAAATTAATCTAGCTCTGGACATTTTATAAAAAATTTCTTGAAAAAAAAACACTGAAGTCTGAAATAAGATAAATTATTAACTGTCGTACAGAAGATCTCGATGTGTTTTTCATTCATTGCAAATGGAGCCCGCAAGCAACAACAAAACTTTTTTTATTTTAAATACAGTTAAATTTTTTTCTCATATTTTACTACCGTTTTTGACTGTTTCCAGTTTCTTAACGATTTGTCTTCAAGCAACAGAAGTAAAATCCTTAAACTATAAGATACTTCGAAGAAATAATATACTTTAAACTAACAAAGAAAAAGAATGCTCAACACAACATCTAGAATTCACACCAACTTAAGTAACACTTAACAAGTATAAAAACTAAATTGTACCCCAAAGTAAAAAAAATACTGTAAAAAGTTGGCTAAAAGGTAATATTACTTACTCTGATTCTTGCATCCCTTTGGATTCATTTTCTTATATAGTTTTATTTTCTTACCAGCAAAAAAAGGAATAAAGTATATTTTAAGTGCTTTTTTGCTACAGAGAAAAGAAAGCAAGTGAAACTTTTAGTTTTACTTAGTAGCCTTTGCTTTTTCTTTGTTAAATGTATTTTTCTTCTATATACATCTTCTTCACAATTTTGTTGGATTTTTGTAGTTCATCAAAGAATAACAAACTACTTGTTTGCTGCAAACTGTTTAAATTAAAAAGAAACTACAGAGTTTGAATTGTATCCACATGGAAAAAGTATGCTTTACTTTTCCATCTTATTATTTCAGTGTTATGGATAACAAAATATAAGTATAATTTTAGTTGTTTGATTATTACCAACAAACCGTTGCATACTTTAGAGGGAATAAAATTGTGCTTCGTCTAAAAGTGTTTATTAAGGCTTTTGTAGATATCCCTTAAGATAATTTTAAATTTACGTCTTGTTTTAAATGTAGAGGAGAGAGAGCTGTTCAATATTATTAACAAAAAAGATAAAAAAAACCCAGTTCAATATTAAATTATATAAAAATTCAATTATATTTATTTCTATATTCTTATTTTTGCCTCAATTATCAATTGAAAGATATTATCATGATATAAATATAGAAGGTACTTCCATTCTCTCATTTTTTCTTGACATTCACCTTCTGACAAGGATAGGTAATCTGAAGTTTCCAATAACATCGTGCTACCGTATTAATTTAATATTTCCCCTCTGTTTCCTGTTTGTTTGAAAATTTTATTAAAAAATTATTTTAGAAGTTTTTTTTATAAATTCAAACAATTAAAAAAAAAAATGTGATGATAAATGTTTTATTGTATTGAAAAGAAATGGAATGCATTGTAAATGTATTGTTGTGTAAAAGAAAGCGAAAATGAGCTGCATATTACAAACAGTGGACGTACAAAATATCATTGTAAAAATATGAATTTAGCATTCTTTGAGTTCTCTACATTATCTGGTGTCCGCCAACAGTGTCTAAGAGCCTGAAATAGACTTGCCAAAATTATCTGATCGGGTATTTAAGTAATTTTTTTAGAAAAAACATGTTAAAATCAACAAGAAGCGAATTATATAGATTAAACAAGATGTAATATCAATCAATATTTGTTAAACTTAATGAAAATTCATTGTCAACTAAATCAAAATCATCAATCAATTTGGATGAAAATATAGTTAAAATACTTATTTTAGGCAGAAAATTTAAAAAGATGCGCCAAGTTATTACATAACCACTTTTTAAACATCACAGATGTGTAGTCATGTATATCACTTTATTTATTCGCAACTTTTGTTAAGATAATTACACATTTCTGTAAAAATTTTTAGGGGGAAGACTTATATTTTTTACGATATGGGAACATTTTTTTTATTTCTCTCAAAAAACAAACTTCAAAAATACTTATTTTTTAAAAGCAAAGAGAGAATGGAAGTACCTGCTATATTTATATCATGGATATTATTATAAGTTGAATGTATGGCCTGATTTTGTAAAAAAACCTAATTTTCGTTTCTGGTTGGAGCGTAAACGAAAATATTTTATATTTTGTAAAACGCTACGTTGTTTTCAGTTCATAACAAAAAAAAATTAAATGTTTTCAAACTCAAATTTTATACATACAAACGAAAACAATAAATTCGGAATCAGTGGCATTAGTTAAGGGCCCATAAAAATTTATTGGATCTTTCTGAAACTTTGAAGTGTTCAATATTTGAGTGTTCGAATAAAATTGTTATTGGGTATGGATATGTTTTTCATCAGGCACATGGATTTAGTTTAGATAGTTTGTCAAGGTCAAGTTCCTATCCAAAATCTCACAATTGCAATCGTCAAGGTTTCATATCATTTCTAGACAACCTGCTTACTTCACAGTATTTTTCCCTACATAAAGAAATAAAGGGTAAAAATATGTCCAAGTATGCAGGTTTCATAGAAATAATATGTCACCCTAACGATTACAAAATAATAAAATATTCTGATCAGTATTGTGCCAAACAAGAACTTTATAAAAAAATGTATCTCACTATTTTTGATGGCCGAAACTTTGAATAGGAACTTGGCCGTTTTTCACATTTATATTTTTGTGAAGATCTAACTACTTTTTGTTTGCTTTAATAAAACTTTGCAAACTAAAGATTTCTGGTCAGTTATATTTCTATTAATTATCACTGCGCAGTTTTAAAAGAGCAAAGTTAAATAATATGATGGGTTAGAGAGTGATACGTAATAGTATAACAATACGTTAAATTTTTATGAGCATGGACCCACATTCCTGGTATAACAATCGATGCTTTCGAATTTTTCTTGTTTGTAACTCACCTAAGCCTATCAAATCTGAGCACTCTAGCTAGAGCTTAAGTGCTTCATTAATATAATGACTGTACCAGTAATCAGTGTGTCCTGAATATGTCTTAAAAATGAACTTTTTGCATCTGCAGTTATCAGGAAACTTTTAATACAAACTTTCAAGCTTTTCATATGACCACGAAAGTCTCCTCAAGTTTTAAGTTTTTTTCATTTTACAATTGACGGGAACCAAGCAGTTATGAGGGTGTTAAAGCGAATCTTTGTATAAATATAGACAGTACGTGCGTAGGCATGGAGCTCTATCGTTCACCTAGCCCAGCTAGCATTTGGATGATTGCATTTTTGGTAGTCATCTTACTCACTCATTTTTGACTAGTTTTGGTGATTAAAAATTGAGTTTTCATACAGTTCATCAAAAGGATCAGTCAAATTTGTCTATTCCTTATGATTAAAAACTGATTACAATTATTTTTATCATTTGCTTGAGTACTTTTTGACTATTCTTGGTGACCAAAATGCGATACAATTCGGTAGTCATCTTACTTACTCATTTTTGATGACTTATGGTGATTAAAAACTGAGCTTTCATACAATTCATCAAGAACAACAGTCAAGTTTGTCTATTCTTTATGATTAAAAACTGATTACAATTATTTTTATCGTTTGCTTGAGTTCTTTTTGACTATTCTTGGTGACCAAAATGTGATACTTACTTACTCTTTTACCCCCACCATTTCGCAAACATAAAAAGTGATCAGCTTGTAAACAAGTTCCCGTTAACCAACAAGTCAAAGGAAAAGCAATGCAGAAAAAATTATATATTGTATTTTGATTGCATAGTGAGAAGTCCTGTTTTTGATCGCTAAAGTGAGAATTGGTGTCTATTTCTGTAATAAAAAAGTTTTTTATTGAAAAAATTAAAAAAAGTTAATAATTATAATAAACAAAATACTAATAACTATTTAAAATAAATTAAAAAATTAGAAAATTTAAAAAATCAAGTGAAATTATGTCAGCCAAAAAAATTAGACGCATTGCTAAAAGAGAAGCTGAAAAAATTATGTCATGCAATTTTAGTAAGTCAAATGAATTCTTGAAATTATTTTATTATTATTTTGTTTTTTAATTAATAGTATATGTATATATAACATAATTTTATTCCCCTAGACTTAAGAGCAATGAATTTAAGAAGTTATTTTATTATTTTGTTTTGTTTTGTAAATGCATAAGAATTGAATTATAATAAAAATTTTATCATAAGACTATATCAAATTATAGTCTGATTTCTATTAAAAAAAGGGTCAAATATTATACATAATATGATAATAATATGACTTCAAATTATGGTAAGATTCGTTTCAAAAATTGAATATCATACAAAATATGATCATTAAACGATTTCAAAAATGATGTGATGTGATAAATGTGAACAGAAAATATTATCACATATGATAAAAAATGTACATGAAAACTACATTAAACCAGAGATCATAAATGACTATTCAGGAATAGTAACATGCAGGGTACCATTTTCTCCCGATGACAGAATCATTTATGATTAGAAAATGATTGCATATTTGATAGTTTTAATCATCTAGAATATTCAAATGTGACTATTTTTTGATCATTATTTACACAAAATGCTGGCTGGGAGATCAATGGTGGGCACTGTCAATGTATTGGTAAATTTTTTATGTGTTGAGGTTGCGAGCTACCCACCAAACACAAAGTCAAGCGTTTGAAAGATAATGGTGCATTATATATTTATACATAAATAGACATATTTTCTATCTTGAAAAAAACGTTGATTAAGTAAAATGATTAATTGAAAATAAAACTTTTTCTAAATAAACAGTGAAATAAAAAAAATTAAAAAAGATAGGACAATAATTTATCATGTTTTCCATTAAAAAAAAAAAATAAATAAGAGAATGGTTGCTTGGTGGAGCACAAAGGTGAAATTTCACCAAATAAAATTATGCGTTTGGATGTATCAAACTCAATAAGCTTTGATATTTGTCGGCATGGAAGATCATTTTCAGATGGGAAACATATTAAAAATATTTTTGATTTTTATTTAAAAGGTTTTCCCTTTCCTTACCATTAAACTTATTCAAATTACTATGAAAAGCATCATAATGTCTTTTAATGACATATTCCTTTTTTTCCTTAAGCTTTGATAACATAAAAGGCATTGTATGTTACCAAATGCATTATTTATAACAAAATATTTTTCGCATATCATAATCAATTTGAAATGACACACGTATGTTTTCTGGACAAATATTCTTGAAAAATTTATAAAAAAATATGTAAGCATCCGCCTGATGTGCATTCGTCGCTGTTTCATCGACGACTAAATTAAAGAGGGTAAGAATACGTGTGAATGTTCTCTTCACAATTGTGCCAAGAAACGCCCGACATTGCAAAACTAATGCAATAATGTTGTTAAACTTTTAAAACGAATACAATTTATGAACGTTTTCATATGACATTTAAGGCGTTTGAAAACATTTGGTACTGTTTTATAAAATACATTTATGAGGGCGGTTCGGAAACTTCTTAGCCTAGCACAAAAAGCGCGGTATAAACAGAAAAAAGTTAAGTGTTTTGGAAACTTCCATCTCTGCTATGAACACATGTTAAATTTTGTTTCGATCTGGCAACTCCTTCATATAGAAACAGGTGTTCACAAAAGACGCATCCGCGATTTTTTAACAATGGAAAAATTAGAAATGCGTGGTGTCATTAAATATTTACATAAAAAAGGTTTATCTAGACAAGAAATTCATAATGAAATGGTGAATGTCTTAGGTGAAAGTGCTCCTTCATATGCAACAGTAAAAAATTGGGTTGCTGAATTTAAACGTGGTCGTACAAGCATTGAAGATGAACCACGTAGTGGACGTCCAAAAACAGCAACAACAGAAATTGTAGCCAAAGTGCATGATCGACGAATAAAAGTGCGTGAAATAGCTAATATCATGGGCATCTCAAATGATCGAGTCCATTTAATTTTGCATGAAGAACTACAGATGAAAAAGCTTTCTGCAAGATGGGTGCCGCATTTGTTAACAGTCGACCAAAAACGCATAAGAATGAATATTTCTCAAGCTTGTTTGGATCGTTAGTAGTATGAATATGGTGGTTCTAGATAGAAATGTGCAAAGGAAAAATGTGCATACCTTAACCCTTTAACGGCCGATGGGGTAAAATTCAACCAAATGATATTTTGTGTTATGAGGCGGCAGCGTGTTCGGTTTTGCTTAAAGTGAAGTCGTGGTGGGGGGTTCGGTTTTGCTTAAAGTGAAGTCGTGGTGGGGGTTCGGTTTTGCTTAAAGTGAAGTCGTGGTGGGGGGTTCGGTTTTGCTTAAAGTGAAGTCGTGGTGGGGGGTTCGGTTTTGCTTAAAGTGAAGTCGTGGTGGGGGGTTCGGTTTTGCTTAAAGTGAAGTCGTGGTGGGGGGTTCGGTTTTGCTTAAAGTGAAGTCGTGGTGGGGGGTTCGGTTTTGCTTAAAGTGAAGTCGTGGTGGGGGGTTCGGTTTTGCTTAAAGTGAAGTCGTGGTGGGGGGTTCGGTTTTGCTTAAAGTGAAGTCGTGGTGGGGGTTCGGTTTTGCTTAAAGTGTAGTCGTGGTGGATGTTATTTTTGTTGAAGTGAAGTCGTAACATTTAATGTGTTCGTTAGAGGGTTAATACAATATGAATTAAACTACATTAGGGCGGTTTACGAAAGTCTGTGATTTTTTGCTAGTATTTAATAAATAAAATTCATTTACTGCGGTATATATTAATCTCCCTAATACTATTTGTTATCAGTATAAAATGTTAACCACATTATTTAAAAACAAAACATTTATTTATTTTTAGTGTGAATCATATACCTACATACTTATAAAACATATGTATATTAGCAACAATTCTATATTTTTGTAGACTAAATAATTTACAATTACACATAACACTCGAATCAACCGTAATTTGTTTCAATTTAAAACAATTTTCAAAATGAACACCATGAACTGATGAATCTACTAACTCCAAATCTTCATATAAAGGTATGATTTCTAGGAAATTTTCCATATATCTGATGAGATCTATTTAAGATTCATATTGTTTCTTTAGTGTATCTTGAGCTAGAACGATAACAAAAAAAATAATATTTAGATTTAATAATAATAAAATAAATAAAAAAACTATTTACCAAAAATTACCTGTTGCAGCTGCATGTATATTCAGCTCGTAATATTCATTGCTGCTGCTACCTTTGCTACCTTTGCTACCTTTTCTATCTTTAGTAAGATAGTAGGTATTGCGCTGGAATTCTTCTATACTATCATCGTCTAGAGTTTCGTTGAATATATCAGGTAGGTATATGTATTTGGTGTTTTCCACCAAACAACGTACTTTTTTCCCATAAGGCGTCTGGACACGCTCCATTTTTATAATTTTATATTTATATTCAAAAAGCATCTCCTTTATGGGGAGAATGCTTTTTGTTTGGGTTTTTTTGAAAATTGATTTTAGGTATGCTTCCATTTCTGTACTTAACTTGAATAGTAATTAAATAAAAACTAGATGGGTGGTGGGTTTTTATATAAAATTATGAGAAGTAATTTTATAGCTTATCATTCTTTTCAATAAAATTTTAAAACAATGTTTCTGATGCGGTTTGTTCGTTGTTTATAAAGTTTCTATTTAATTAATAGGTGTGAGAAAATTTTAAAAAGTTTCTGTTGCGGTTTTTCCGTTTTTTTTATAAAGTTTCTATTTAATCAAATGTGAAAGAAATTTTAATGTATGCAGAGTTTTGTTGATATATATATATATATATATATATATATATATATATAAATATATATGATTTTAATTTTAAAAGGTTTCTGTTTAAAATGTTTCTTCTATTTCATGATCATCATCATTGTCATCTTCTTCTTCTTCAGTACTGTCATACAAGTTGTTGTAGAATACATATTGCTTCTTCTTTTTAATGATTAGAGTATATAATCCATTCACTTCTTTAACTTTCTTTAAAATGTGTGGATTTGCGTTTAGATAATCCATCTGATTTTTAGTAATAATCAGAAATCGTTTAGGTAAATAAATATGATATTCTTTATTTACAAGACATCTTATACTTTCACCATATTTTGTATCTACTCGTTCTATCTTGTTGATTTCATATGCAGTATTTTCTTCCATATTCTTTAAAGGTAAGTATATAATATTAGGATTTTGAAACAATTTTCTTAAACTTGCTCTCATTATTTTGCTTTTAACTTTTCACCGTAAAACGAATTTTCAAACTGATCCTTTATATTCAATAATTGATACTATAAGGTGTTTTTTAGATATTTTAATAACTTCTTATCAATTGCGGTTAAGCATAAATATTAAAAAAAAATATACGTATGTATGTATGTAATAATATATAAACAGCTGGTGTTTTAATCTTATTGTATCCAAGTTTGTGTTATATATATATATATACGTTATTTATAATGAGAGATTTAGTTGAATTAAAAAACTTTGTTAAATATGTATTGGGGTCAATTTTTAAAAACTGGTGATAAATATTGTACTTGTCATGCACAGTGGAAAACTTTTCAAATAATAAATGCAGTAGTCTTGGATATTATAATGCAGGTATTCCTAACCGCAGAAGGAGGGACAAGAACTCAAATTTTTTCTCTTAATAGAGGACAAGAAATGTCAACAAATATTCCAATATTTCATTTTAGTCACAATCAACATATAAAAATTGAGGTTATCGGTGGTATGATATCACTAGTTGGAACAGTCTATGAGGGTGGTTTTAAAGATATAAATGTTCACTCATACAAACCATCGTGCGTTTATAGTGAAATAGAGGCTATTGTTTTCAGAGATACAAATAAACTATATAATAGTAAGACTGATATCCACTCATTGAATAAAAATCAACAAAAACCTCTTCTCCTTCAAAAAATAGTTAATGATAGTAAAGTTAAGAAAGGTGGTAGTAACGTTGGTGGCGACTCAGTTGATAAATCATTTGAATACGATGATTATTAAATTAGTATATAAATATGAGAAACAATTCTTATCATCTCATTTAAAAATATATCGCTAACTTAAGAACACATCTATTAAAAAGAAAAACTAAAATGAAAAATATTTTTATCATATTTTTTTCATATATCTATATCATACAAGTGTTTTCAGCTTCATTACCTATTGATTTGAGTGAAAATGAACTTAAAAATACAGAATTTGCTATAAAATTACCGAATAATGATACTGTGAGCATACAACTAAATTTCAAACTTTTAAAGTATAGTAATGATTTAAATAAAAACATCGAGTTAACAACAAAAGCAGAAAATAAATCAAACGAAGAACAAGAAGACTCCCCACCGCCTATAAGTCAACCTTTTACTGTTGAACAAGCTATTGAAACATTTAGGCAAGATTTAGTAAAAAAAGAAAAAAATATTGCAGGAATAATTGAAAGTTCGGCTCCATTTTATAGACATTTTCAACTTCAATACAAAGATAATATAAAATTGAGAATCCGTTGCACATATGACAGCAATTACTTGAAACGTCGATTAAATATTTCATGCTTCGAATATCGTCAAGTTGAATACGAGAGAATTTTAAGTAATGGTGAAATTGAGGTGGCTTCTGAGGATGATACAACGTACCGATCCGATGTTACATTAATCAACATTCAAGATTACACACATGATTTGGATATGGAAATAATATAAATTAGCTGATATGATGAAATACATTTACTATTAGTTAGTTAGTTAGTATAAACTTTGATGTTAATGTGATAGGAGGTTTTATTTAACATAAGTAAAAAAAAGTTAAAATAAGAAAATAATGAATAACGAGTTTTATTCGAAAATTTTACATAAATTCATGAAGGAAGAAAAGCTTTTGTGTTATGATCATGAGGTTATTTTGAAAAAATTAAAAACTCAATTCGATGAATATGTATTTTATAAGAAAAGTAAATCAAAATTTGGATATCATTATAACAATTGTGTGTGGTCCAACGATGAAACAACTTGTGGACCTGATACCTGTAAATGTTCCCTTATCGATAACAGTTGGGATCAAGCATTATATATAATGAATTTTTATTATAATTTAAAAGCATAGACTTTATCAACAGTTCTACAGTCATCGTTGTCACTTAATTAGTACTAAACAATGTCGGAGGAGAGAATTTTAGTTGTAGACGTACAAGGTTTTTATCTCAACAATAAATTCATTGTAAAAGAACTGAGTATTTCAATTGACGACTCACAAGTTCAAACATTTATTATTAAACCACCTTTTCCATATTCATCGTTGACAGCAAAAGAAAAAGCTTTAATTGACTGGCTTTATAATCATCATCATGGATTAAAATGGAAAGATGGTGATTCAACCTTATCAAATATTATGAACTATTATATTACACATGTTAAAGACAACAATTTTATTTATTATGTTAAAGGATTAGAAAAAATTAAGTGGATTCAAAATATTTTTAAAGACGAAATTAATTTTTATAACCTAGATGATCTAAATTGTCCAAATTTGAAAACATTATATAAAAATGATAAATCTATAAATGTTTGTTCTTATCATAGGAAATATTGTATATGTGCTGAAAAAAATGTAATACTCTTAAGAAAGTTTATTAAATCAAATATTAATAAAGAAAACATAAAATTATAAAAAAAGAAATTTTTGATTATTATTATTTAACACTTAAATCGACTAAAATAAACATCAATCATCAGTTCATTCTGAATACTTGAAATGTCAATAACAATATCTTTAAACGGAAACACTTCAACTCTGGTTGGAGAATATTTTCCTCCAATTGAACTCCCTACAAAATATGTTTGTGGACTTATTGATTTTGTAACATTCAATTCCATACCCAATGTAGATGTTCACAACAATTTGTTTCATATAGGAAATCATATTATTACTATCCCGGTTGGTTCATATGAACTTGAGGATATTGGTTTTTTCTTAAACTCAAGCTTACAAGATATTGATGAACCAATTTATCTAACAATGGAAGCTAACAATAACACACTTAAAACTGAAATAACCTCATCAATGGATATAGATTTTTCACAACCAAACAGTATAGGAAAGTTACTTGGATTTAGTAAAAGAAAACTAGAAGTAAATTCAACTTACTATTATAATACTAATCAAAATCTTAAAAATGATAAATCTTTAGAAGTGATGATTGTAGATGTTAATTCATTGAATACTACAAAGTTATTTGAATCTGAATTACCTACACATATTACGGATGTTAATACAATACGCATTGAAAGCAACTTAACAACCGGTTCATTTATTAATAATACTTCGAATCATACTATTCATGAATTTCCTCTTGATATTCCTCCAGGATATAAAATAAACGAAAAACCTCGAAATGTTATTTATTTACCCGTCAACTGTCAGCAAATAAACAACATAACGATTAGAATCTTAAATCAAGACGGTGAACTTATAAATTTTAGAGGAGAAAAAATCACTCTTAGACTCCACTTCAAACCAGAATAATAATGATCATTTACAATAAAAACATAGTGCAAAGAGGATTTCCATTCAATACCGCACCAACTCACATTCGAGAAAGTATAAAAAATAAAAAACTGTTGTCCTCATCTAATACAGAATACTTAAAATCGTTGGGATTTAATCTTCAACAATGAATGAAATACTAAATGTTCTTCAAAAACCTATGTATGATGAGAGTATTGTAAAAAGGGAATATCATAGTTACTATCCATATCTAAAATCATTTAACAACAACGATGAGATTCGTATACCAATTCAAAATCAGGATCTCTTCGTCTTACCAAGTGAGAGTATGATTTACATTCATGGTTTTATAGTAAAGAAGCAAGCAACCAAAGAGGTTCCAGCTATAGATGTGAAATTAAAAAACAACTTTGCTTCATATTTGTTTGATGAAATTCGTTACGAAATTAATGGTTTTGAAGTTGATCGTACACGTAAACTTGGAATTTCATCCACCATGAAAAATTTTGTATCGTTGAATAAGGCTGAAAGTGATGTATTAAAAAACGCTGGTTGGTCTCTTACTGAAACTTTTGTTTTAGAAAAAAGTCATTTTAGCTGTTGTATACCTCTGAAAATGTTGATGGGGTTTGCTGAAGATTATAACAAAATACTATTAAATTCGAAACATGAGCTTATCCTTCAACGTTCTACATCCGATGAGAGATCATATTATTCTACAAATGCAACTGATCAGTTGAAATTAACAATTCTGGATATAACATGGAAAATGCCACACATTCAACTATCGGACTTTGCAAAATTGGAAATGTTTAAGATAATCAACAGCAAACATTCTATACCAATTGCGTTTAGAAGTTGGGACTGTCATGTAAATCCTGTTTTACCAAAGAGTACAAAGGTTTTATGGAATGTAAAGCTTTCTCCACAAAACGAAAGACCACGATTTCTTATAATTGGTTTACAAAAAGAGAAAATTAAAGAAGAAGGAAATATATTTGATCATTGCAATATCTCTAATTTAAAAGTTTATCTAAACTCAGAGTCATATCCATATGATGATTTAAATAATCGTTTCGAAATGGGTCAGTATTCTGTTCTATATAATATGTATGCAAAATTTCAACAAAGCTTTTACATGCGAGAACCTGAACCATTATTAAATGTTGATGAATATAAGACTTATGCACCACTTATTGTTGTTGATGTTTCACATCAAAATGAGGCTGTTAAAATAGGACCTATTGATGTACGAATTGAATTTGATACTGAAGCAAACAAACTAATTCCAGATAATACATCAGCATACTGTTTAGTTATTCATGATCGTTTAATCGAATACTCACCTCTAACAAGCGAAATTAGAAAAATTATTTAATTATATTTATTTTGAAATTTTTTTAATAAATGAAATAATATGTTTATTTATAAATAAAACAAATTCTTAAACAATGTATTTTATTAAAACAATTATAGTTTCTTTTTAGTTTAGTTTCGAAAACAAAAACTTTAAACATAAATGGCCACAATTTATTGTATTAAAATTTTGATATCTATCATAATTATAACTTATGTTTTTTCCTAAATATTTTATTAATTGTTTCGGTGGTTGCAAGTTACCAAAGCTATCAAAATATTCAATTTGATTGTCGTTTTTCCAGTACGCTACCCAATGTGTGCCAGATCCCTTTGAAGTATCCAGATTAATTATTCCACATTCTTTTTTAAATGATGTACTTGGAAGAGTGTTGCACATAAACACACCTCTAAAATTTGGAATATGTTTTGCATATTTTCTCAAGTCTATATCAGAAAGAGCTCTTTTAGGTAGCTTCATTAAAAATTTTGTTGATAAGGCTTTAAATATAATCCAAAACCTTTTTTATATGGTTTTAAGAACATGCCTTTTCCCATCGCAATGGCTTCCATTGTATTATTGTGTCGTTTTGCTTCAGTCAGCTGTTCCTTTCCACTTTTAACTGCATTGATTGCTTTTGTAATACCAGATACACCACCAGCTAAACCACCAAGTGCACCCAGTGCAGCAAATATAGGGGCAAGTGGAAGAAAACCTCCAGATTTTGGTAGCGGTATTATTCGAGGTGTTTTTATTAACGATTTTTTCTTCCCCTTGAAAATATTGTTTACAACTTTTCGTGAAATCTTTATAGCATCTTTCAAGTTTTCACTTTTCTTTATATTCTTTCTTGCACTTTTCAATGCATGTGTAAATAGTTTGTGGGTATTTACTGGAGACGACTTTTTAGTTTTACTAATAACGTTACCCATACCGAATTTTGTTTTTGCTTTCATTGCAGTAGCAACAAACCAAGCGTTTGATTTTTCACCCAAACTACTATCGCTTGCTTTGACCCTTTGCCAAGCCTTTTCAGTTAAAATTCTATCAGCAATATGTCTTTTCTCTAAATCTTTATTGTTTGAGTATGCTATATCGTGCTCTCTGCAAGCAGTATCCAATGGATTGATTCCTTGATCACCTCTAGCCAAACGTTTCTTTAATTTTGTACCAGGTCCGCAAAATTGATAACCAGGTAGATGAAGTTCAATGGGAAGTTTATTAATTATTTTATTTAGAAAACCTTTACCAATGAAGGATGGATGACGATTGAATATCTTTTTATAAATGATTGTCATATCTATTGATACTTTGTCGATTAAAGATTAAAATCAAATTGATTGAAAACAAATAAAAGAGACTGGTTTATATATTATGTTATCATTAGATTTCAGAATGCGTTTTTTTAAACAACATAAAAGGATTAACGTAAAGAATATCGAATCAAAGTTCGATTCATCAAATAAAATTCGTCATAGTTCATTACTACCGAATTCTATTCGAGCCCTTATTGTAGGTCCATCAAATTGTGGAAAAACAAATGTGATGATCAGTCTTATTGAAAGTCCTCATGGATTGAAATTTAAAAATATTTACTTATATTCAAAGTCAACACAACAACCGAAATATAAGTACTTAGAAAGTCTAATTAAACCTATCAAGGAGATAAATTTTTCATCATTTTCCAATAATGATGATGTTCTATCGCCAGACGAAGTTAAACCAAATTCAGTATTTATATTCGACGATATAGCTTGTGAGAAACAAAATCATGTACGTTCTTACTTCTGTATGGGTCGTCATAAAGATATTGATAGTTTTTATTTATGTCAAACCTATACACGTATACCAAAACACTTGATTCGCGATAATGCAAATATGATTACAATTTTTAAACAGGATGTAATGAATATTAAGCATATTTACAATGATCATGTTGGTTCTGATATGACTTTAAAAACATTTCATAAGTTATGTGCCGAGTGTTGGAAAGAAAAATATGGTTTTCTAGTTATTAACAAAGATGATCCTATGAATAATGGTCGATATAGAAAAGGTTTCGATATATTTATAAATCTATAAAAGAAACATTACAGATATTTTAAAATCAGTACAAGATTAATTATTAAACTAATAGCTTCTCAACTATTAAACCGCTAACTGCTAAACTGATCTGTTTTGAATCTGTTTCTAATTCAATCTATAAATATGAACACAAATCTAGTTAATAATCTTATTAAAACTCGAAATATTTTAAAAAAGAAATATAGGAATATTTTGCTTGGAGAAATTGCAAATGATGAATTGTTGGAAAAGACATTGAAACCAATATCAAAACCATTAAAAGAATTAGTTCAATCAACTAATAATAATAATAATAATAATAATAATAACACCATTATAAAACATGAAAAATATCCGGATGGCTCTTTTAAACATGATCTTGAGAATAATAAAGTTGCCTTCAGTACACCATATAAAAAGAGTAAGCTTGATTATAACACGTTTTCTTCAAGCTCTAATAACAAGAAAATCGAGAAAAGTTCAAACACGTTTCAATCATTTGATGATGAAAATGATCATGATGATGACCATGATGATGATGATGATGATAATAATGATAATGTTGATAATGAGGATGATAACAATGATGATGATAACACCATTGCAATACATCCCAATCAAAGTATTCAATATAATTTATCAAAAGTTAACTTAAATATATATGATAAAACCTATGGTCCTCATAAGGATAAAAATCAAATATGGAGACTGGGTAATGAACCCATCGCTTTCAATTCAACCAATATTACTGTAGGTAATTTAAAATGGCCCTTCACATCAGGCTTATATGAATTGTTAGTTTATAAGAAACCAATCAGTTATAATAAAACAGATTTAAATAATTATAAACAAATATTGGAGATGACTAATGTCCATAAACGAAATAACAGTATTAATGGTCAAATTAAAGGAAATCGTTCAATTAAATATACAACGATTATTAAAAACCTATTTAAACAACAACAGAAAATTTATAAGGGAAAAGGTTTAATGAAATTGAATAGAAAAAAGCATAATTATGTTTATTGGGATGATCCTAATGAATTGGTTGATAGATTGCGTCTTTTGATTTCATCAACAACAGCTGGTCACTCAAATCATAATAATGAAATTGTATCAATTATTGAGGAATTGAGAGAAGCAAAAATTATTATATAAATAGACTTAAAAATGTTTAACAATTCATATTCATAAAATGCCTATCGATAAGTTTGGACATTATATTGAAAAATCTGCAAGATACCAAAATCAACATTTCAAGATTCATTTGGATAGTGATCGTAATTTCAACTTTAACTTGCGGAGAATAAAAAATATTGCTAGTCCTGTATTGGAAAACGATGCTGTAAACAAAATTTACATGAAAAGTTATTTAAGTGAAATAAAGAAACAACTGGATACAATGTATATGGAGAGAATTAAGGGAATGGAGGATCGTTTTAACGAAATAATACGACAACAAAACGTGTTGACTACAGAAAAATTTGATAATGTAGAAACACGTTTAAGTAAATTAATACATGATCAAAGTATAATACCAAATAATCTCAATCATTCACTAAAAGAAATGAGATCATTATTTAATTACAAAATTGATTCAGTTGAAGAACGTCTAAATGAAAAACGAAGCTCATTACAAACCGTTTAAACATAGATATATAAATCGTTTTTGATTTAAATTCAATATCAGCAGCATTTAAATTGATGTAATCTAAGATAGACGTTAGAAATGGAGCGACAAGAAGTGGTTCAGGAGCTTCATAAGCAAGCACGTAGAAATTTCATTCGACGTCGAGTGGTGATCAAGGGAATTGATGATCTTTGGCAAGCAGATCTTGTTGAAATGGGTGTTTACTCAAAATATAACAAAGGCTTTAGATTTATTTTAACAGTTATAGATACATTTTCAAAGTTTGCTTGGGCTGTACCCGTAAAATCTAAAAGTAGTGAAGATATAACCAATGCTATGCAATCTATTTTTTCGCTAAAGAGAATTCCAAAAAACTTGCAAACAGATAATGGTAAAGAGTTCTATAATAAAATATTTCAAAACTTGATGATAAAACATAATATCAACCACTATTCTACATATAGTATTATGAAAGCGTCTATTGTAGAACGATTTAATAGAACTCTAAAAGGAATGATGTGGAAAAATTTTAGTCTACAAGGAAATTATCAATGGATACATATATGCAAGGATTTAATTAATCAATATAATAATAAAAAGCATAGAACAATTGGAATGACACCAAAGTCTGTTAACACAGAAAATGAAAGTTCTATACTAAAACAAGTCTATAATCATCCCAAAATATTTAAATTTGGTAAACTAAAAGTTGGAGATTACGTTCGAATTAGCAAATATAAACATATTTTTTCAAAAGGATATACTCCAAACTGGACAACTGAAATTTTTAAAATTCGTACTTTACAGAACACAAACCCCATTACTTATTTATTGGAAGACTATCAAAGGAATCCGATTGTTGGTGGATTCTATGGACATGAACTATTAAAGACACATTTTCCAAATACATACTTGATTGAAAATGTTATTAAAACTAAGGGGCACCAGGCGTACGTAAAATGGTTGGGATTTTCCAATCAACATAATTCTTGGATCAATAAAGATGAACTTCAATAATATTATATATATACTTCAATATGAGATTTATTTTTATTATATTATTATAAAATTCTCAAAAAAAATAAAATAATATATAAAAAAGTTTTGTTTTGATTTTTTTTATTTCTAAACGATTAAATTTTATATCAACTTAGTTGAGTAAGGTTAAGAACAAGCACGATTAAATTTTATTCACACAAAAACAAATTGTGGTTACTTGTGTTTAAAATTCCTATTCAATAGATAACTATAGTTTAAAATAAAAACAAACTAAAATATTTTAATGATATTCTTTATTTATTTATTTATTTATTGTTTTTTAACGTTATATATATATTCACTTATAATCTAAAATCACTTAATACTATTGTACAATATTATCACTTGAAGATGATGTTAATGCATTTTCATTGGGATATGATGATGATGATGATGGTTGTTGACTATTTATTGCATAATGTCCCCATGCATAAGTATTAATACTATTATCTCTAATAAATCGCTTATCATCTAAATAACTTAATGCTAATTTACTAATGTGTTGAGTATATATTTCATGAATCTTTGATCTAAATACATACATAGAATCATAGTAAAATTTTTTTTCAAATAAACATTTTCTAAAGTCATTAATCGTTAGTCTATTGGTTACGCATTTTTTAACTCCTTTAATTTTTTTAATTTCTTTTTCCTCTTCATCAATTTTAATTGAATACATTTTAGCGCGTAAACCAATGAACTCTTTAATTATTTTACCATTACATTCATCCTTCATCATTCCTAAAACCTTTTTGTTTAACAATGGTATATTAAAAACATTATCTTTCGGATAAGCAGACGTATCAAACTGTAAGATGATATCATCTAGAATATCCTTATATAGATCATATGTCTTAATATCGTAAACAAAGGAATCAGTATCCATATAATTCAGATAAATATTTTCCTGATATTTAGGTTTCATGTATTCATAATGAAAATTATACATTTTCAACTTAGATAATTCTAGAACAGAAAACCCAACATAAATTGGTTTATTATATTTCGTTCGCACTCGACTCATTTCAATGACAATCATTTCTTCTTGAATCTTAAGTAAACTATGAAAATTTGGTTTAGCTATAAGAGCTCTAGCTCCCAACCTCTTACCTCTACTCTCCCATGAACAAACTATTTTAACATCTTTTCTCTTAGCTACATTTTCCATTGTTTTACCGTATACCGCATTATTTAAAAGTTTAAAAAAATTTTTTTCAAATTCATTTTCGGCATTGGTTCTATGATCATTATTTAAATCAATATAGCTTTTCAACCAATCCGACTGATTGAATTTAAGAATTCTATGAATTTTCTTTAGAATAAGACCATGTTTAATACATTGTTTAAGATTTCTATAATGTATTACATATTTTGTTTTATCATTTAAATCCGTTATTAATTTAGACTGTTTCATATGTTCATTTTTTTTATTTTCTGCACAAAATGGGAAATCATTGTGATGATCGTGTATGGTGGATGGATATTCTAAATCCACTTCCAATATATACCCTAATGGTGAATCATCTTCCACAGCATTAAAATTAAAATTTTCAATGTTTTCAACCCATTCAAAATTTTTATAAGGAAGGTACTGCGACATGACATAACCGTATAAATTGTTTACATCTAAATAAATAAGATAATTCGATTCTTTAGTAGAATCATAGTCACTTACATATTTATTGTTAGCTACAGAATGTCGTTTACAACATTGAACAATTCCTCCCCTAATACCACGTGTAGCAAAATTATACATGTTAATGTCAGTTAATAGTTCTAACTCTATTCTTGTTTTTTTCAACATTGCATCCCAAGATAATCCAGGAACAGTATAATATTGGCATGGATCTAAATTATAAATGTTTTTGCAAACTTTACGGAAATTTTCAAAAACATCACATAGTAATAAAACATCTACTTTCAAGTATAATAGTAAATAGTCCAAGAGAGTCGTACATCTAAATGTATTCCATACCTTTTCAGCATGTTTATAATTATCTTCACTACATGCTTCATCAGTTAGTTTATTAAAGAAGAGAGAACGAGGTGGTAATTGTGTTTCCATGAGACGATTCTTTGAATCCAAATAATCATAGGGAAAGACACCTTTACGTTTCATTAAATCAAATTCATTATCATTTAAACAAACCGATTTTATAGTTTTCAAATCATCATCAGACAAGAAACCTGCAAGTTGATCTAAGCTCGATGCTATAAAACGATATGAATCGAGAAAACGTAGCTCAATAGTATCTTTTTCACTCACCCTAATTCTCTTCGATACGGATACATATAATTCCTTATTTAAAGGAATGATTTTTATATCACCTTCTACTGATGAAAGTTCTCTTATAAATAAATGACAATCATATGCCGAAAGGTTGTGAAAAAATATAGGGATAAAATTTCCAATTTGATACTCTAAGTTACATATATTATGTGCAGGACCTCTATAATCACCTGTTAGATGACAATGGTCAGTTACTTTATCTCCAATAGATATGATTTCACCGCATATATGACAATTCATATCTTCATCTTGTCTTTTTTGTTGTATAAATGTTAAAGGTTTCATTGGTATTACTACACTCAAATAGTTACTATAAATATATAATGCGTCCTCGACTAAACTTTTAAAAAAATGTGTTGATGCATTTTCACCACTATAAATTCTATGTATATCTAAACTAGAATTATAAGAACATTTAATATAATAACTAAATGCAAATGGAATATGCTTTTGTACTGAATTAATATTAGCTGAGTTTTGAATATCAACTGATTCCAGAATACATTCGAAATCTGCATAAACTACAAACGGAACATCTAGTTGATTTTTATGATTCTTAAATCTAAGTATAGAATTTTTATCGGTTGGCATTATAGTAACAATTTTGTTACATTCCTCCTTATGTTTCTTTAAAGATGATTCTTTGTAAAAGTGTATGAGGCATGTATTACAAATATACACCTTATTTTCATGTTTTGTAAATTGACTTCTTAATAATCTATAATTAAAGAAATATAAAAGGAAACATTTTTTTTTTAATTAGTTTAATTTCATTTTGAGTATAAATTTAAATAACGATAAACATACCTTGATATATTTTTTATCCAGACATAATGGAATCGTTCTTCATCTTCCATCAATAATAAATTTATATGTTTACTTTTTTCTTCTTGAGAGAAATAATATGGTCCCACAACATTATAAACTTCTAAATACGTATCTTTTTCAAGAGATCTTTCCAGACCAAATACATTTATGCTTATTCCCGGGTTGTTGTCTTCAAACTGCTGTATTTTGTTGACAGATAGCGGGAAATTTAAATTTTTAAAATTTAATAATATATTATTTTCCAGGACTATAATATCATCTTGAATGTTGGTTATGTTATACGAAGAACAAATTACACTATTATTTTCTATTGGATATAGCGCTGATATTATAGCCCACTTAAAACAATATACGTCATTGTTTTTTATATTAACACAAGCTTTTTTTTTTGATATGTATGTTGGTAAAGAAATATACTGTGAACCTTTTATACATGAATATTTATTAATATTAACATCAAGGTGATTAATTTTTGTTAACGCAAAACCACTATCACGTTCTTGGAACTCATCCATTTTTTGCATAATTATTTCACATTTATTTGCATAAAATCTTTCAATATCATTCATATGGTTAGTTAAAGACAAAATATGCATTTTTGTTTGATGTAGTATTATAGTAATTATGGGTTCTTCATCGTCTTTCATCTTCATATATTCACAGAGTAATTCGAAATTAAATTTTAAACTTGTATGTTTTTGTAGATGATCTTTCAAAACACATGCTACATTATCCTTTATGTTATTGAAAAACAATTCGGGATTTAGATTATCCATATTGTTGTTTTTAAACCGAAATGTAGTAATACGGTTTTTGAAACAAGCATCTAAACATTTTATATTATTGATTTCATCAACAATTTTTAAACAATTATCTTTATGTTTGTTTGTGCGTTGATGATATATCCACAGTTTCCTTACTACATCTTCTTTACACTCCTTACAGTGAATAATTTCTTTCTTTTGATTATTTTGATGCTCTATTAAGTGGATATGTTTAAGATAATCTTGTTTACTTGAAAAATTAATGTTGCAAGTCGTACACCTTAATGAATAACCTTGATGATGATGCATCCTGATATGTCTATTTAATGAAAAGTTGCGGCTGTACACTTTTCCACAGATATCACAAATAAAGTTGCCACCCATTTTAATTTGATTTATTTTATTAATTTTTTTTGTGGATAAATAACTAAAAGTATAATCACACCTTAGAGTTTAGTACAACAATGAATATATTTTATAAATTTGATTTTATTTTATTACCACTACACTTAATTAAATAATGTGGTTAACATTTTATACTGATAACAAATAGTATTAGGGAGATCAATATATACCGCAGTAAATGAATTTTATTTATTAAATACTAGCAAAAAATCACAGACTTTCGTAAACCGCCCTAATGTAGTTTAATTCATATTGTATTAACCCTCTAACGAACACATTAAATGTTACGACTTCACTTCAACAAAAATAACATCCACCACGACTACACTTTAAGCAAAACCGAACCCCCCACCACGACTTCACTTTAAGCAAAACCGAACCCCCCACCACGACTTCACTTTAAGCAAAACCGAACCCCCCCCACCACGACTTCACTTTAAGCAAAACCGAACCCCCCACCACGACTTCACTTTAAGCAAAACCGAACCCCCCACCACGACTTCACTTTAAGCAAAACCGAACCCCCCACCACGACTTCACTTTAAGCAAAACCGAACACGCTGCCGCCTCATAACACAAAATATCATTTGGTTGAATTTTACCCCATCGGCCGTTAAAGGGTTAAGGTATGCACATTTTTCCTTTGCACATTTCTATCTAGAACCACCATATTCATACTACTATCGTTTTAAGCGAAATAAAATGGATTTTAAGCGCCGTTTCATAACTGTTGATGAGACATGGATCCACCACTATACTCCAGAGACAAAAGAAGAATCCAAACAATGGACTGAAGCTGGAGGAAGTGCCCCAAAGAAGGCAAAAACAATTCAATCGGCTGGTAAGGTTATGACAACGGTTTTTTGGGACTTCAAAGGTATTTTATTGATTGGCTATCTGCAAAAGGGTAAAATAATAAAATCAGAGTACTATTTCAACCTTTTGGATCAATTAAATGTACAAATTCGGGAAAAACGTCCTGGCTTACAACACAAAAAAATTATTTTTCATCAAGACAACGCACTAGCGCACAAGAGTGTTTTAACAATGGCTAAAATCAACGAATTAAAGTACGAGTTGCTTGACCACCCACCTTATTCTCCTGATTTGGCTCCCAGTGACTTTTACCTGTTCCCAAATCTAAAAAATTCCTTGCTGGCAAGCGTTTTACCTCAAATGAAGATGCAATTACAGTTGTAAACCACTATTTTGAAGACCTTGAGGAAAACTATTTTAATCAAGGGATAGAATTGCTAGAAAAGCGTTGGACTAAGTGTATTGAAGTTTCAGGAGATTATATTGAAAATAAAAATGTTTTTGAAAAACTAACTATTCTCTTTCATTGATAGGCTAAGAAGTTTCCGAACCGAACGTATTTTACGTAATATATAATTTTTGTTTTCAAATGTTTTACAAAATTCAAAATTAAAAATAAACCAAAAATTTCTGTTTGAAAGGTTTCGTTCTGTCTTACAAAATTAGGCCATTAATTTACATATTTACTTACTATATTAATACCTTGTAGAAAAATCTCTATTTCCTATCTCTGGTAATTTAAGTATTGAATTTTTCAAGTGAGTTGAAGGAGTCCTACGGTATTCTTGATAATCGAATAATATCACAAAAAATGCAATCGTAACTTTTCCATTCCTATTAAAATTGTTTTCGGTCTCCTTTTTTTATAACTTAAAACTGCACACTTTGCATTTAATCAAAAAAACATCAAAAGTTATTGTAAATATGAGGGTGAATGTCACTCAACTGGACGAAATAGGTGAGAAGGTATATGGATTGGAGCTTTATAATAGTCTCTGAGCCCAAAGTTATTTTTTGACTCAAAGTGAAGAAAATTAAACAAAAGTCTCGGCGTGAAATAAAACAACCAAGTATGGAAATGGTTTGGATATTTATTTGTAGTTAATCGGAGGGTGGATCTTACCAACTGGACTTTAGTGTTGAAACGACAAATCAAGAAGAGAGAATTTTTTAGCGGAACTTAGTATTTGCACCTCATGCATATTTTTGACATTTCATTAGGCATTAATTTTTTCATAGCGATGTTAGATATGCCACATAGATGTAGATTTCAGCTTCTATTTATATATACAAAACTGGGAATTGTGGGGAAAATAGATATGCGATTTTTGTATAATTTTAATCGCATTTAGGAATTTAATTAAATTAAGAATTTTGGCATTGACAGTTATTTTATAGCATGAAATAACTAAGAAAATGTATTTAAAATAGGGATACGATATGTATCGATATTTTTGAACAGCAGATATCGATATATATTTTTTGAAAACATCGATATTACGATATATCGATATTTTTTGCCTTCAAATGTTGCCAAAATATTCCAAATCTAAAATAAATACACATACTAACATATCGTGCGACAACCGCCAAAAGAAAGCTTAAGCGATATAAATTTTGAATAACTATTGAGACCTTATGGGTTTTAAGGGGTTTTAAAAAAGATTTCCATAAAAAATTTTAAAGTGACTATAGCAAACAACTATATACACATGCGTAGCACATACATACATACGTGATTAAACGTAAACAACCAACAACAACTACAAGCTTCTGCTTGTTATGAAGATAGACATAGCTACATGCATACATACATACATGCCTGACAATTCCAACTAAAGGCAGAAATAAAAGTAAACAACCACTTAATGATGTATACATATACACACGTATGTACTAAAGTCCTGCACAAGACCATTTATAAGAACTTTCAAGACATGAGGGATTTTTCAAATGCTTTACTACAGCGAAGTCTTATAAAACAAACGCTAAGCAACACTGTTTGCAAGAACTTGTTTCAGTTATTGCAGGTATAGGAGTAAAGAAGAAAATACTTCGTGACTGAAAAATTTGTGATGCTTGCTTCTTTCTACGCATGGGCGCGTATACAAGCGTCATGCACGTACATACACACACACGTTGTGTGTATGCTCTTTTATTTTTCTGCACACAAACAAACGTTCACATGCATTTACATTAGTTGTGTGCGCTTGCTTAAAAAAAACCTCCCTTAAACACATAATAGCTTACCATCTACATCTTACACACACACTCAAACGTACAATATAGAAAATAACAAGCATACACGTATCAACACTACTTTGGTGACTGTTTGTTCATAACAAGAAGTCTTGACGACATTGCCTGTTAGCACTCATATACACGCACACAAATGCATCTATCGTGCTTTGCTTATAATGCGACAGCATTTATTATTGGTTTAGCATTCTACAGCCACGAGAATATATTTAAATAAAACTTTTTAAAAAAAAATTAAACCGACTTCAAAAATAAGCACTAAAAAGCAACAAATAATATAGATCTAGTTAAATAAAAGATTTTTTTATATGTTACCTACAGTGCCGTTTGAAGTTGGTGCCAGTAATACTGGTACTAAGCACATAGGAACATGCCCGGTAAAAAAACTGCAAGTAATTTTTATGTACATATGTATCTGCTTAGTTACCAATGTTGCTGGCACCAACTTCAAACGGCACTGTAGGTAACATATATAAAAATCTTTTATTTAACTAGATCTATATTATTTGTTGCTTTTTAGTGCTTATTTTTGAAGTCGGTTTAATTTTTTTTTAAAAAGTTTTATTTTTACCTTTTTAGTGAATACTTTTAAACTCTGGTCAATTCAAAAAAAATTTATTTGTAAGTATCTTTCTTTATTTGGAAATATGGTCCAGTTTCGTAAAAATCGATGAAGTAAAAGCACGTGAAATTAAGTGTTAAATTTTATGGGGCGTGGCTACGCCCCTTTTTTTAAAACAAGATTGTGTATTTTTAAGAGTTCAAGGTGTGTGCTAAGTTTCGTAAAAATCGGTTAAGTAGAACCACGTGTAATGTTATAATACATTTTAATGGGCGTAGCCCCACCCATTTTTTCAACTTAAAAATTTTGTAATTACAAAAACCAAAGATGTTTGCTAGGTTTCCTAGCAATCAAATGAGTAGAAGATTACAAAATCAAATTTAAAAAATTTTTGGGCGTGACCCCGCCCACTTTTTTAACGCAATTTTTTGGCTTTATTAAAGCTTAGGGTGTGTGCCAAGTTTCGTCAATATTGGTTAAATACAAGCACATGAAATATTATACTAAAGTTTAATAGGCGTGCCCCGCCCACTTTTTTAACGCAATTTTATGCCTTGATTAAAGCTTAGGGTGTGTGCCAAGTTTCGTAAAAATCGGTGAAATATAACCCTGTGAAATATAATATAAAATTTTAATGGGCGTAGTCCCGCCCATTTTTTTAAAAAAAAAGTTTGTCTATTTTAGAGTTCAAGGTGTGTGCTAAGTTTTGTAAAAATCGGTTAAGTAGAACCACGTGTAATGTTATAATACATTTGAATGGGCGTAGCCCCGCCCATTTTTTCAACTCAAGAATTTTTTAATTACAAGAACCAAAGATGTTTGCTAGGTTTCGCAGCAATCAAATAAGTAGAAGATCAATAAATCAAATTTAAAAAATTGTGGGCGTGACCCCGCCCACTTTTTTCAAATGGGACCAATGGGAAGCTATACCCTCTCAGACAACAAAAAATTTTTTACAATCGGTCTAAAATGCACCGAGTTATGGACCTACACACCTAAAAAAAAAAAAAAAAAAAAATAGTGACGAATTGTTAACCTCCTTCTTTTTTTGAAGTCGGTTAAAAACAAGACGTATTTACATTTCAAGACTATTTACGCAGGTCTATAGTATGTACATAGTTACCACATGAACTTAATTACGCACTTTGTAAACAACATTGAAGATAATGAAGATTCGGTCTAGACTTTGCAAGAAAATTCTAGTGGTTGTTGTGCGAAGTATAAAAAGGGGTTGACGCATCCAACAGCAGTTCAGTCGCGATCAAAAGTTAGTTGGGAATAAGTCAGTTGCGAAGAAGCTCAGTTACGAAGAACCTCAGTTGCGCATAAGTGCAGTTGCTAATAAGAAGTCTGTTGTTAATCAAGTGAGTTGACAATTAAGTTGTGCGCAGTCCGTGATTTGTGATACAACAGTGAGTTGATATTTGAGTCTGTGCCTCACAATACGTGAGTTGGAAATTGAAGAGACTATAGTACAGTCTATAGTGACAGTTAGAGTCTGTCGTGATTTGAGATTATTGTGGAGTCCCTTGAGTAAAGAGTAAGGGAGCAGTGGAAGCTGATAAACGTATGTAAGTGAAGCCAGCGAGTCCTGATTAGTGTATCAACTGTGAGAGTCTGCCATAGAGTTGTTATTGGTGTATCAACTGTGAGTGTCGACAGAGTGAGTCTTGTGTGTGACGAGCAGCAGAGAAAGCAGAATTGCGTCAACACTAGCGCAGCCAGTGGTCTGTGGACGTGTGTATACATTAGCGAGGAAGGAGTAGTGGTAACCAGTTGAGAATATTTGAATAATCTATGTGTTTGTATTTAAGCTCTTGAATTGAATTGAATTGAATTAGTATAAGTGGTATTTATTAAGGCCGTTTCACACTATAATACAAGTATTAATACTTTTGTGGAAAATGCAACTCTGACATGTTGAGTTGTTATTGTGTTTTGAAATTTTTGAAACAGAAATTAGATTAGGGATGCATTTTCGTCAAAAGTATTAATACTTGTATTATAGTGTGAAACGGCCTTTAGTAAATAAAGGTTGTATCATTCTTAACCCTAATTAGTACACTGGGGTCTTTTATTTATTGCAAATCTACGAATCTACGGAAAAGCGTTTTTAACAGAGAATAAAAACGTAACATTTGGTGTCAGAAGTGGGATTTGCAAATAAAAGCGGCACGTTTAAAAAGGTTAAACGTAAAGTAAGAGTGATACGAAAAGGGCAACCTCACACGTTTGAAAAGGTTAAACGTGAATAAAACCACATACGTTTGAAAAGGTTAAACGTAATAATTGGTTTTGAGAAAATGAAATATCAAGAGCTTAAGGTGGAGCAACTCAAGCAAGAGTTGAGTAAGCGGAAACTGTCGACAATTGGTGACAAGGTAACACTACAGGAAAGATTACTGCAAGAGTTTCAGCGGCGCAACATCGGCACAGAGAGTTATGAGTTCGATGAAATTGAGGTGTGTACTCGTGAATGAGAAATTTCAGGAGTCGTCTAGATCCATGAAGGCAGATTTGCAAGAAACATTTAGAGTGAACAGTGAGAAAATTGAAACTAGATTTGAGAAAATGAATGAGAAGTTTCAAGAGTATTCTAGAGCTAATAGCGAGAAATTTGGTCAAACGAATGAGAAACTTCAAGAAATTGCTGAAGCCGTAAACAGACGGGCATATGGTGCAGAAATGCAAGTCAGTAAATCGGACGAAGAGACTTTTGACTTGGGAAACATTGTCAACGAAGACATTTCTGGCACAAAGGAACACGCTGACGAAAAACTGAAGACAGAAGATGAAGTCAACAGTGGTCAGTGGCAACAAGTTGGACGTGAGCCTGAAGTTTCCAGCGAAGTAAAAGAAGCTCGTGACTTAGAAGATGGGCATGAGGTCTGTGACACAGTGGAACTAGCTATGTGTGAAATGGTCTCATTTGTTCAAGGTAAAGAAACTTCTCCAGTATACGAAGTACGCAGCAGAAAAGCAGTAAGGAAGAAGAAGACAACTTCTGTACAGAATCTCAAGCGTGTGGTAAGGCGAACTCTAGTCGAGGGACAAGGTAGAGTTAGAGCCAAAGGCCATAAATGTGGAATGGTAAGGCAAGCTCTAGTCAAGGGACAAGGTAGAGTCAGAGCCAACGGCCACAAATGGGAAAGGAGTAGTCATCTCCAGACTATGGCAAGGCAAGCTCTAGTTGAGAGACAAAATAGAGTCAGAGCCAAATACCACAAATGTGGAAGAAGTTGTCACCTAAAGCGTAAACCAAGGCAAGCTGTAGAGGAAATACGAAGCAGATTCAGTACCAAGGATTGCAAATGTCAAAGAAGGTTTCATCTCCAGCATACGGAAAGGCAAGCTGTAGTGAAGTACTAAGCAGAGTCAGTACAAAATAGAAAGTAGTCGAGTCAACATCGTTTAAGACCTCTTGCGGTGGAAAATAAAGTTATAATAAAGTAAAGTCAGTTTGTAATTTTTCTTAGTGAAGAAATAATAAAAGCAGAACAGTAGCAAATAAAAATTGTGCGTTAATTATTTTTATTTTTGAGCAATTAAAAGAACTCACACGTTTAATCAATTTTTAAACGAAACAATACGTAGTTCCTTTGTATTAAATTTCTCAAAGTGACTAATTGTGCATTCGAAATTAATGCAGTTTTTCAGATTTTATCTTATAATACTAATTAAACATACAGATGTATGGATAAATGTATTTCCTTTTTCGATGCCAATATCAATTTGGGATTTCTCCACTCATGGAGTTCATTAATTTTTAAGTTAGTTGTTCGCGGTTTCTTTAAATATTATTGTTTGGATACAAAGTGGATATTTCTCGTATTCCGCAATGATGAACTTTGAAGTGTTAAATACGAGCATTCATTAATCAATGATTAACATCCTTATTTATTAAAATTATTAAGGCTTTCTAAAGGCTTGATCAGCAAAAGTTTTTATGGAAATCTTTTTTAAAAGCCCTTAAAACCCATAAGGTCTCAATAGTTATTCAAAATTTATATCGCTTAAGCTTTCTTTTGGCGGTTGTCGCACGATATGTTAGTATGTGTATTTATTTTAGATTTGGAATATTTTGGCAACATTTGAAGGCAAAAAATATCGATATATCGAAATATCGATGTTTTCAAAAAATATATATCGATATCTGCTGTTCAAAAATATCGATACATATCGTATCCCTATTTTAAATACATTTTCGTAGTTATTTCATGCTATAAAATAACTGTCAATGCCAAAATTCTTAATTTAATTAAATTCCTAAATGCGATTAAAATTATACAAAAATCGCATATCTATTTTCCCCACAATTCCCAGTTTTGTATATATAAATAGAAGCTGAAATCTACATCTATGTGGCATATCTAACATCGCTATGAAAAAATTAATGCCTAATGAAATGTCAAAAATATGCATGAGGTGCAAATACTAAGTTCCGCTAAAAAATTCTCTCTTCTTGATTTGTCGTTTCAACACTAAAGTCCAGTTGGTAAGATCCACCCTCCGATTAACTACAAATAAATATCCAAACCATTTCCATACTTGGTTGTTTTATTTCACGCCGAGACTTTTGTTTAATTTTCTTCACTTTGAGTCAAAAAATAACTTTGGGCTCAGAGACTATTATAAAGCTCCAATCCATATACCTTCTCACCTATTTCGTCCAGTTGAGTGACATTCACCCTCATATTTACAATAACTTTTGATGTTTTTTTGATTAAATGCAAAGTGTGCAGTTTTAAGTTATAAAAAAAGGAGACCGAAAACAATTTTAATAGGAATGGAAAAGTTACGATTGCATTTTTTGTGATATTATTCGATTATCAAGAATACCGTAGGACTCCTTCAACTCACTTGAAAAATTCAATACTTAAATTACCAGAGATAGGAAATAGAGATTTTTCTACAAGGTATTAATATAGTAAGTAAATATGTAAATTAATGGCCTAATTTTGTAAGACAGAACGAAACCTTTCAAACAGAAATTTTTGGTTTATTTTTAATTTTGAATTTTGTAAAACATTTGAAAACAAAAATTATATATTACGTAAAATACGTTCGGTTCGGAAACTTCTTAGCCTATCAATGAAAGAGAATAGTTAGTTTTTCAAAAACATTTTTATTTTCAATATAATCTCCTGAAACTTCAATACACTTAGTCCAACGCTTTTCTAGCAATTCTATCCCTTGATTAAAATAGTTTTCCTCAAGGTCTTCAAAATAGTGGTTTACAACTGTAATTGCATCTTCATTTGAGGTAAAACGCTTGCCAGCAAGGAATTTTTTAGATTTGGGAACAGGTAAAAGTCACTGGGAGCCAAATCAGGAGAATAAGGTGGGTGGTCAAGCAACTCGTACTTTAATTCGTTGATTTTAGCCATTGTTAAAACACTCTTGTGCGCTAGTGCGTTGTCTTGATGAAAAATAATTTTTTTGTGTTGTAAGCCAGGACGTTTTTCCCGAATCTGTACATTTAATTGATCCAAAAGGTTGAAATAGTACTCTGATTTTATTATTTTACCCTTTTGCAGATAGCCAATCAATAAAATACCTTTGAAGTCCCAAAAAACCGTTGTCATAACCTTACCAGCCGATTGAATTGTTTTTGCCTTCTTTGGGGCACTTCCTCCAGCTTCAGTCCATTGTTTGGATTCTTCTTTTGTCTCTGGAGTATAGTGGTGGATCCATGTCTCATCAACAGTTATGAAACGGCGCTTAAAATCCATTTTATTTCGCTTAAAACGATCCAAACAAGCTTGAGAAATATTCATTCTTATGCGTTTTTGGTCGACTGTTAACAAATGCGGCACCCATCTTGCAGAAAGCTTTTTCATCTGTAGTTCTTCATGCAAAATTAAATGGACTCGATCATTTGAGATGCCCATGATATTAGCTATTTCACGCACTTTTATTCGTCGATCATGCACTTTGGCTACAATTTCTGTTGTTGTTGCTGTTTTTGGACGTCCACTACGTGGTTCATCTTCAATGCTTGTACGACCACGTTTAAATTCAGCAACCCAATTTTTTACTGTTGCATATGAAGGAGCACTTTCACCTAAGACATTCACCATTTCATTATGAATTTCTTGTCTAGATAAACCTTTTTTATGTAAATATTTAATGACACCACGCATTTCTAATTTTTCCATTGTTAAAAAATCGCGGATGCGTCTTTTGTGAACACCTGTTTCTATATGAAGGAGTTGCCAGATCGAAACAAAATTTAACATGTGTTCATAGCAGAGATGGAAGTTTCCAAAACACTTAACTTTTTTCTGTTTATACCGCGCTTTTTGTGCTAGGCTAAGAAGTTTCCGAACCGCCCTCATAAATGTATTTTATAAAACAGTACCAAATGTTTTCAAACGCCTTAAATGTCATATGAAAACGTTCATAAATTGTATTCGTTTTAAAAGTTTAACAACATTATTGCATTAGTTTTGCTGCAATGGTGAGTAAGTTAGTATCTAGGTCAATGTCGGGCGTTTCTTGGCACAATTGTGAAAATAATATTCACACGTATTCTTACCCTCTTTAATTTAGTCGTCGATGAGACAGCGATGAATGCACATCAGGCGGATGCTTACATATTTTTTTATATTTTTTTCAAGCATATTTGTCTAGCAAACATACGTGTTTCATTTCAAATTGATAATATGTGAAAATTATTTTGTTATAAATAATGCATTTGGTAACATACAATGCCTTTTATGTTATCAAAGCTTAAGGGAAAAAAGGAATATGTCATTAAAGAGATTATGATGCTTTTCATAGTAATATGAATAAGTTTAATGGTAAGGAAAGGGAAAACCTTTTAAATAAAAATCAAAAATATTTTTAATATGTTTCCCATCTGAAAATGATCTTCCATCCCGACAAATATCAAAGCTTATTAAGTTTGATACATCCAACCACATCATTTTATTTGGTGAATTTGCACCTTTGTGCTCCACCAAGCAACCATTGTTTTATTTATTTATTTTTTTTTGAATGGAAAACATGATAAATTATTGTCCTATCTTTTTTAATTTTTTTTATTTCACTGTTTATTTAGAAAAAGTTTTATTTGCAATTAATAATTTTACTTAATCAACGTTTTTTTCAAGATAGAAAATATGTCTATTTATGTATAAATATATAATGCACCATTATCTTTCAAACGCTTGACTTTGTGTTTGGTGGGTAGCTCGCAACCTCAACACATAAAAAATTTACCACTACATTGACAGTGCCCACCACTGCTTTAAATTTTAAATCAGTGTCCCGCAAAATAAAATATGTTTGTAGTGGTGAGAAAAATGAGAGTAAAATAAATTTACACTTGAAGAAAACATTTTTTTAATTTAAGATACATGCTGTGGTTATTCATTGTTTGAATATTTTTTGTAAATAAGCAATTTAATAAAAACTTAAGTAAAAAGTAAAAAATAATAATCCATTCAACAATGTAGCCTACAAACTCCAAATTAGATTTATTCGCAGCGCTGTGAAAGCTATTAAAATGCCTTTTTAAACTATCTTCCCTATTATTTTTAAGTGTTTCATAGCATAAAATGCATTGCATATTGCTAAAATCATTTTTTACCCGAAAATATTTCTTAGCTTACATAAATATTTTTTATTTTTTTTTGCTGTAGAAATTTGAACCTAAATTTCGTTCCGTGTGCTCAAAAAAATTAAACAAAAAACCAGGAAAAAATTAATACATGCATGCACAACTTTATTCGTCGCTTGCTCAGTGACGACTAAATGAAAGAGCATAAGCATGTATGTGATTTTCATCTGCACAATTGTGCTATGGCTTGCGGGTTACTGTTTTAAATACTTCTGGATGTTTCTTTATATTGGCCCTGTTCGAATATTCTTGCGTAACACTTATATTAACCCGACGGCCATTTCCGTAACAGTATGTTAAGTAATACGTAACCTACTGTAGCTCCTTAAGGCTTCCTTAGTCTTTACTTTATGTTGCTGTTTTGTGATGTGCCGTTCTATTTCTAAATTTTAATAGTTACTTTTTATGTTATAAATTAGCTGTTTCTGATCAGAATGGTCACAGTTTTCCACAAAAGTGATGAGTTTTGCTTCGTCCATTATTATATTTAAATATAATTTTATGTTGTTCTGGTAACAATTAATTTTTTTAAATTCTTAAAGCACAATCACAGTTTATTTCGAAATGTTTTTATTTTATTTATGTTGCCACTTACAATTACTTAACAGTTTTTTGATTTTCAGAGGTTGAACCGAAAAAGAACAGGGGCCCGTTTCTCAAACCTACAAGATACAAATGGTAGTTTTGCGTGTATTTTAATTTTAGATTTATAACTTGTAGATTTCAGAAACGGCCCCCAGAACGAAAGAGAAAAACTAACTGCTTGTATAAGATTTCTACAAACAAAAAAGAGTTAGCTGATTCGTAACAGAACAGAAAGTAAAAACTAATTCTTTCTTCAGGCTTATACCCACAGAAACCAAATTTGGCATTTAGCTTATGGCGTTTTCTTTTCTAAAAGAAAAGTGTAACATATATGTTACATATAATTTGGCAACATTTTTAAATGCTCACCTGATTTTTAAGAAGTGTTGCGTATTTTACGTTTACAAAAGAACAATTTTCCAACAAGTTTCGACATAAAACAATGACGAACTATAAAATGATTTATTTTTTTCATAGACAATAACCAAAACAGCTGTTAATATAATGCTGCACTCATGCCCCTTTAATGAAAATGAGTGTTGAACATGTAGCATTTTTCTTCTTTTTATGGGTAACATCATGAGAAAAGAACGCGTTGATTTTTAAAATAATACATACTTTTCAAAAAAGAACACAAAGAAATGTAAAAGGCAGCATAAATGCAAAAATGAAATTTCTCTTTTTTTTCTTCGCATCACTAGCAGTGATGCCAATATCGTACATTTAAAAACCGGCTAAAATTTGTAGAACTTTTAAAAATATCGAAACCTGATACTCGTAAATAAGAATCGATGTATCGATATATCGGTATTTGAAATATCGGCGGTATATATCGATATTTATTTTCGCAAATATCGATATTTCGATATATCGATATTTTTTGCCCATCCCTAATTTAAAATATACATTTATAATGAAATATGCAAAAATATGTATTTATGTTAAAATGTGTAAAATATCCACTAACAAATCGATGCCATTTAATCGTGAATTTGATAATTCGCATAGATATTTCATTTCCGTTGAACTACGACCAATGACAGAAAACATGTATTTATATGAACACTCTATCCAGCGTGACCATATTAAATTATTTCGGGGTAGATTTAGTTTATTTTGTTTGAATTTAGCTCTAAAATATCCGTTTAGCTCTTGCTTATTTTTAGGCTTTTTTTATAAATTCTAAATGGCATTTTCTCATAACATAAAATGTTATAAAATTATAATTTTTTAACTCCCGAACCACAAAAGGGGTGTTATTGTATGTGTTCTGGCTTTCACATCGTTTTCACATTTTTTCTTGTGAAATCGGATGTTAAAGCACATCCTACGCCTGTTTAGGTTGAAATTTCGAAAATAAAAATTAATAGTATGTGTTCTTGCATCCGATTTTAGATGAAAACGATTTTTAAATGGACAATTTCAAATTTTTAGCTTTTTTCGTTTTCACTTTTGACAAAAAAGCTCGTATTCTTTTCACAAAACTATTAACAAATGGCAAATCCGATCTTATCTGAGATATCATGTATGCATAAATTTTTATATGGCTCCATATATTACATCTTATTTCTATATATGGATCCACATCTGAAGAGCTTCATTATTAAATTTTCATATATGAGCTCATATATTATAATACATTTCATATATTAATTCATATATCAATTCATATATAATACTTTTGCAATGTATAATCCTATACATTTCCATACATGAATTCATACATTTTCATATATATTTATATACATTCATATATTAAACATATATGGACCATACTTTATTTTTTTAGCTGGGTAATCACAGTTTTTTTAAATCAATCTCGTCTTCGGATTCTTTTAAGTACGGATTCGGAATTATATCAACTTTGAAACTTTCTTAAATCAATCACCTTTTGGGAATATTTCAATTACGGATTTGGGAGATTGATTCAATATCAATTTCTCTGACATGAATCACGTTTTGGGATTGACTCAAGTATGGATTCGGGATTAAATATGGATAAAATTGAGTATTTAGTATTTAAAATATCCGTACTTGAATCAAGCCTTCTGTAGTTGGTTTAAGTAAATCCGTACTTACCGTACTTATGACACCGGTTTCGATTGATTTAAGTACGGATGGATTGATTTTTATTTTGAGTGTATGTATGTATGTACGAGTATAAATATTTTCGAAATTTTCGAACATAAGCAACTAAATATTAGTGTAAACCATTACTATTCACTGGTTTATATAAATTACCCTACTATCAAGGCACATTTACTACAGGTACACGCATTAGAGAAAACACTGTGGCAACTCTGTGCTTCTCACATAGTTTTACAAAGAAATTGTCAAAAAATTGTATGCATCAAACAAGACACAAAAGTAATTGTCAAACGAATTCTTCGTTAGAAACTTGTAAACAAAAAATCAGCGGATGACCAGTATGCCTGATACGTGTACCTGTTTGATATGCCTTGCCTACTATCAAAACAGCTGCTACTGGTTTTATTGCAATTTAATCATGTGACACATATCAAAGAAGAAACAATATTTTGCAAATTATTTTTATTTAAATTTATTTGCTGTTGGCTTAGCATGTCTATATACGCATTTCATTGGCGCTTCAACCAAATCACCAGTAGACTTCAACCACAAATTTTGAACAGTAAAAAACCTCTTACTTTATGCACAGACTTTCAGAAACCATATGATAATATTTTTGAAAGTCACAAAAGAAAAAATAGGTTTAGTAGGCTTTTAAAAATGATACAAGACCCAGCAAATAATTTATATCCAGGTGAACTAATTTTATTCTTCTACATCCTTATACAATTTGAAATCTAACAGATAACTATCAAAGTATTTACAAGGCTAAATGAAAAATAAAGCACTAATTGAACTTTGAAGAAATTTATTATGACATATTGTCAGAAGCTTACATACAATAACACTATGAATAAAATTTTTATCTTTTTGTCGTAACCTCAAAAATTAGATGTTTTCTTAGCTAAGTTTCTTAAGAAGCGTTTTCGAGATATTCGAGAAAAACGTGTTTTTTTGCAGTTTACAAAGACATTTCCAAAAATCTTGAGGACTGTTTATTTCAATTCAGCAAATTTTACACCGTCGAAAAGATCTGTTTTTCTTTTATCACCATATATTTATAGTGCGTTGATCGGATAAAAAGTCATTACAGCCTTTTAGATTTAAAAAAAAAATTAAAGTTTTTAGGTTTTTTTTTTAATTCAGTATTTTTAGCTGCGCCCCTAAGCCAAAAGAAAATCTTGAATTTATTTAAAACCTATATCGTAAATAAAATTTTTTATCTATTTTAATTACTGTAAAATTATTATCATCGGGCAAAACATTAAAAAGTGACGACATACATATTTACTGAATATATCCGAATTTGAATTTTCGGATGTTTTCACTAAAAATTTAAAATTTTTTAAATCTAAAAGGACGCAACTCAGTGAATTTTTATCCTATCAACACACTATAAATATGGGGTGATAAAAGAAAAACATATCTTTTCAGCAGTGCAAAATTAGCGTAATCTAAACAGTTCTCAAGGTTTTTGGAAATATCTCTGTAAACTGCAAAATAAACTCGTTTTTTGCGAATATCTCGAAAACGCTTCTCAAGAAAAATAAATATTCCTTTTCAGCAGCCAAAATTAAGTTAAAAAAAATATGTAATTTTAGAAATTAATTTTTTTTGTGGTATTCAGCAATAGTCACCCATCATGGATATTTTTATTAAATATGTCGGAACTTTTTAATTTTCTGCCCGATGATTACAATTTAACGCTTAATAAGTTGGTTAAAAGATTTAATTTCAAATACAGGTTTAAGATAAATTCTAAAATTTTTTTTTTACTTAAGGGTGCAACTTAAAATAATGAACTTAGAAAAAGCTTAAAAATTTCAAATTTTTTTATATCTACAGGGCCGTAACTCAAAGAAATTTTTTCCGATGCACACATTTCAAACATGGGCTGATAAAAGAAAAATATATCTTTTCAACATTGTAAAATTTGCGTAATTTAAATAAACAGTTCTCAAGATTTTTGGACATATCTTTGTAAACTGCAAAAAACACGTTTTTCGCGAATATCTCGAAAACGCTTCTTAAGAAAAATAAATGAGTGCCATATTCGTGTTCAGCGACCCTAAATTAGCTAGGAAAACATCTCATTTTAGAGGTTAATTTTTTTGTTGCATAGTGTAATTGAACATTCAAAATTTGTGGTTGAAGTCTACTGGTGATTTGGTTGAAGCGCCAATGAAATGCGTATATAGACATGCTAAGCCAACAGCAAATAAATTTCAATTATTGCATGTAAACTTCTGATAATATGTCAAATAATAAATATCTTCAAAATTTTTATTACACAATTTACTAGGGTTTGGGAAACCGTAATTGCCGGGCGGGAAATCTCGGTGAAATGTCTAGCTTATATCCCCGGGAAATTTTTGAGATTTTTCCGGGAAATGGGAAATTAAAAGTTCACTCGTTACTTATATAACAGATATATAACAGATCAACAAAAACAAAAAAAAAAAAACAAAAGTTCACTTTATTTCATAAATATATAGACTTTTGTGGCACACATATTTTTAAAATGGCGTAAGTTTTTTTTTTTTTTTTTTTTTCATATACATATTTATTTATTGTATCTTCAAAAATGAACTAACAATAAGTAATCAAATCTTAAATCTAAATATAATTATTAGGCCCGACCAATATCGGACATAAGCTTAGTGCTAGTTATAAATAATACATAAGTAGTGATAATCAAAAAGAAGTATTTTTAAGCAGTCCCATCTGGAGTGTTGGGTATAAGAGCCCTTGTGTCCCTCTTTTTTAAGCGGATGTGTCCAGTAAAGCTCAAAATATTACGGGCAAGCGGATTAGGATGTGACTCGAGTTTAGTTAAATATTTGCCTGCGTATTTTGCAATTTCTTCACTCACTAGTGGCATATTTAAATCACGATGAATATTTGAATTTTTAACGTACCATGGAGCAGATGTTATCAAACGTAAAATTTTGTTTTGCCTTCGTTGGATTCTCTCGACATTTGAAGCTGAAGCAGTGCCCCACAGCTGAATTCCATAGCACCATATTGGCTTCAAAAGCGACTTGTATATCAAGAGTTTGCAGTCTAGGCTGAGTGTTGAATTTCTGCCAATTAACCAATATATTTGAGTCAATTTAAGTTTCATTTGGGTTAACTTAGAGTCAATATGATATTTCCATGTAAGCCTTCGATCAAGGTGTATGTCAAGGTATTTGACTTGAGAATGTTGAGGAATATTTTGATTGTTGATTCGAATGGGGGAACAGGTATCTTTTCTTAGGGTAAACGTTATATGAACACACTTTTGTTCATTGACTCTAATTCTCCATAAGTTCAACCATATTTCAAGCTGGGTAATGTGTGCTTGGAGATTGCGGGATGCCTCATCAGGATTTTTGTGAATACTCAAACAGGCTGTATCATCGGCAAATGTAGAAGTGTGGATGTTATTGCTCACAGGCATATCACAAGTATATATTAGATACAAGACTGGCCCCAGAATACTACCCTGTGGCACACCAGAAGATATAGATTCGGGTACACTCATGAAGTCTCCTTCCACAACAGTAAACTTTCTATCGAGAATATAACTTTCCAAAAGCTTTTGTATATTTATTGGTAGGTATGTCTTCAATTTTAAAACTAGGCCTTTGTGCCATACTTTGTCAAATGCCTGAGAAACATCAATAAAAAGGGCAGAACAATACTTCTTTTCTTCAAAAGTCCTCCTTATAATTTGAACCAATCTATGCGTTTGCTCAATAGTGCTATGCTGACTTCTAAAGCCAAATTGATGGTCCGGGATGCACCCAGTATCAGCTAAAATTGTGGACAATTTAGTCATGAGCAGCTTTTCGAAAAGCTTTGAAATTGTTGAAAGTAAGCTTATAGGCCTATATGACTCAGCCTTGGTAAGATCTTTGCCTGGCTTTGGAATCATTTTAATCTTGGCAAGTTTCCAGTTATGTGGAAAATACTGCATTCGTAAAATGGCATTAAAAATAAATAGCAAAATTCTTATTGCAATATGAGGCAAGTTCATCAGCATCTTGTTACTAATGCCATCAATACCTGGAGCTTTCTTAGGGTCGAGTTCAGCAACTATTTTTTGTAGTTCATGCATCTTAAACCTTAAGGGACGAGGGGGTAGAGAGACTACACTCGGTAAATCGGCAGCACCCGTACATGAATTGGGAGTGAATACAGATTTTAAATGCTCAGAAAATAAGTTACCTTTCTCACTATCGCTTCTTGCCCAGCCTCCAGTCGAAATACGCAATGGTGATTTGAGATCAACGGGTCTTTTAAGATTTCTAGTAGCGCGCCATAAAGAGTAATTAGATGTTGACGTTACATCAAGACCTTCTAAATACTTTTCCAGTAATGCAGTCTTTTCCGACGATAGCAGCTCTTTGAGTCGTTTAGTACATTCTTTAAGTCTGATTTTATTTAGGGGTGATCGGTGTTGTTGCCATTCTCTTCTAGCTCTCCTTTTTCCACATACAAGACGTTCAATTTCCGTAGAATAAATTCTATTAAAGCCCGTCTGCGGATAGGAAGTAGTGTCATGTTCAGCAGCCTGTTTAATATATTCGGTAAGATTGGCAATATTAAATTCAATATCATCAGGTGATCTTAGCTGAATGTTTTCTACGCAGTAACTACTAATATATTTTTTGAATCCTAGCCAGTTGACCCTATTAATCGTTTTCGCATATGTGTTAGTTAAATCACTCCTTAGTGGGTTGAAAATTGTAACTATTGTGGGAGAGTGATCGGAGGACAGATCTACAGAGCCCTCTACGTGAATTAAGTCCCTATGGATATTTTTCGTGACGCCAAAATCTATAACATCTGGAATTTTTCTTACGTCAGTAGGCCAGTAAGTAGGCTCCCCACTCGAAATGACTTCTAAGCCCATTTTTGAAATTGTATTAAACAACGCTCTACCTCTAGGTGTAACAAGACGCGAGCCCCAGTACGTATGTTTTGCATTGTAGTCACCAGCTGCCACGAAACAAGATCCAAGCGATTTGTAGAACTTCTCATACTGATCTTCGGTAACTGAAAATCTGGGAGGTGAGTAAATTGATGATATCACGAAATTCGAACAAAAATTTTCTACGAAAATATTCGTAGCTTGCATATATTCTTCACTAACGTTCTCAAGGATATAGTGCTTGAGTCTTGACTTAATTAGAATTGCTGATCCACCGCATGCTCTCCCCCTCGGGTCCTTTGAATCATATAGAGTGTAACCATTTATCTTAAAGCAGCTTCTCGAAGTCAAGTGAGTCTCAGAGACCATCATTATATCAATATTTTTTTCCGTGAGGAAGTGCTCAAGTTCATTTTTATGTTGGCGAATGCCGTTTGCGTTCCAGAAACATAATTTTAACGTGTTCATGGTTTGTTGACTAATGCTTGAAGCAGAGTATTCTGCATTCTCAGCATTTCTTGCATCATGCTAGTCATATTTGTTGTAAAGTTGTTTATAGTTAGCACCAGATTCTCAATAGTAGCTTCAAGACGACTAAAGTTAAAGCTAGAGTTTGCATTCGTTGAATTACTTGGCGGTGGAACATTTTGTGTGGGAATAGAACTAGTCTTAGCAGCATCGGCATACGATACACGTGAAGTTACTAGTTGGCTAGTTTGAGGAAGAGTGGCGGAGTAAGCATTTGCTGATTGAACTGGAGCTAATTTAGATTTTTGACCCATAGCCTGTTTAACGAAAGAATATACACGGCATCCTCTGTAATTAGCGGTGTGATTTTCTCCACAATTACTGCATTTTTTTCCAGCTTGTACTTTTGGCTTGGTACAGTTAGCAGTACCATGCAATTCACCGCAGATAACACAAACTGTAGGTAATTTGCAGTAGGTTTTTGTGTGGCCATATTCTTGGCAATTATGGCACTGTACGGGACCTGAACGCTTACGTGGCTCTTCAACTGTGATTTTTCGGTGTAAAAGGTATTTTAGACTATAAATTGGGTGCGTCTCATTTTTTTTTAACTGTATATCATTCGGCTCCAGTTCAACACGAAATAGAGGCTGGGGAATCTTCTCTCTATTGATTATATTGGTAACATTTTTTACCTTAAATCCTTGTTCGATAAGTGCACATTTTACTTCTTCAGGCTCAACATATGAATCTATGCCCTTTAATACTATTTGTAGGCCTTTAGCACTCTTAAGTTGATATGTATAAAAATTTGTTTTATTTTTTTCAAACTCACTAACAATTTTTCGGAAATCTTTTTCATCATATATTTGGATTTTAGTTTCATCAATATTACCTCGTTTAATTGGAATGATGTGAAAAGTATTTTCACCAATGGTCGACAGTAGATTTTTTAGAAGCGCGTTTGAATTTTTTTCTCTCAGATAAATAGGTGGTGGCTTGAAAGACTTTTGCGATGATGCGGCGGGCTTGTCGTTTTTGTCTTGCAATAATGAAAAACGATTTTGACGATTGATAGAAGATGTGCTGTTATCCCTAGACATCTTTGGGGCGGATCCAATTTTAGTAGAATTTGGGCTTCGCCCGCGCTTTAAAATGGTTATATATCTGTCCATTCCTACTTGTACCTTTGGTTTTGTACTACTGTTGTCTTCAGTAACAACTTGTTTAATTGTTGACCACGAGTCGGAAGCGGATGATATCGCTGAGTTAAATGTAGAAGTACTAGGCAATAATGTCAACGATTCACTAGTTGGCATTGGACAAAGCGAAGTTGATCGCTGACGAAACTGTGGTTTTGTCGTTAGAAAAAGTCTATTATCAGATTTTTGATTTTTATTAAGAGCTTCAGAACTCACAGCAAGATTATTATCAGATTTTTTATTTTTATTGTTATCATTATGGGCATCAAAACTCACAGTAAAATAGGCATTTCTGCCGTTAGAACTCACTTCACTATTTTTTTCCTCTGGGGTACTCATAAAGAGTATTCCTCAAGGGTATTTTGTATGTTTTTTTGTTTACGGTTTTTTTTTGTTTTTGTTATTTCTATATGTAAAAATATTATCAAAGCAAAAAAATGCTTATTTATCAAAGTTAATATGTACTACGAATATTTTTTGTATGCTTTTTTTTTTGTTTAGTTTGTATATAAGAAAAATTCCGCTATTACGTCTGTTCACTATGAAGGTACAACGAGAACTCCAAATGGCGTAAGTGACAGTGAAATTCATTTTCATTCACATAAGAAATTTGTATTACAATTCTGTTTTACTTTAATATCAATATTTTCAGTGTTTTTTTTTTGTATATATTACAAAAGGTTATTTGAATAATACTATGACTAAACTTACACGATGATTTGTTTAAGTTTTTCATCGTCTGTTTCAACCCTGATACAGGGAAGGAAGGACATTTTTCATTATAACAATTTTATTTAAAACAAAAACAAATTATAAGATTTTGTTTTTGTTTCAAATGTAACTGTAAGAAAGAAAGATTTCCTTCTACACGGATAAACAAGTATAAATTTTTTAATAAAAAAAAATTTTTATACAAAATAAAAATGTGAGCTGTTCAAATTTATCGAAAAATTTCATAAAATTGAAGTCATACTCATACGATTTCTCATAATTTCTCTACTAGAAAAGTTATTGCTTTACTGGAAAATTACATGCAAGATGTATTTCGTAAAGCAGTTTCAGACTATAATACAAGTATTAACACTTTTGTAGAAAAAGAAACTCTGACATGCTGAGTTGTTATTGCTTTTTGAAATTTTTGAAACTGAAATTAGATCAGCGAGGCATTTAAGTCAAGACTATTAATAGTTGTATTATGGTCTGAAATGACTTATCTGTCACTATAATATATATAAGAAAGTTGAATACTTTGTATAAGTATCAATGATTGCAATAATAAAATTGTTTCCTAAAGTTAAATAAGTTTAAAGTGATTTGTCGCCAAATTAGTGAAAATTTTTTTGAAATTGTAGTGAAAATTTTAAGATCAAAGAAACTGTAAAAACTCTGAGTTTACAATACTTTAATTTATTATAAGTCGACGCTATTACTGAAACCCTGAAGGAAATATTTTGAGAGAAATAATATGAAAAATTAATGACATTTAGACAGACATTCTTAATTAAATTATTTGGGAGGGAGCCTTATTATAAAACTATTCACTAATTGCGGTAACAGTCGTTAATAAGTCCTTAATGATATCTTTCTTACTGTGTAATAGCTATATTCTATTTGCTTAATTCACTTAAAAATTTGTCTTATAACCGTTTTTGTGTTAACTTTTATTTAAAAATAATGCTTACGTTAATAAAACAATCAAAATTTCGCCAAATTTCATTTAATAAATGAACTTAATTTATAAATTTAGTTTTCCCGGGAATTCCCGGGTACGCAATTTTTTTATTCCCGTTTCCCAAGAAATGCAAAAGTCCGGGAAATCCCAAACACTACCCTTTACCAAAAAAAAAATGGTAAAAGGGTATATATAGGTTTATCATTCCGTTTGTAATTTCTATAATATCAATAAGCGACCCATAAAATATATATATTCTGGATCCTTATGCATAGGGAAGACGAATAAGGGATGTCCGTCTGTCTGTACGTGAAATCGGTTTTTCGTAGCTCCCAGAGAAGCAAGAGACTTCGTTCATAAAATGGTGTGTCAGAAATTGTCCAAAATAGATTGGTATTGAAAATCAGCAAAATCGAGCAGACGATTGCAGAGCTGGAAAATCTAAACTTTATTTTGCCATATAAAAGTTACTACCGAAAACAAATTTTTATTTTTTTTAATAAATAAACTTATTTTACACTTCAGTATGGCTAAAATTGGTATTTCAAATTCAAAAAATATAAAAAAATTAAAAAGACGCTTCCAGGGTTGGAAAACTTTAACTTTTTTTGTTATATAAAAGTACCTTACTAAAACTAATTTTTCATTTTTTCTATTTATTAAACATATCTTATATTCTTAAAAGAAAGAAATTAGTGTAAGAGATCAGAAAAATAAAAAAGCATGATTCCAGGATTAGGAAACTTACACTTTTTGTGTTATGTAAAATTAACTATGTCTAAATAATTATTTTCATTTTCTTTATAAATAAGATATATTTTATAGTTCTGAAAGAAAAGTTAGGCGTATAAAATTAGAAAAATGAAAACCACAGCTCCAGATGTGGAAATTTTGAACCTTTTTTAATATTAAAGTAATTAAATGAAACTACGTTTTTTCTTATTTCGTTTTTGCTTTGTTCACTGAACATATTTTATTTATTTTTTAAAGAACTAGATTGGTATAAGGAATTAGAAAAATTCTAAACTATGATTCCAGGGTTGGAAAACTTACACTTTTTGTGTTATGTAAAATTAAATAGGTCTAACATTTTTTTTTTTTATAAATTGAATATATTGCTTCTGAAAGAAAAGTTTGACGTATAAAATTAGGAAAATGAAAATTACAGCTCCAGAGATGGAAACTTTAATTTTTTTTTTATTTTAAAGTAGCTAAAAAAATTAATTTTTTTGACGGGAATTCTTCTTTCGGCTTAAGGTCATTTTTTAAATATAAACAATTTATTTCCATAAAACTCCTTTATTTTTAAATAATTATATTTTAATTATCTCCGATATTTCGGTTAACGTCGTTAACCATTTTCAAGGAATATACATAAAAAGTTATTTAAAAATATGTAAAACTTTTAAAAAGTACGAGTACAACCGACCGTCCTTTATGCGAGTTATTAAGTAACTTTGTTCACTTAGCACACTTCATTAATTTTTTAAATCAGAAAACTCTAAAAGGTTGATTCCAGGGATGGAAAATTTATTGTTTTTTTTACAAAAGTAACTAGGTCAAGTTAGAATTTTCTTTTTGTTTCCAAGTTTTATATACTTTATGACTTAGAATTAAATTGTTTGGCATAGAAATTAGAAAAATAAAAGACATAGATCCAGAGCCGGCAAGCTTAAACTTTTTCTAGTATATAGAACTAATTATTTCTTCGGTAATTAAATATATTCTTTATTTTAGAAAAAATAAATAAGTATTAAGAAGCAGAAAACTCAGAAATATGGTTCGAAGGTTGGAGATTAAAAAAAGTTTCGGTAAAAATATAACCAAAAATATTTCTTTCCATTTAAACATATTTCATGTCTTAGGAAAATCATTACTCTAGATTTTTTTTTAACAATTTAATTTTTTATGGATATCTAATTGAAGTATAAACGAAGGTTTTTGCTTATTGTGCTCTCAGCACAGTTATTTTTCAAATCGATGGCCTTTCCTTGACAGCTGTAACGAGTTCTTAATAATTTTTATTGAATGGAGATAAAAATAAAATTTATCGCTAAAGAACAGTCATAACAATAAAATAAAGTAAAGGATATGTTTCGTTTCATTTTCCTGAAACCTTTCCTTTCTGCTGAACAAAATTCAAAAAAATTCTGTAGGAATAAACCGTTTACATAATACCACGATGTATACCATTTGCAGTGGGAACTTTAAATTAAGATACTAAGCAGTTTTGCAACATCAATGATTATTAAATACGGGAAAATATAAAACAAGTTAGTTTACTTGGTATGGAGGTGCAATACTAAGACTATTTTAGAGTTATTAAATAGCAGCACGGTTTTTGAACATGTCGAGAGCGAGTAAACAAGCCCCAATTTTTTTGTATTATATTGACGTGACGTCGATGTTGACTGGTCAACTGGAGTGAATGTAAAATATTTCTTAACCACAGAGTGTAGAATAAAATATTCAACTATTGCTAATATCGAAAATAGAATAATTGAATCTAATTCTTAAATCGAAAAATACTTTGAGGTCACTTACTAAAAATTGCACTAGAGCAAAAAATTATAAATTTTTTCATAAAACACATATGTATATACATGTCTGTATACTACATATATATATGTACGTACTTTCGTGAAGGGTATATAAGATTCGGCACAGCCGAATATACCACTCTTACTTGTTTAAATATAAATGATGTATTTTGAACACATTTATGAACCTTTATAATCAAAATAAAAAATATATTTTTGTCCTTTACTTTTTTTCCATTTTTAGTTTAACCTAAAAAACGGTAGGAAGTCCTGCTCTAAATAACATTTCCAGCATTATTTTCAAGGCGTATAATTGATGCAAAATTTAGTTATACAAAAACAATTAAAGCATTCTTGACTTTTTGTTTACCCACAATATTTTAAAAAACAGTCCCTAAATATTTCATATAATCCTCTTAGTATTCCTTATTTTAAAATAGCTATTAGCATCAAAAAGAGCATTTTTAATGAAAAATCATATTCCTACGTAACCTTTATAATGAGCAACACCGCTCAACAATAAAGTCATTAGTGAACATGACTGTAAAAAATAATGGCCAATATTTGAACAACACAATGTTTGCATTTAATTGCCTGCTGCCAAATCATAAAATAAGAATAAAAACATTAAAACTCAAATTAAAAGTAGAACCTTCAATTATTTCTATTATGACATAGAAAATAAGCAAGTATTTATGAACGTACATATTTATGTGCTGAAGTAGACATTTGTATGTATGAATGTAAATAAAGGGCCCGCCAGATAACTTTTTTTTTTTGGAAATGCTATAAAAAACATCGAGTGTAGCTTCGGCTGTGTGGTACATAACGCCGTCCTGTTGAAACAAAATGTTGCCAATATCCTCCTCTTCAATTTTTGTGACCAAAAATTCTTTTAACATGGCCCGATAACGATCGCCATTGACTGTAACGGCCACTCCTTGTTCATTCGAAAAAAAAATGGCCCAATTATGCCTCTGGACCAAAATCCGCACCAAAAAGTGACTCGTTTTGGGTGCGTCAGCTTTTCAATGTATGCGTACGGGTTTTCTGTGCCCAAAATGCGACAATTTTGCTTGTTTACATACCCGTCAAGATCAAAATGAGCTTCATCTGAAAAGATGATTTTTTGGCAAAATCGGCATCTTCTGTAAGTCGATCGCAGGCCCACTTAGCGAAGCGTTGTTCAAGCGTATACACAACCATATTCGTTCAGCGGAAGTGTAAAACTAATTATCTGTCAAATCAGACATGAGCTAAGTGTTACCATTCACGAAATAAGCACTAGTTGAAAAAAAAAAAACGTTAGATGGCGGACCCTATATATTCGACTTAAATTGTCTGATTACGGATGAGAGATAAAATGTCAAAAGGTGTATTTTTAATATCACCCAACGTGTTTTATTTTCCTGTTGGCAATGGATTATTTAACGAATGTGAAATAATTTGAAACAAATTCAAAGATATTAGGGGTTTTCTGTGGTATATAAACTTTTGTCATTATTTGGATTAAAAAAAGTGAATACTAAAAATGCGATCAGCTTGAAATTCGAAACAATTAATAATAATAATAATCTTTGAGGTCACTTGTATCTTAAATATGTTATGATGTAATTCTTTCTTAAGACTATTAACAAGGCGTTGCAACAAATTTATTTTGTCTCAAATTTGTAGACAAAATCAGCATGTTGTTCCACCAGGATAATCTGCATACACCTGCTGTAGGTAACAACATTTTCCACCGGGTACCAAATTTCTGAAAAATCTAGCAAATATGAGAGTTTGTCGGCCAAACACAAGCCGTAAGAGTACCAAGAAACACAGTTTTGTACGATAATTCAGATGATCGTGCGTATACCTGCGGTTGGAGTTGTTTGATCGAAGTTACTAATAATTCATTTGATTTGTGCCTTCTTAAGACTTCAGCAACATCAATTTTCACTCACGAGAATCAGATACTTGATGACGTAGCATACTTTCCATATTTTAGGAACGTTGTCGAATTAAGCATCTCGTCCCCAAGTGAGCTTCATCAAAGCGACACCTTCAATCCCAATGTGCTAAGATCTAAGAGTAGGGTCCAAGTGAATCGGTATTTCTGTCAAGTGGTGAATTGTGCAACTTATCCAAATAAGTTACTCGCCCTTATTGAATAATCTTTTACTTTAACATACATATATTTTTAAACATATGTACATGTTCAATTATTTGTGTTCTATCATCATATAGAAACAGAAGTTACCATCCTTTGTGCATAAATTATAAATGCTATTTTTGGGTTTTCATTAAATGCTTGTCTTTAACAAGAAATTTTCAAAATTATTTCATATATAATGTTTTGTTGTTACGTCCCAGTCTATTACTGTTGCAGGTGTTTCTGCAATTGTTTGTTTTTGCCAGCATCAGAACATCAATGTTAAGCTGATTTTGTTTCTGCTTCTGTTGTTGAAAGTGAAAAGGATGGAAATGTTTGCTTCAATGTTCAGAAGATGCAAAGACAGAATTTTTAATATTCAATTCAACGTGTTGTTGAAATACAAAAATTATCTCATTCCTTTAATGTTTTTCGAATTATTATGTATGGTTTAACTATTTTTTTTTTCTTAAATGGAGCTACATTAGGTTATTAAGTAGTAATTTTGAATTTGAAAAAGTTACGGTTTGTCTCCTCAATATGAATAACCTTCAATGTTTCAAAATTCTTAAGACTTTATCTAGTAAAGAAGTTGATAAGAAATTGTTAAATATCTGTGAATAGTTCGTTATTTTTTATTAAAACAATAACAATACACAGACAGAAGTTTGTTTTCCAAATGGAACTAATTTAAGTTGCTATTTTTTTCCTCATAAGGAAACTTAAAGGAATTTAATACTGCTATCCGAAAGTCAGCGTTGCCAATTTCTGTGTAATTATCCAAAAATGGGGAAAAAAATTTTCTTCAACTATTTTGGGACTGTAGAATTTTTTGTGTAATTTTTGTGTAATTTCGCCTCAACATTATACACAAGTAAATTTTTTAATTATTGATCTTCATTTCTTCATTTAAAAAATTTTACTTTGTAAATTTACTACCCCAGCTTAAAAAAATGTATGGAGCATATATGATGTCTCATATATGGCTCAGATCCGAAAAATGAGGGTATATGGACATATATGGTAATATATATTCATTCATACATATGTGTAAATTCATATTCAAATTTATTAAAATTACTTTTTTTAAGATTTTAAACATTGAAGTTGTATTTGATGAAACGTTTGTTTGGATAAATGATTAAAATCGAACTAGAAAACTCAGATGTTGTCCACAAAAAAAAAGTGAAAATTGATTTTTTTTACCCTTAGGTCCGTTTCTCTATGCGCTGTCACATATATAGATCCACATATGAAGAGCTTCATAATTAAATTTCTATATATTACCTCATACATTATAATACATTTTCCCTACGCGCCGCAGCCTAATAAAGATTTTCTACATGGCAATGTTTTCCTGTTTAATAAAGATTTTCTGCACTGCCGGCCTTCGGCCGGGCTTAAGGTTTTTCTCCACTATGGTGTTTCCCTACACGGCGCAACATAATAAAGAGTTTCTGCATGGCAATGTTTTCCTGTTTAATAACGATTTTTTGCAATGGCGGCCTTCGGACGGGCTTAAGGATTTTCTCCACCATGGTGTTTCCCTATACGGCGCAGCCTAATAAGATTTTCTGTCTGGCAAAATTTTCCTGTCTAATAACGATTTTCTGCACTGCCGGCCTTCGGCCGGGCTTAAAGATTTTTTCTACCATGATGTTTCCCGACACGGCGCAGGCTAATAAAGATTTCCTTCTGAAAGATATTATCCAAAGCTTTTAAATGATACTACTATTGGGGAAAATATTACGTATAATCACAAGTTCATAATAGAACTTCAAAGCCCCATAACTCGGAAACTAAGGCTCGCCGCCAATTTTTTTGTTTAGGTTTTTATTTTTATTTTTTAATTTTCTATCGGATACCAAATTTTTATTAATTTTGGAGTTATGTCACTAAACTTAATTTAAGCCTAGACTTGCAATTCAAGTTTTTTTAATTAAAAAAATTATCTTATGTGCTAGCATGTATGCGTAAATTTGTATATGGCTCCATATATTACATCTTAGTTCTATATATGGATCCACATCTGAAGAGCTTCATAATTAAACTTCCATATATGAACTCATATATTATAATATATTTCATGTATTAGTCCATATATCAATTCATATATAATACTTTTGCAATGTATAATCCTATACATTTCCATACATGAATTCATACATATTCATATATTTTTATATACATTCATACATGAAACATATATGGACCATACATTATTTTTTTAGCTGGGACCTAACATTTTTATAATATTTTCATATTTATGTTTGGCTGTACTTGTCTTGAAAATTTTATTTTTCTTTTATTTTCGAACTTTTTATTCAGTGGAAAGAATTTTCAGCAAGTTAAAATTAACAGCAGCTTACATGAAGAATAAATTGCAGTCTGGTACCATCGTACCAATATTTCTTGCATATGAAGGTATAGGCCAATATTGAGAGGACCTTTTTGAACCAATCAATAAAATTGAAAATGAAAATTTTTTCGTTTATTAACAGGAGCCCTGAAAAAGCAAATAAGATCGAAATAATTTGCTGAAATGCTTCAGAGATTCATGCTACGTAATTTTTCATAAGTCACTTTCTTCTATAGCGCTACAATTAGCGAATAGAAAAAGTTTCGAATTAGTTATAAATATACTAAGTTGTATAAACATGGTGGCGCAAAATTAGCCATCGTGTCGAAATGTGCTATACTTTTTTTCCAAATGGAGGATAATATCTTTGACATTTGAGCGAAGAATTGCGATTATTATCATGAATTATCATGAATGCGAATTGGCATATCGCTATATTTATTAACGCTAGCCTATATAACTGCAGCACTCTTTGCATACAGGTTGGTGGATTAATATCCAAAGAAAAAATTAAACTGCTGCATATGAAAGCTTGTAAAGTCTGGCCGATGAGTCAATTATGACGACCATAAAATGGACGTAATTTTCGAAACACATTTCTCACACAGCACAAATTTTGATAAAAAAAATCAGTGATTTAATCTTTAATCTTTTCTTTACACTGAAAAAAATTCACACTGAAAAAACAAATAGTAACAAAATCACAGTATATTCTTAAATAAAAAGCATTACTTATTATCAAACACAAAATTTGTTTTGTGTAATTTGTAACATTTTGCATAATTTTAAAGGTTCGTCTGTGTTAAATTGAATTTCAATTCCGACAAATTGTTGTTGTCACAACACTGCCGAAAGTAGTGCAACTTTGAACCATTTTAAAGTATTGATCCTATGTCAAAGTTTCTTGAGAACAACTTCTCTCTTAGAGAAGTTTTTTTCTTAAACATTTTTGTACCACCAATTTCGGCCTATGCATACAGTGTTTATATCTACACTGCAGAAATAGTGCAGGGTCAGTAAATAACAAAAAAAATCTGATTACCCGGAAATCTTAACCAGGGTGTGAAATTTTAAGCAGAAGCAATTTTATTAAAACTTTGTAGTAGTAGATGTTGTATCAAACCAGAACTTGGTCAAAACTTTGATCTCAATACTTTTGGTGAACGAAATTTTGGACATTAACTTGGCTATTTTCACATTTACTTGTATCTTTTTTTATGTTTTCTTTCATAAAACTTTTTAAATATAATGCTTAAGCTCAGTTATATTTCTATTCATGATGAATGCGTCAGATGCAAATGAAAGAGTTACATAATACAATATGTTAAAGATTGATGGGCGTAGTATACCTTGAAAAATGCACTATTGTGCCATTGAAAGAGCAATAAATATGTAAGAACTTTCGTCAAAATAGTTTGAACAGAAATACGTAAAAATAATGTAAATATTGGTGGCTTTCTTTTGAAGGCAGATTGATTCATTTAAATATGCTTAGTCCTAGAATATACAATAGAAGATTACGAAAACGTAAAATTATAGCCCTGAATAAGTGTTGTGTGCATGCAAATTCTATTGATTAACTAATTTCAATTTATAATTGCAAGTTTAAAGATTAAAGTTTTTTGGGTTTTCTGAAATTTCAGCCCTATTCCTTATTAAACAAACCTACTTGTGTATAAAATTTCAGCTCTATAGTGCAAAATATAGTTTAAAGTTTTTATGAGTGTCACTTTTTTAACGCAGTATTATGCTATTGCCAGTGTTTATTATTGACCGTGCTGGAAATCGATCTTCCTTCACATTAAACATTGTACATCTATTAGCACCTTGTACAATGTTTAATGTGAAGAAAGTGACTTCTTGATACTTATCGTTGTTACTCAATTCCTTGAGAATGATATCCGATGGATATCGAAATATTGGAATAATTTTTTTTTTAAAACACAACATGCATACAAAAATAATAAATGGCCTCAAGCTTGACAAGAATATTTCATGAGTTTTTTTAAAAGGTTTTTTTTTTTGTATATATGCATAATATAAATGTATTTCCAAAATTCTCAGCACAATAGTTATAAGAAGGCTTTTTTAATTTGCTTGAAAAAAAAAAACATTTTCTATCTCATTTTTGGTTTTTACTTGCAAAATCGCCAACAAAGGGGCATATCGCAAATACGTAAATCGTATGAAATCAAATATGAAATCTAATTTTAAATCTTTTTTAATTTTATCAATTCTAAACGCCGCTCTTTTGGTTATATCAAGCATTTAAAATATGGTTCTCGTAGCACAGATGATGATATGTACGAGTACATCTATTAGCAATATGTTTACAGCTCCTTATTTCACGGAGTCTTATAATAATATTCATTTCAGATATATTTTCATTATAAAAACATTGACACTTTGTTCAGATGGCTAAAAAATTCCTTTTATGGCCTTGATGGAATACCAAATTCTGCTGAATCATTATCCGGCGGACTTACCACATTGTCCAACAAGTCCATTGAATTTGGTTGTTTACCACTTGTATGGAGGAAATCGTTTATTATTCCCCTATTTAAAAGCGATAGTAAAATATAACTATCAAACTACATAGGAATTGTTAAGTTTAATGCTATTTCTTAGCTGCTGAAAAATATAATAACTGATTGCTTGTATCATCAAATTTCATCTTTTTTATCTCCATGTAAATATTGGGGCTTAAAAACTCGGCAAAAAAGTGGCTTAGATCTTATTTATCAAACACAACAACAAGTCAAATAAGAGTAAAGATACAAGGAACGAAAGTGACATCTGAGGATATTTTTCAATCGCAAGCAATATGTTGTCATGGACATAATACTCATATCAACGTCTCTAGATTTTATTTTCGCAAATTTTTTCATTTTTGTTTTGCATACAGTTCTCTTCAAAGTAAGTGCCAAGAAATAAGTATCTTAACAAAAAAATTTAATTTTTTGTCACCTACTTTAAATATCACTTCTTTCTAAGATTTGAGGTAATATGAGAAATAGTTGATCTGGGGTATACATATATTCGGAATATTCCTAAGTAGCAAATTTTGCGGTCGGTGTACCTAGAGAGAGTTAGAAAACATGTATTAGCCGCAATGAATTTTTCTTAAATATATGTAGTTAGTAAAAGTAGAGCATTAGTAATATATTTTTTACCGAAAATTTTCATTTTTTTCATACTTTTTTCTATTGCCTGTTTAGTTAATGATGTCAATATTGACGACGAGGTAGATGATGATGATGATGATGATGATGATGAAGATGTAGAAAAATGTTGCTTATTTCCCCGAAAAAACAACCACATATTGCTACAATTTGTGATTGTGTGCAAACTTTCGCTTTGACAGCTCTCAAAGGATTAGACGTGTTTAACATTTTAAAATACACTTTGAAACATTCATTTCACACGAGAGTGTGCGATTGTGAAAATACTGCTTGTGCAAAAAATATTTAAGTAAATAGCAAATAAAACTGCAACAATGTACAAATCAACACAAATATGTAACATTCTGTAAACATGTCTGTCTGTCCGTCTCGCTTCCTGCCAGTCACTTACACAGACATCTCTAACACGGGATCAACTTTTCGCCAAAAATGTACGAGTAATACATGCTGTACAGATAAACAAGTAACTGCATAAACATCAACATTAGCTTTACTATTGCAAAAAAAAACTCCAATATTAAAGTTGTGTTTGCTTTCAGGAGGTTATGCTACTTTTTTATTTTCGTGGCATCTTTTTTTGCTGCCGTTGTTGGTTTTTTTTATCACAACCCAGCTAGCATTTGGGTGATCATTTTTGGCAGAAATATCTTATATGATTCTCTACAGATCGCTTTTGATGATTAAAAAGTGATTTATCACTTGGGCGAAAGAGGATTCACTTATGATTCATCTATATGATCAAATAATGATTTCTTGAAAATATAGGAACATCATGCAAACCGCAAAAAGGCGATTTAAATGATTTAATATGAAAATTGCTCAAAAATAATCAGCAAATCGTATCATAACTGATTATTTGGTATGATTCATCTGTAGGGTACCATTTTCTCACAACGGGAGTATCATTTATGATCGAAAAATTAGCTCATATACGGTTATTTTTCCCGTCAAGCTGATTCGGAAACGATTGTATTATGATATAAAATGCTACCTGGGAACATGTACATGATTTGGTTATGTGTTTGTAGTAGTTAAAATACACTTTAAAAATATGTTTTGGAAGACAATCATATTAAGGAAATTGTATTTTAACTAATAGTCCCTGTCCAGACTTGCAATTTTTGTTGCAGCAATTCTTGAGTTTATTGGTGAGAGTGGTGAGAAGATTGAGGAGGGATACATAGTTTCATTTGCTCGGCAATTCTCTTTTGTTTTGAAATTCGTAATTTTTAGTTTAAATGTATTTGATGTTTTATTTTATTTTCTTTCTTCATTTGTATGAAAAATACAAAATATAACAAAACGCAAATAAAATTGTTGATTTTTCAGGGAAATTTGTGGTGTAACAGAATTTTTTAATAAATAATTACAAAGAAGAAATTTATTATTCGACATATTGTCATAAGTTTATTTTAATTTGAAATTTATTTGCTAGTGGTTCAGCGATGTCTATATGCATTTCATTGTTGCTGTAACAAATCGTCAGTAGACTTCAACCACACATTTTGAACAGTCGTAAACCTCTCATATTATGTACAGACTTTCAAAAACTGTTTGATAATTCACAAATAATAGTATTTTTGAAAATCACAAAAGAAAAATAAGCATAGTAGGCTTAGAAACTTATCCAAACCCCAGCAAATAATTTATATTCGATATGTATCTATTCTATTTTTCTACACCTTTATACAATTAGAAATCCTTTGGATAACAATAAAAGTAATTAATTTATAAGGTAAAATGAAAAATAAAATCTTAATTTAACATTTAAGAAATTTATTATACGTGACAGGTATTTTTTTTTTGTCACACTGTGTTATGATTTAATTTTGATCCAATAATGATCATAGAGTCTCAGATTTTATTTTTTAGGCACAATTGTTATAACATGAGTTTAATTTTCTTGAGCAGAAATAATTATTATCAGGACAAAGTCCGACCTCTGCACGCAGTTGTTATATTAACACGAAGCCATTCGACCTGGAAGCCTATCTTTTCATGTACTTTGGCTTAGAACATTTAAATATACTATTTTTGTATTTACTATTATTCGTGTTAAACTAAGCTTGACAGGAATGACAAACTCTAGCTTCGAAAAAATCTTAAGATTTAGAAAGTGGGCGTGGATTAAGCCCATAAAATTCTAAATTATAATTTGCGGCAGAGAGCTGAAAATTAATATACTATATAGGTAGGCTTAGGTGAAAACCTAACTATACAAGTCTGGAAATACGAAATTTCTTATCAAGGGTGGGACCACGCCTTTAAAACTATAAATTTACCTGGACAGATGAAAATTGACATATAAATAAATCTAGATCAAAGACTACCTATAACAATCTTGAAACCTGGAAATTTCAATTAGAGAGACAGGAATTTCGGGCATATCTTCTTCTAAGGCAGATATCAGATCACTCTTACATGTGACTGTTAATTTTCTAACTTTTCTGTCTTAGTGATCCCACATATTTTCAATGAGATTTATATTTATTATGAAGTATTATACAAAAGCTTCATCTTGGTATTCAGGGCGGTATGCTTCTGGTCATTGTCTATAGTAATGCAATATTTTCATCTATTCCCATTTTTTTACTCTTGATTGGAGATGGGCTTTAATAATTCCGATTTATTTTTATGGTCCCTTATACCATCCACTATATGTAATTTTCCAACTCCAGCGTCACTAATGCATATCCAAACTAGAACTTCCAAAACACAAAGACGTGTTAGAATTAAAGCTACATACATATTTATTTGGTTGAATATGCATTCTATACAAATAAATTAATAAAAAAATTATAAAAGTTGTAAAATTTTACAAATTCTTAACTACCCTGTAGTAAATAAAATAGTCAGTTGAGAAAAAATACTAACTTACAAATTAATTATTTTGCAAGTGACTATAAATTGGTTTAAATATCATGCAGATATCAACCAAACATATTGAATAGAAGCACACGTAAGAAATAATTAAAAGCAAAATAAGTAAATGAAAAGAAAATAAAAGAAAATATAAAGAAGCATGCCATGAAAACAAATGCCGAATGTTTGTGTTGAAAAAAAACTAAATAATTTCAATAATATTTTCTATGAGCGGTTCGTATGTATTAATATATATGTGTACATATATATGTATGTATGTACGAATTTTTTATTTTTAGTGAATATAATAATAATAAATATTTATATAGACATATATGTATTTATATATCAACATAGATATATGTATATGAATATATACTACATATATGCATATATATAATATAAATATATGTACATATATCTGTTTTTTTTTGCTATAATATTAATTAACTACAAATTGGTTGAAAAATAAGTAGTTAGTAGTCAATTTAAAAGTCATGCAAAGATGGCCAATTGACTAGCGCCTGTGACATGCCTATGTTAAAATAGTGACTCGGCGACAGGGAAAAAAGTCACTTAATCAACCAGTTGTGGTTATTAAAAAACTAGTTTGAAGTTACTTATAAGTATACAAGTGGGTTTGAGTTCCTATAGGGTAGTGAAAATATATGTATGTATGTATGTATATATAATTTTCAAACTCGATTTTGGGATAACAAACACGTAATAATTTATTATTTTCAAAAAAGCTATGGCTCAAATATGTTATTAGAATTTTGTTAAATAAAACGAATGTTATTAATATTTATACTTTGATTACAGAATTATTCAGCGAATAAAATATGAATAAATATGAATGAAAATATTTTCAATATTTTAACAAAATCTTTTAATAATCAAGAAACATACGAGTATAGCATGCAAATATGTACTTGTATGTACATATTGTGTTTGACTTTATCGACATAAACAAAATTGGTTGCTCAAGACAGAAAGTTCAATTATGTATTTTAAGGCTGGAACAGAATAGAATAGTTGTAGTAGTAGCTGAGGCTGGCGACGTAACTAGTAGCGCAGCAAGAAAAAATGTGAACAGAATATTGAAGCTTTCTGAATGGTTACCAAATATGCAACTTCTTAAAAAACAAGAATAATATGTGAATTTGTTCAATTCACATGCTCTAATTAACGTCGTATGTGTTGTCTAAAAATCAATAAAAATTGCTAAATATCTGATAACTAACACCAGAAAATACATTCGTCTTAAGCAACGAAATTTCGAAATATTGCAAAAATCGCAATATTGGAAAGAAACACTAAAATTTATTACAACTCGGTAAAACTGTAAGGCAAGCAAACATGCCGGAAAAGTCGCGAAAATTATTAAAATTTGCAAAAAAAAACTTTGCTAAAATTTTAACGATTGCAAGCCACAATATGGATTAAAATCCCTAAAAATATAAGATAAAAAAATTTGGAAAAATTAAGACTGTCGCCAAAAAATCGATAATTCGCGAAAAGTTGCAAAATTGTAAACAAGATATAATATTGATTACAAATCGGTAAAACTGTAAGAAATGCAAAAAATTCGGTAAAAATCATGAAAAATACGAAAATTCGTAAAAAATAGCTAGCAGCGGGATGACAACAAAGTCTAATATCGCTTTAAAATCGGGAAAAATGTTAGGACTCAGAAAACATGCAAAAAGTCACTTATCGCGAAGTTTGCAAAATCATAATATTGACTAAAAACCTAAAAAATTCTAAGGAATGCAAGAAAAAAAATCGCGAAAATGACGAAAATTTGCAAGAGCTTACCAACAGCGGAATAATAACGAAGTTTAATATTGTTTAAAAATCGGCATAACTCTGAGGAAGCTGAAAACATCAAAAGTTGCTAATATCGCGAACTTTGCAAAAATTGGCGAGAAGTTGCAAAATAGGAAGCAAGCCCTACAATTTATTAGAAATCGCCAATGCCGTTAAAAAATAAAAAAAAGTTTGGAAAAATTCCAAAAAATCCCAAGTTAGAGAAAAATTGCTAAAAGTATTATTTTCTGGCACGCAAAAAATTTCGAATTTTTAGCTTCAACTTCTACTGCAACGACCATCACAACTACATATTCTGTTCCAGCCTTTATTCTGGTAGTTTGGTAATAATAAGTTTGTAACCGAATTTTTGTTACCTTATTTTAACTTTTAGTTGTTCGCGTATTTCGGCAAAAATGTAATAAAAGCAAGTAAGAGTGCTATATTCGGCTGTGCCGAATCTTATATACCCTTTACAAACGTACGTACACATAAATAGTATACAGACACATACTTACATATAAGTTTTGCGAAAAAATTTATAATTTTTTTCTCTAAAGCAATTAATAGTAAGTGATTTTCGATTAAAGAATTTGATTCAATTATTTTATTTTCGATATTAGCAATATTTGAATATTTCACTCTACACTCTGTGGTTAAGAAATATTTTACATTCACTCTTATTTCAGTCAACATCGACATCACGTCAATACAATACCAAAAAATTGGGGCTTGTTTACTCGCTGTCGAAAATGTTCAAAAACCGTGCTGCTATTTAATAACTCTAAAATATTCTTAGTATTGCGTCTCCATACCAATTAAACTAACTTGTTTATATTTTTCCGTATTTAATTATCATTGATGTTGCAAAACTGCTTAGTGTCTTGATTTAAAGTTCCCATTGCAAATGGTATACATCGTGGTATTATGTAAACGGTTTATTGCTACAGGATTTTTTTGAAATTTGTTCAGCAGAAAGGAAAGGCATCAGGAAAATGAAACGGAACATGTCCTTTAATTTATCTTTAGCGATAAACTTAATTTTTATCTCCATTTACTAAAAATTAATAGTTATTGTGCTGAGGGCACAATAAGCACAAACCTTCGCTTATACTTCAATTAGATATTCATAAAAAATTAAACATTTATAAAAAATCTTGAGCAATGATTTTCCTAAAACATGAAATATGTTTAAATTGGAAAAAAAAATTTTTGTTTTTTTTTTACCGCAACTTTTTTTTAATCTCCAACCCTGGAACCATATTTCTGAGTTTTCTGTTTCGTAATACTAATTTCTTTCTTTCTAAAATATAGAATATAATTAATTACCAAAGAAATAAATAGTTTCATATATCAGAAAAAGTTTAAGTTTTCCAGCTCTGTAGCTGTCTTTTATTTTTTTAATTTCTATGCCAAACCATTTAATTCGAAGTCATAAAATATATAAAACTTGTAAACAAAAAGAAAAAACTAACTTGACCTAGTTACTTTTGTAAAAAACAATAAATTTCCCAACCCTGAAATAAACCTTTTAGATTTTTCTGATTTAAAAAATTAATAAAGTGTTTTAAGTGAACAAGGAAATAAAAAAAAAATAATTTGATTTAGCTACTCAGTTCCTCGTTGTACCTTCATAGTGAACAGACGTAATAGCGGAATTTTTCTTATATACAAACTAAACAAAAAAAAATCATACAAAAAATATTCGTAGTACATATTAACTTTGATAAATAAGCATTTTTTTTTTGCTTTGATAATATTTTTACATATAGAAATAACAAAAATAAAAAAAAAACCGTAAACAAAAAAACATACAAAATGTCCTTGAGGAATACTCTTTATGAGTACCCCAGAGGAAAAAAATAGTGAAGTGAGTTCTAACGGCAGAAATGCCTATTTTACTGTGAGTTTTGATGCTCATAATGATAACAATAAAAATAAAAAATCTGATAATAAACTTGCTGTGAGTTCTGAAGCTCTTAATAAAAATCAAAAATCTGATAATAGACTTTTTCTAACGGCAAAACCACAGTTTCGTCAGCGATCAACTTCGCTTTGTCCAATGCCAACTAGTGAATCGTTTACATTATTGCCTAGTACTTCTACATTTAACTCAGCGATATCATCCGCTTCGGGCTCGTGGTCAACAATTAAACAAGTTGTTACTGAAGACAACAGTAGTACAAAACCAAAGGTACAAGCAGGAATGGACAGATATATAACCATTTTAAAGCGCGGGCGAAGCCCAAATTCTACTAAAATTGGATCCGCCCCAAAGATGTCTAGGGATAACAGCACATCTTCTATCAATCGTCAAAATCGTTTTTCATTATTGCAAGACAAAAACGACAAGCCCGCTGCATCATCGCAAAAGTCTTTTAAGCCACCACCTATTTATCTGAGAGAAAAAAATTCAAACGCGCTTCTAAAAAATCTACTGTCGACCATTGGTGAAAATACTTTTCACATCATTCCAATTAAACGAGGTAATATTGATGCAACTAAAATCTAAATATATGATGAAAAAGATTTCCGAAAAATTGTTAGTGAGTTTGAAAAAAAATAAAACAAATTTTTATACATATCAACTTAAGAGTGCTAAAGGCCTACAAATAGTATTAAAGGGCATAGATTCATATGTTGAGCCCGAAGAAGTAAAATGTGCACTTATCGAACAAGGATTTAAGGTAAAAAATGTTACCAATATAATCAATAGAGAGAAGATTCCCCAGCCTCTATTTCGTGTTGAACTGGAGCCGAATGATATACAGTTAAAGAAAAATGAGACGCACCCAATTTATAGTCTAAAATACCTTTTACACCGAAAAATCACAGTTGAAGAGCCACGTAAGCGTTCAGGTCCCGTACAGTGCCATAATTGGCAAGAATATGGCCACACAAAAACCTACTGCAAATTACCTACAGTTTGTGTTATCTGCGGTGAAATGCATGGTACTGCTAACTGTACCAAGCCAAAAGTACAAGCAGAAAAGAAATGCAGTAATTGTGGACGTAATCACACTGCTAACTACAGAGGATGCCCTGTATATTCTTTCGTTAAACAGGCTATGGGTCAAAAATCTAAATTAGCTCCAGTTCAATCCGCAAATGCTTACTCCGCCACTCTTCCTCAAACTAGCCAACTAGTTACTTCACGTGTATCGTATGCCGATGCTGCTAAGACTAGTTCTATTCCCACACAAAATGTTCCACCGCCAAGTAATTCAACGAATGCAAACTCTACTTTTAACTTTAGTCGTCTTGAAGCTACTATTGAGAATATGGTGCTAACTATAAACAACTTTACAACAAATATGACTAGCATGATGCAAGAAATGCTGAGAATGCAGAATACTCTGCTTCAAGCATTAGTCAACAAACCATGAACACGTTAAAACTATGTTTCTGGAACGCAAACGGCATTCGCCAACATAAAAATGAACTTGAGCACTTCCTCACGGAAAAAATATTGATATAATGATGGTCTCTGAGACTCACTTGACTTCGAGAAGCTGCTTTAAAATAAATGGTTACACTCTATATGATTCAAAGGACCCGAGAGGGAGAGCATGCGGTGGATCAGCAATTCTAATTAAGTCAAGACTCAAGCACTATATCCTTGAGAACGTTAGTGAAGAAAATATGCAAGCTACGAATATTTTCGTAGAAAATTTTTGTGCGAACTTCGTGATATCATCAATTTACTCACCTCCCAGATTTTCAGTTACCGAAGATCAGTATGAGAAGTTCTACAAACCGCTTGGATCTTGTTTCGTGGCAGCTGGTGACTACAATGCAAAACATACGTACTGGGGCTCGCGTCTTGTTACACCTAGAGGTAGAGCGTTGTTTAATACAATTTCAAAAATGGGCTTAGGTGTCATTTCGAGTGGGGAGCCTACTTACTGGCCTACTGACGTAAGAAAAATTCCAGATGTTATAGATTTTGGCGTCACGAAAAATATCCATAGGGACTTAATTCACGTAGAGGGCTCTGTAGATCTGTCCTCCGATCACTCTCCCACAATAGTTACAATTTTCAACCCACTAAGGAGTGATTTAACTAACTCATATGCGAAAACGATTAATAGGGTCAACTGGCTAGGTTTCAAAAAATATATTAGAAGTCACTGCGTAGAAAACATTCATCTAAGATCATCTGATGATATTGAATTTAATATTGCCAATCTTAACGAATATATTAAACAGGCTGCTGAACATGCCACTACTTCCTATCCGCAGACTGGCTTTAATAGAATTTATTCTACGGAAATTGAACGTCTTGTATGTGAAAAAAGGAGAGCTAGAAGAGAATGGTAACAACACCGATCAGATCACCCCTAAATAAAATCAGACTTAAAGAATGTACTAAACGACTCAAAGAGCTGCTATCGTCGGAAAAGACTGCATTACTGGAAAAGTATTTAGAAGGTCTTGATGTAACGTCAACATCTAATTACTCTTTATGGCGCGCTACTAGAAATCTTAAAAGACACGTTGATCTCAAATCACCATTGCGTACTTCGACTGGAGGCTGGGCAAGAAGCGATAGTGAGAAAGGTAACTTATTTTCTGAGCATTTAAAATCTGTATTCACTCCCAATTCATGTACGGGTGCTGCCAATTTACCGAGTGTAGTCTCTCTACCCCCTCGTCCCTTAAGGTTTAAGATGCGTGAACTACAAAAAATAGTTGCTGAACTCGACCCTAAGAAAGCTTTAGGTATTGATGGCATTAGTAACAAGATGCTGATGAACTTGCCTCATATTGCAATAAGAATTTTGCTATTTATTTTTAATGCTATTTTACGAATGCAGTATTTTCCACATAACTGGAAACTTGCCAAGATTAAAATGATTCCAAAGCCAGGCAAAGATCTTACCAAGGCTGAGTCATATAGGCCTATAAGCTTACTTTCAACCATTTCAAAGCTTTTCGAAAAGCTGCTCATGACTAAATTGTCCACAATTTTAGCTGATACTGGGTGCATCCCGGACCATCAATTTGGCTTTAGAAGTCAGCATAGCACTATTGAGCAAACGCATAGATTGGTTCAAATTATAAGGAGGACTTTTGAAGAAAAGAAGTATTGTTCTGCCCTTTTTATTGATGTTTCTCAGGCATTTGACAAAGTATGGCACAAAAGCCTAGTTTTAAAATTGAAGACATACCTACCAATAAATATACAAAAGCTTTTGGAAAGTTATATTATTGATAGAAAGTTTACTGTTGCGGAAGGAGACTTCATGAGTGTACCCGAATCTATATCTTCTGGTGTGCCACAGGGTAGTATTCTGGGGCCAGTCTTGTATCTAATATATACTTGTGATATGCCTGTGAGCAATAACATCCACACTTCTACATTTGCCGATGATACAGCCTGTTTGAGTATTCACAAAAATCCTGATGAGGCATCCCGCAATCTCCAAGCACACATTACCCAGCTTGAAATATGGTTGAACTTATGGAGAATTAAAGTCAATGAACAAAAGTGTGTTCATATAACGTTTACCCTAAGAAAAGATACCTGTTCCCCCATTCGAATCAACAATCAAAATATTCCTCAACATTCTCAAGTCAAATACCTTGGCATACACCTTGATCGAAGGCTTACATGGAAATATCATATTGACTCTAAGTTAACCCAAAGGAAACTTAAATTGACTCAAATATATTGGTTAATTGGCAGAAATTCAACACTCAGCCTAGACTGCAAACTTTTGATATACAAGTCGCTTTTGAAGCCAATATGGTGCTATGGAATTCAGCTGTGGGGCACTGCTTCAGCTTCAAATGTCGAGAGAATCCAACGAAGGCAAAACAAAATTTTAGTGAGTGAAGAAATTGCAAAATACGCAGGCAAATATTTAACTAAACTCGAGTCACATCCTAATCCGCTTGCCCGTAATATTTTGAGCTTTACTGGACACATCCGCTTAAAAAAGAGGGACACAAGGGCTCTTATACCCAACACTCCAGATGGGACTGCTTAAAAATACTTCTTTTTGATTATCACTACTTATGTATTATTTATAACTATCACTAAGCTTATGTCCGATATTGGTCGGGCCTAATAATTATATTTAGATTTAAGATTTGATTACTTATTGTTAGTTCATTTTTGAAGATACAATAAATAAATATGTATATGAAAAAAAAAAAAAAAAAAAATTTAGCTACTTTAATATAAAAAAATTCAAAGTTTCCATCTCTGGGGCTGTAATTTTCATTTTTCTAATTTTAAACGCCAAACCTTTCTTTCAGAAGCATAAAATATATTCAATTTAAAAAGAAAAAAAATTTAGGCCTAGTTAATTTTACATAACACAAAAAGTGTAAGTTTTCCAACCCTGGAATCATAATTTTTTATTTTTCTGATTATTTTTACCAATCTGGTTCTTTAAAATATACATAAAATATGTTAAGTGAACAAAGCAAAAACGAAATAACAAAAAACTTAGTTTCATTTAATTCCTTTAATATTAAATAAATTCAGTAAATTGCTACTTTGACTCTCACACGAAGGGTTCCGTACATTCGGTTTTGAGCATATTTTAATGAGGATTTTTTGAAGTTTTTGTTCAGCTATGTAGTTTTTTCTCATTTTTTACTGTTTTTGGGGTTTTTTCATTTTGGCAATTTTTTTCATATTGGCGATTTTTTTCATTTTGGCGATTTTTCCTGTTTTTGATTTTTTTTCATTTTGGCAATTTTTTCTGTTTTTGGGGTTTTTTCGTTTTGCGATTTTTTTCATTCTGGCGATTTTTTTTTCATTTTGGCGATCTTTCCGTTTTTTCGTGATTTATTTTAGTTATAGAAATGTTATGTAATTTGGTGCTTTTTTCGTTTCGGTGATTTTTTTTTGTTTTTGGCTATTTTTTCAGTTTGACGATTATATAATTTTTTGATTTTTTGGTATTACCGTTTTTGAAAATTTCAAGAGATTTGCTCTTACGATTTCAAAGATACAGCAAGTTGTAAAAATTACGTAGTCAAAATTGCATTAACTGATGGCACACCCTTTAATTTAAACTTTTTTTTAATTTTAGTGTTAATTGTTGTAGTCTGTATAAAAATACACTAACCTTACAAATCGCAAGTATATATACATATATACAATTGTATGTATATTACATGGGATTTTAACATTTTTGTTGCTCGTTTTGGAACACCCTTTAATTTTTGCTGTTGTTGTAGCGGCCAAAGCTCTAAACACTGTGCCCAAATTTCAGGAGTGTAGCTCTTACGGTTCACGAGAAAATACCTTTTAAACAGGTCAAAAATTTCCATCTCTGGATCTGTGGTTTTCATTTTTCTAATTTTATACGCCTAAATTTTCTTTCAGAACCGTAAAATATATTTAATTTATAAAGAAAAAGAAAAAAATTATTTAGACATAGTTAATTTTACATAACACAAAAAGTGTAAGTTTCCCAACCCTGGAATCATCCTTTTTTTATTTTTCTGTTCTCTTACACTAATTTTTTTAAGAATACAATATATGTTTAATTTATAGAAAAAAAGGAAAAATTAGTTTTACTTTTATATGTAACAAAAAAAGTTAAAGTTTTCCAACCCTGGAAACGTCTTTTTAATTTTGTTATACTTTTTTAATTTAAAATACCAATTTTAGTCGTACTAAAGTGTAAAATAAATTTATTTATTCAAAATAAATAAAAATATGATTTCGGTAGTTACTTTTATATGACCAAATAAAGTTTAAGTTTTCCAGCTCTGCAATTGTCTGCTCAATTTTGCTGAATTTCAATACCAATCTATTTTGAAAAATTTTTGAGACACAAGTCGAAGAACGAAGTCTCTAGCTTCTCTGGGAAACTGATTTCACCTACAGACAGAAGGACAGACGTACATCGCTTATCGGAATGACAAACCTAAATCGAGAAAATTACGAAAACTGGCAAAAACCTGTTAACATATAAAGATGGACAAGTCTGAGAGTGATCAAAAGTCTGTAAAACTGTTAAAAAGTCAAGAATTGGTTAAAAGTCGCGTAAGCAGTCATAATTTAAGAAAAATTTTAAAACGAGCTCAAAAATTGTTTCACAATTGCTGATATTACAAGGAACACCAAAAACTTGTTAAATTCGTTATTTTCAGAATATATGTAAGTGCTTCTTGTGCCAGTTTTTGGTTTTTTACCAACTTTTAGTCACTACCAAGACTTCACCATTTTAATCTAGTTTTACTAGACGCAAAGAATTTGCTAAATAAAAAAAAAATTAGATACTATATTCTTATGAATTGAACTGGCTAATGTTCGTATCGCTTTTTAAGCCAAATTACATGTGATAATTATTAATGAACAAATAACATCAAAGTTAGTTGTAAATATTCTGACAATAACACATAGTTGAACGGAACAGCTAACCGTTTTCGAAGGCCACTACACCATCATCAGCGTTCTTCTGTGTTTGGTACCACACACAGTGGACAGTTGATGTAGATTTCTGCCTTATATACAAAACTTTATTGCAAATGGAATATGTGAATTGGTTTTGATTCATCGTAATTCAATTTGCTGATGTGTTTTGTAATGAAGGCTCAAAGTTACCATCTCTAAATATTTTATTTATTCATACTCGTATTTTACTGTTTTGCAGGAGAGCATTTTTAAGCGTTCAAGTCGATTTTCATAAATTTATTTATTTTACAGTTAAATTGGGAAATTGTCTGTCAACCTTTATTGTTTTAAGCAAACATCGTTCTACGCACTGTAAACAATACATTTAAGTTGAAATATACCAAAGTATAACCTTAATTAATCTATTATTCCAAATGAGATTAGAAGTCTAAAAAAGATAAGTCGCAATTAATTTTGCTATAGCTTCCTGAAAAATCAGACAAATTAATTAAGATTTTGACCAGGGGTACTTTCGAATATGCAGATTACAGAGGTACCATTAATTGAAAATCAGCTTATCTCGACTTAAGCACTTTTTCCTTTTTGCCACAGAATTTATAAAGAAGAAGAAAAATAAAAATAAATTAGACACAGCTAATTTTATATATCACAAAAAGTGTAATTTTCAAAATCCTGTAATCATCCTTAAATTTTTCTGATTTCTTGCACTAATATTTTTCTTTTAAGAATGTAAGATATGTTTAATTTATAGAGAAAACGGTTAAATTAGGTTAGGCCACTTTTATATAACAAAAAAAGTTAAAGTTTTCCAACTCTGGAAACGTCTTTTTGATTTTTTATTTATTTTTAATACCAATTTTGTTGGTACTGAAATATAAGATAAGTCTATTTAACAAAAAACATAACAATTAGTTTTAGCTAGTTACTTTTATATGGCAAAATCAATTGCTGATTTTTAATACCAATCTATTTTAGTCCATTTCTGACAGACCAGTCAAAGACCGAAGTCTCTAGCTTTTCTGGTGAGCTTCGGAAAACCGATTTCACGTACACCAGACGGACGGACGAACGGACATCGCTTATTCGTCTTCCCTATGCATAAGGATTCAGAATTTATATATTTTATGTGTCGCATATTAATAAAATAAACCTTTATATAACCTTTTACCATTTTTGGTAAAGGGTATAAAAATTATACAAAAATTTATTTAATTTGTTGCATAAATATTCATTGGACTTCGAAGTTTTCTTTTATTCAAGTTCGCTTGACTTTATATCAGATATTCGTTTCCAGAAGCTTGCATATCGTCTTTTTGGAGGGTTAAAATCTGCATAATCCAGATAAATCTGAATTTCTGGCAAGCGTGATTCGAATATGTATTTAAAACAAAGTATGCTGTTATTCTTGTCATTCTTTTTGTGAGTTAGCCAAACCAATCAAACTGCTAAATTTATTCCATAAAATGTGTAGTTTATCCAGGCTTACATATCAATTATAGATATTCAATTAAACAACTTATTCGAAACTAAACACATTTTTAATAATTTGTTAATTCTAAAATGTATGTGTAGTTTTCACAATTCAAGTAAGCGACTTGTCAAGAAAATTTTTATAGAAATCATTCAACAATTTTAGTGTTTTTCATATATTTTTTTCTTCCAGAAAAGTCGTTTACTTGTTTGAGATAACTAGACGTTAATGTCGTTAATTGGGAAATAATTAGCTCTATCAATTGTGCAAGGTTTTATGGTAATACATAGGTGCAAAGTATAGCATTTGTTTAGGCCTCGTCCAGACTTGCAATTTTTGTTGTTTGCTGCAATTTTATAAAGTTCAGCTTTGAAATTGCATTAATGTCCACATTATGAAATTCTAGTTTTGTAATTATTTATTAAACAAATTCTTTTACACGACAAATTTCCCGGAACAATTAACAGTTTTATTTACTTTTTGTTATATTTTGTATTTTTCATACAACCGAAGAAAGAAAATAAAATAGAATATTAAATACATTTAAATTAAAAAGTACGAATTTCAAAACAAAAGAGAATTGCCGAGCACATGTAACTGTGTAGCTCTCCTCAATCTTCTCACCTCTCTCACCCACAAACTCAAGAATTGCTGCAACAAAAATTGCAAGTCTGGAGAGGGACTTACTAATTGCAGCTAGTTTGATTATTAAGTTTATTTCCCTTTCATGTTTTCCGTGTATATTATATTCTTCAAGAATTATCATGAAACTCTCTTTGGGTTAGATTCCTTAAAATAAGATCAAACACTTCGGAAATATCTGGTTACTGACATCGCGAGCAAGTGACCCATTACCAATGCCCTTTTTGTATTGAGATTGAAATCTACTGACAAGTTGGCTAAAAACCAACAAAATACATCTAGACGCGCTTAACTAACAATAAAAATTTTTTCCTACAGTGTATCAACACAAATTCAATCTCTTTTTATACCCTTTACCAACAAAAATGGTAAAAGGGTATATATAGGTTTGTCATTCCGTTTGTAATTTCTATAATATCAATAAGCGACCCATAAAATATATATATTCTGGATCCTTATGCATAGGGAAGACGAATAAGCGATGTCCGTCTGTCCGTCTGTCCGTCTGTCTGTACGTGAAATCGGTTTTCCGAAGCTCCCAGAAGAGCTAGAGACTTCGTTCTTGGACTGGTGTGTCAGAAATTTTCCAAAATAGATTGGTATTGAAATTCAGCAAAATCGGGCAGTCGATTGCAGAGCTGGAAAACTGAAACTTCATTTTGCCATATAAAAGTAACTACCGAAAACAAATTTTTATTTTTTTTTAATAAATAAACTTATTTTACACTTCAATACGAATAAAATTGGAATTTTATATTAAAAAAATATAAAAAAATTAAAAAGACGTTTCCAGGGTTGGAAAACTTTAACTTTTTGTGTTATGTAAAATTAACTATGTCTAAAACTATATTAGTATTTTCTCGAGAACCGTAAGAGCTACAGACCTGAAATTTGGACACAGTGTGTAGACCTTTGGCCACTACAACAACAAATACATAAGAATTTGAAATTAAAGGGTGATCCAAAACGAGCAACGAAAAATATTAAAATCCCATGTAATATACATACAATTGTATGTATGTATGTATATACGCTTGAAATTTGTAAGGCTAGTATTTTTATACAGACTACAAAAATTAACACTAAAATTTCCAAAAATTTTAATTAAAAGGTGTTCCATCAGTTAATGCAATTTTGACTATGCAATTTTGACAACTTGCTGTATCTTGGAAACCGTAAGAGCAAAACTCTTGAAATTTTCAAAAACGGTAAAACTAAAAAATCAAAAAATTATAAAATCGCCAAACCGAAAAAAATCGCCAAAAACAAAAAAAATCGCCAAAATGAAAAAAAGCACCAAATTACAAAAAAAAATTCTAAGACTAAAATAAATCGCGAATAACCGGAAAAATTGCTCAAATGAAAAAAAATCGCTAAGATGAAAGAAAATCACCAAAATAAAAAAAAATCGCCAAAATGAAAAAAAATCGCCAAAAAGAAAACAACCCCAAAAAACAGAAAAAAATCGCCAAAATGAAAAGATAACCCAAAAACAGGGAAAAATCGGCAAAATGAAAAAAACCCCAAAACAGGAAAAAATCGCCAAAAAGGAAAAAAATCGCCAAAATGAAAAAAAATCTCCAAAATTAAAAAAAGCCCGAAAAACAGAAAAAAAATTCTCCAAAATGAAAAAAAACGCCAAAATGAAAAAAAATCGCCAAAAACAGAAAAAAAATCGCCAAAAATGAAAAAAATCGCCAAAATGAAAAAAAATCGCCAAAATGAAAAAAAAATTGCCGAAATGAAAAAAAATCGCAAAAATGAAAAAAAAACGCCAAGATGAAAAAAAATCGCCAAAAACAGAAAAAAAATCGCCAAAATGAAAAAAACGCCAAAATGAAAAAAAAATTGCCAAATTGAAAAAAACCCCCAAAATAGGAAAAAATCGCAAAAATGAAAAAAAAATCGCCAAAATGAAAAAAATCTCCAAAATGAAAATAAACCCCCAAAAACAGAAAAAAATCGCCCAAATGAAAAAAAATCGCTGAAATGAAAAAAAATTGCAAAACGAAAAAAGCCCCAAAAAACAGAAAAAAATCGCCAAAATGAAAAAAACCCCAAAAACAGGAAAAAATCGCCAAAATGAAAAAACTCCCAAAATAGGAAATAAATCGCCAAAATGGAAAAAGAATCGCCAAAATGAGAAAAAAGCGACAAAACTGAAAAAATCGTTTAAACTGAAAAAACTTCAAACAAGCCACATTAAAAAATGCTGAGAACCGAATGTACGGAACCCTTCGTGCGCGAGTCAAAGTCGCACTTTACTGAATTTTTTAATATTAAAGGAATTTAATTAAACTAAGTTTTTTCTTATTATACCCTTTACCAAAAAAAAATGGTAAAAGGGTATATATAGGTTTGTCATTCCGTTTGTAATTTCTATAATATCGATGTTGACAAGAGTGAATGTAAAATATATCTTAACCACAGAGTGTAGAGTAAAATATTCAACTATTGCTAATATCGAAAATAAAATAATTGAATCAAATTCTTTAATCGAAAAATACTGAAAGGTCACTTACTATTAATTGCTTTAAAGAAAAAAAATATCAGAAAACAAATATGTATGTATGTATCTGTATACTATATATATATATATATGTACGTACGTTGGTAAAGGGTATATAAGATTCGGCACAGCCGAATATAGCACTCTTACTTGTTTTAAATCTATTCCCTGCATAAGTCTGTGCGTTTCCGTTTAATGATGGTGATTTAGTTTATTGCTTCCTCAGTTTGGTGAAAAGGTTTTTTATTGATGGTTTGCATGGCTGGTAATATTTAAAGATACAATTTATTTTTTTTTTCGTCGCTTATTTTCTCTCACTCACTCAATATCTTTTTGGGTTTGACTTTTTTATGATTCCCTTTTTGATAAATAAAAATGTCATACATTCATTATTAAAATGTTTAAACGTTGAAACACACATGTGAACATGCATCAGTATATCAGAAAGCAAAAAACCATGTACATATGCATACATACTAGGGATGCCAAACGGGAAATCCCGATCCTGGAAATCCCGGGATTTTCGGGACTTGACACATCCCGAATCCCGGGATTTGTAAGATTCAAGCCCGGGATTTCTTTTTCGGGATTTCTTAGCAATTTTTATATAAAAAACTTAATAGATTAAAATTTTCGTTGATTTTATGGTATTTTTTTTATAATGTTTAAAAGTCCCATACAATTTTATACGTGCAGTTTTAACAATTTAATGACTATTCGTGGCATATTTCTTATAAATGAACAACAAGTGCAAAATAAATTAACTACTTTCTCACGGTTATTTTCATCAAAGGTGATACAATATACAACTAAGAATTATTTTGAAACCGAAAAGAAGCATATGAGCTTTGGAAGGAAAATAATATTTGGAAAATTCAATAAGTTTGACAAATTTATTGCGTCTTATTCTATATTATAAGGCCAATTATGAATAAAATTCCATGAGAAATTTTGCCCGGGTAATAATTTCAAACAGTAGCAAATAATAAGGAAAACAAAAAAAAATTATGGAAAAGGGAGGCATTTCTTGCGGAAATTTATTCATAATTGCAGTGTATAACTCTGTATATCGACTCCTCAACCCTTATCCACTTTTCGGTAACAATTGAGTACTACAATTGAAGTAGAAAATAAAAAGTCGGGTTGACGTAAAAGCGAGAAATATTTACAGAATAATGCGTACTATTTTGTCTAAAAAATTGCTCTAGTGTAAATGTATCTTTTTTACATTGCAGTTCAAAATTATTTTCGTTAGACCGTTAGGTCGTTTTTGACACAAACCTATGACCTATTTAAATTACATGGGTTTGATCAAAGGTTTGTGTCAAAAATGACCGACTGAATGACTTTGACTCAATTATAGTTTTATTCGAGTTGAAGAGTAGAAGGACAGCACACTAATAAACCATACTCCTCTTAGCGAACTTAGGACTACATATGTATGTGTTGAACTTGCAGAAAACAACTAATGTATGAATTTAAAATTTTTCAGTAGAACAAAAATACTGTTCAAGTGCTCAGGCAAACTTTTAGTGGCATATTCATAAAAAATATTTTAGGCTTATTAAGCGCTTATTTGACGTATTTCTTTGGGAAATTTGTCAAATAAACCTGTAATAAACCTAAATTTTTTTATGAATACGGCGGTTAATGTATGTGCCTACAAAAATGTGATCATTAGACGTAATTAAGACATGTTCAGCCTTATTATCGTTGTCATAGTAGTGACGAAATCGATTAAAAAAATAGGCAATGCCTGGTATATGTAACAACCGTAATGGCTACTTGTTGGTCAATCGCAATTAAAAAAACCTTAATAGATATATTTAAAAAAAAACAATAATGTTTTTGCAGCTTATTTGTATGAAAGTGCATCTAAAATTTTCGTAAATCAACTTAAGCGATAGTGCTAAAAGTCCACAGATATGTACATTCGTTTTAATTTAGATTATAGAAAAACATTTATATTGAAAGCAAAAACAAGTTTTCATATTTAATTATTGTTTTCAGTATAAATTCTCTAACATCAACTTAAAAATAGATGACAAAAATTCTTTCGATTTTTATTTCATACTAGTATTAAAATATTGTTAACTTTAAAGACATATGTTTAATAATATATTATCAACATAAAAACTTTTAAAATGCATAAAATTTGTTATTAAAGTAATATTTATTAAAATAAATTATATATTTTACCAAAAAAATTTAGATCCCAAAATCTCGAAAATCCCGGAATCCCGAAAAATCCCGGGATCGCGACAATCCCGCGATCCCGAATATCCCGGAATTTTCGGGATCGGGATTTATAAATCCCGAATCCCGGGATTTCTAAAAATCGATCCCGATTGGCATCCCTAATACATACATACATACATGCTTTTGACTATTAAATTTATTTCTAATATTTTATTTAATAGATTTTAAAAGAGTGGCACATGTACATACTCGTATGTACATATGTATGTATGTGTATCTCAATCTTATTTAGTTTCAGTTAATATTTAGATTTTGCTGTTTGTTATTGTTGCTGGCACTTCAGTAGCCAAATCAGTATTTAACACGATTTAAGCCGATTAAAAATTTTGGTCTGCATTTAAAGCGTTGCCATTTTGGAAAGATTATGTGGTTTGATCATAGCATTATGAAAACATACATGTTAATGTTTTTATATAAAATATATCATTTAAATTTTGACGGCGAAAAGATGCATAATTTTGGATGGTTTGATGTTTGAGCAACGCAAGAGAGTTTTGTTAATGTTAATCTGTGAAAAAACTGGTTTTTTAAAAAATGTCTTTTACAACGTTATTCGCGGCTGTGCTTCAATTGATGAGGTCGTTATAGATTTCTTCAATTAAATGGTTTACAAAAAAAGTAAAAGCACTTTTATAATTTTTAGTCGTGACTCTTTATGATTTAGTGTGCGATATGTACACATGTTTATAATTGAATTTACTGCTCTATCTAAAAAGTGTTATCAAGAGAGTTTAACTCAAAATACTATGACAACAAAGAATATTACTTTTGGTTTTATATGTAAAAATTAGGGATGTAACGAATGCTCGCATTCTTGCTTACTTTTGCTATTTGCATTCGCTTTTGCAATCGCTGAAATGTATGCGAATATTTCAAATGAATACTAAACAAGTAAGAGTGCTATATTCGGCTGTGCCGAATCTTATATACCCTTTACCAAAGTTATTTAACAAAAAAATTAAAAAAATTGTGTTATCTAGTTACTTTTATATGTCAAAATCAAGTTTCAGTTTTCCAGCTCTGAAACCGTCTGCTCGATTTTGCTGATTTTCAATACCAATCTAAGTTGGACAATTTCTGACATACCAGTCCAAGAACGAAGTCTCTAGCTTTTCTGGGAGGTTCGGAAAACCGATTTCACGTACACCAGACGGACGGACGGACGGACATCGCTTACAGACGAGTAATATAAGGACCCAGAATATATACATTTTATGGGTCGCATATGAATATTATGGAAATTACACACGGAATGACAAATCTATACATATATACCCTTTTCCATTTTTGGTAAAGAGTATAAAAAATTCAGTAAAGTGCGACTTTGACTCGCGCACGAAGGGTTCCATTCGTACATTCGGTTTTGAGCATTTTTTAATGTGGCTTATTTGCTTTTTCGAAGTTTTTTTCAGTTTAAACGATTTATTTAGTTTTGTCGCTTCTTTTTCGTTTTGGCGATTTTTTTTCTGTTTTTGGAGGTTTTTTTCATTTTAGCGATTTTTTTCTGTTTTTGAGGCCTTTTTTTCATTTTGCCGATTTTTTTTGGGGCTTTTTTTCATTTTGGAGACTTATATTATTTTGGCGATTTTTTTTCATTTTGGCGATTTTTTCCTTTTGGCGGTTTTTTTGCCTAGGGTTTTTTTCATTTTGGCGAATTTTTTATTTTGGCAATTTTGTCACTTCATTTTGGCGATTCTTTTCTGTTTTTCATTTTAGCAATTTTTTTCATTTTGGTGATTTTTTTAATTTTTACGATTTTTTCATTTTGGATATTTTTTCTGTTGCTTGGGGTTTTTTTCATTTTGGCGATTTTTTGTTTAGGGTTTTTTTTTCATTTTAGCAATTTTTTATTTTGGCAATTTTGTGTTGTTTTTGGGGTTTTTTTCATTTTGGCAATTTTTTTTCTGTTTTTGGAGTTTTTTTTGTTTTGGCGATTTTTTTTTAATTTTGGCGATTTTTTTCATTTTGGCGATTTTTTCCTGTTTTTTTTTTCGTTTTGGCGATTTTTTTTAATTTTGGCATTTTTTTTCATTTTGGCGATTTTCTTTCGTTTTCGCGATTTTTTTTTCATTTAAGCAATTTTTCCGGTTTTTCGCGATTTATTTTAGTCTAAGACACGACTAAAATTGGTATATTAAATTAAAAAAATATAAAAAAATTAAAAAGACGTTTCCAGGGTTGGAAAACATTAACTTTTTGTGTTATGTAAAATTAACTACATGTGACTAAAACTATGTCTGTCACAGGGTATTTTCTCGAGAACCGTAAGAGCTACAGCCCTGAAATTTTGACACAATGTGTAGACACTTGGCCGCTACAACAACAAATACATGAGAATTGTAAATTAAAGGGTGTTCCAAAACGAGCAACAAAAAATGTTAAAATCCCATGTAATATACATACAATTGTATGTATATATGTGTATACACTTGAATTTTGTAAGGTTAGTACAAAAATTAAAATTAAAATTTCAAAAAATTTAAATAAAAGGGTGTTTCATCAGTTAATGCAATTTTGACTATGCAATTTTAACAACTTGCTGTATCTTGGAAACCGTAAGAGCACAACTCTTGAAATTTTCAAAAACGGTAAAACTAAAAAATCAAAAAATTATAAAATCGCCAAACCGAAAAAAATCGCCAAAAACAAAAAAATCGCCCAAATGAAAAAAGCACCAAATTACAAAAAAAAAATGTCTAAGACTAAAATAAATCGCGTATAACCTGAAAAATTGCTAAAATGAAAAAAAAATCGCCAAAATGAAAGAAAATCACCAAAATGAAAAAAATCCCAAAAATAAAAAAATCGCCGAAATGAAAAAAAAATCGCCAAAACGAAAAAAAAGAAAAAAATCGCCAAAATGAAAAAAAAAAACCCCAAAACAGGAAAAAATCGCCAAAATGAAAAAAAAATCACCAAAATAAAATAAAATCGCCAAAACGAAAAAACACCCCAAAAAACAGAAAAAAACCCAAAAACAGGAAATAATCGCAAAAATTAAAAAAAATCGCCAAAATGAAAAAATCTTCAAAATGAAAATAAGCCCCCACAAAGGGAAAAAAATCGCCAAAATGAAAAAAAGCCCCAAAAACAGAAAAAATCGCCAAAATGAAAAAAACGCCAAAATGACAAAAAATCGCCAAAATGAAAAAACCCCAAAATAAGAAAAAATCGCAAAAATGAAAAATAAAATCGCGAAAATGAAAAAAATCTCCAAAATGAAAAAAAAATCCCCAAAAATAGAAAAAATCACCAAAATGAAAAAAAATCGCCAATACGAAAAAAAACCCCAAAAAACAAAAAAAAATTGCCAAAATGAAAAAAACCCAAAAACAGGAAAAACTCGCCAAAATGAAAAAAAAATCCCTAAAATGAAAAAAATCTCCTAAATAAAAAAAGCCCCACAAAACAGAAAAAATCGCCAAAATGAAAAAAAATCGCCAAAAACAGAAAAAAATAGCCAAAATGAGAAAAAAGCGACAAAACTGAAAAAATCGTTTAAACCGAAAAAAAAACTTTGAAAAAGCAAAAAAACCACATGAAAAAATGCTCAAAACCGAATGTACGGAACCCTTCGTGCGCGAGTCAAAGTCGCAATTTACTGAATTTTTTAATATTAATATTAAATTAAATAAAGTTTTTTCTTATTATACCCTTTACCAAAAAAATTGTAAAAGGGTATATATAGGTTTGTCATTTTGTTTGTAATTTCTATAATATCAATAAGCGACCCATAAAATATATATATTCTGGATCCTTATGCATAGGGAAGGCGAATAAGCGATGTCCGTCTGTCCGTCTGTCCATCTGTCCGTCTGTCCGTCTGTCCGTCTGTCTGTACGTGAAATCGGTTTTCCGAAGCTCCCAGAAGAGCTAGAGACCTCGTTCTTAAACTGGTGTGTCAGAAATTTTCCAAAATAGATTAGTATTGAAATTCAGCAAAATCGGGCAGACGATTGCAGAGCTGGAAAACTTAAACTTCATTTTGCCATATAAAAGTAACTACCGAAACAAATTTTTATTTACTTTAAAAATAAACATCTTTTACACTTCAGTACGACTAAAATTGAAATTTTAAATTAAAAAAATATAAAAAAATTAAAAAGACGTTTCCAGAGTTGGAAAGCTTTAACTTTTTGTGTTATGTAAAATTAACTACATGTGTCTAAAACTATGTCTGTCACAGGGTATTTTCTCGAGAACCGTAAGAGCTAAAGACCTGAAATTTGGACACAGTGTGTAGACCTTTAGCCGCTACAACAACAAATACATGAGAATTGGAAATTAAAGGGTGTTCCAAAACGAGCAACGAAAAATTTTAAACTCCCATGTAATATTCATACAATTGTATGTATGTATGTATATACACTTAAAATTTTTAAGGTTAGTGTATTTTTATACAGACTACAAAAATTAACACTAAAATTTCAAAAAATTTAAATTAAAGGGTGTTCCATGAGTTAATGCAATTTTGACTATGCAATTTTGACAACTTGCTGTGTCTTGGAAACCGTAAGAGCAAAACTCTTGAAATTTTATAAAACGGTAAAACTAAAAAATCAAAAAATTATAAAATCGCTAAACCGAAAAAATCGCCAAAAACAAAAAAAAATCGCCAAAACGGAAAAAGCACCAAATTACAAAAAAAATGTCTTAGACTAAAATAAATCGCGAATAACCGGTAAAATTGCTAAAATGAAAAAAAAAATCGCCAAAATGAAAGAAAATCACCAAAATGAAAAAACCCATAAATGAAAAAAATCTGCCAAAATGAAAAAAAAACCCAAAACAGGAAAAAATCGCCAAAATGAAAAAAAAACCAAAATGAAAAATTCTCCAAAATGAAAAAACCCCAAAACAGAAAAAAAATCGCCAAAATGAAAATATCCCCAAAACAGGAAAAAATCGCCAAAATAAAAAAAACGCCAAAATGAAAAAAAATCGCCAAATTGAAAAAAAAAATCCAGAAATGAAAATTAACCCCCAAAAACAGAAAAAAAATCACCAAAATGAAAAAAAACCCCAAAACAGGAAAAAATCGCCAGAATAAAATAAACGCCAAAATAAAAAAAAATCGCCAAAATGAAAAAACCCCCAAAATAGGAAAAATTGCAAAAAATTAAAAAAACAAAATCACCAAAATGAAAAAAAACTCCAAAATGAAAATAAACTCCCAAAAAATCGCCAAAATGAAAAAATCGCCAAAATGAAAAAAAAATCGCCAAAACGAAAAAAAATCGCCAAAATTAAAAAAACCCAAAAACAGGAAAAAGATCGCCAAAATAAAAAAAAACCCCAAAATAGGAAAAAATCGCAAAAAATTAAAAAATCGCCAAATGAAAAAAAACTCCCAAATGAAAATAAACCCCCAAAAACAGAAAAAAAATCGCCAAAATGAAAAAAAACCCAAAAACAGGAAAAAGATTGCCAAAATAAAAAACCTCCATAATATGAAAAAATCGCAAGAAATTAAAAAATCGTCAAAATGAAAAACAACTCCAAAATGAAAATAAACCCCCAAAAACAGAAAACCAAACGCCAAAATGAAAAAAAATCGGAAAATTGAAAAAAACTCCAAAAATGAAAACAAACCCCCAAAAACAGAAAAAAATCGCCAAAATGAAAAAATCCCAAAACAGGAAATATCGCCAAAATGAAAAAAAAACGCCAAAATGAAAAAAACCTCCAAAATAGGAAAAAATCGCAACAAATTAAAAAATCGCCAGAATGAAAAAATACTCCAAAATGAAAATAAACCCCCAAAAAAAGAAAAAAATCGCCAAAATGAAAAAAAACCCAAAAACAGGAAAAAGATCGCCAAAATGAAAATAAAATCGCCAAAATGAAAAAATCGCCAAAATTAAAAAAAAAAACTAAAAACAGAAAAAAAATCGCCTAAATAAAAAAACACCAAAATGAAAAAACCCCCAAAATAGGAAAAAATCGCCAAAATGAAAAAAAAGGAAAAAACAGAAAAAAATCGCCAAAATGAGAAAAAAGATACAAAACTGAAAAAATCTTTTAAATTGAAAAAAAAACTTAAAAAAAGCAAAAAAGCCACATTAAAAAATGCTCAGAACCGAATGTACGGAACCCTTCGTGTGCGAGTCAAAGTCGCACTTTACTGAATTTTTTAATATTAAAGGAATTAAATGAAACTAAGTTTTTTCTTATTTCGTTTTTGCTTCGTTTCCTTAACATATTTTATGTATTTTTTAAAGAACTAGATTGGTATCAATAATCTAAAAAATCCAAAATTATGACTCCAGGTTTGGAAAACTTACACTTTTTTTGTTATGTAAAATTAAATAGGTCTAGAGATGGAAGCTTTGAACTTTTTTTGATAATAGAGTAACTAAATAAAACTAAGTTTTTCCTTTTTTCCTTTTTGCTTTGTTCACTTAACATATTTTATGTATGTTTTAAAGAACTAGATTGGTATAGGGAATTAGAAAAATCCTAAATTATGATTTCAGGGTTGGAAAACTTACACCTTTTGTGTTATGTACAATTAAAAAGGTCTAAAAATTTTTTTCTTTTCCTTTATAAATTGAATATATTTTATGCTTCTGAAAGAAAAGTTTGGCGTTTAAAATTTGAAAAATGAAAATTATAGCTCCAAGGATGGAAACTTTGATGTTTTTTGATATTAAGGTATAAAATAATTTTTTTTTATTTCTTTGTTCACTTAACACACTTTTTATCCAGGATAAAAGTATTGTTTATTTTTACAAAAGTAACTAGGTCAAGTTAGTTTTTTCTTTTTGTTTACAAGTTTTATATACTTTATGACTTAGAATGAAATAGTTTGGCATAGAAATTAGAAAAATAAAAGACATAGCTGCACAGCTGGCAAAATTAAATTTTTTGTGCTATATAAAACTAATTATTTCTTTGGTAATTAGATATATTCTATATTTAAAAAGAAATAAATTAGTATTAAGAAACTCAGAAATATGGTTCCAGGGTTGGAGATTGAAAAAAGTTTCAGTATAAAAAATAGTCAAAAATATTTTTTTTTTTTTCAGTTAAGCAGATTTCATGTTTTATGAAAATCATTACTCAAGATTTTTTATACATGGTTAATTTTTTTATGGATATCTAAACTAATTGAAGTATAAACGAAGGTTTGTGCTTATTGTGCTCTTAGCATAATTTCTATTAATTTTTAGTAAATGGAGATAAAACTAAAACTTTCCTTTCTGCTGAACAAATTTTAAACAAATCCTGTAGGATTAAAACTTTTACATAATACCACGATGTATACCATTTGCAATGGGAAATTTGAATCAAGACACTAAGCAGTTTTGCAACATCAATGATTATTAAATACGGGAAAATATAAAACAAGTTAGTTTACTTGGTATGGAGGTGCAATACTAAGAATATTTTAGAGTTATTAAATAGCAGCACGGTTTTTCAACATCTCGAGAGCGAGTAAACAAGCCCCAATATTTTTGTAATGTATTGACATGACGTCGATGTTGACTGAAATAAGAGTGAATGTAAAATATATCTTAACCACAGAGTGTAGAGTAAAATATTCAGCTATTGCTAATATCGAAAATAAAATAATTGAATCAAATTCTTTAATCAAGAAATACTGGAAGGTCACTTACTATTAATTGCTTTAGAGAAAAAAATTATAAATTTTTTCACCAAACAAATATGTATATATGTGTCTGTATACTTTGTATATGCACGCACGTTGGTAAAGGGTATATAAGATTCGGCACAGCCGAATATAGCACTCTTACTTGTTTTTTTGGTACGTTTGTGCATCCGCCTGAATAAATATACTTGTATTTCAGAAGTTAGTTTTATTGCACATAAATTTCGTTTATGAATGAATAATAATGGCTGCGAATTTTATTCACAGATATCTTTAATGTAACTCAAGGTTCTTGTAAGCGAAAGCCATTGTCTTAAGTATAACAGTGTTTGTATGTATTGAGCTGTGAGAGTGTTTGAAAGACAGGAAATGAAATTTTTAGTATTTAGAATCACATTTTAGTGAAATTTTATTTTCATGCCAAAATTTATAAATAATTTACTAAACTTTAGTAATCTATAAAGTTATAAAGTTGAGTTACTAAAGTTTAGTTTTGTAAACAATATTAAAGGAACTCTCTTTTTCCATTCTTATTTAATTTTGATATCCCTATGAATAATAATAAAATTTTGCAACGAAACAATTAATGACAAGAAAATGTCTAAGCAATTTAAATTTCACTTTATCGTGACATTCAGATTACGAGTAAATGAGATTTATTTCAGCAAGTCTCAAGATGCCTTTGATACAACAATTGTGTGCTTGTCTTTAAAAATTTTAAATGTCCTGTCACTGTTGTATGTTTTTCATATAGAATTTTCATAATATTTTTTCTTCTCGTTGTTCTCCAGTTGATGGCGCCCTTTTTTACTTGAAAAAAAAATAAAAATTGTTCTTTGACTATAAAACAATGCAACAAAAATAGGAAAACTTCTAAACAAAACAGGAAAACACCAAAACAATTGTGGTAAAAAGCAACTTCCTTTTTAGCACAGCCGCCATATGATACGCTTCATGAAATTTTAAGCGCAAAAAGCCGAAATAATTTAGGCTCACCACAAAAATGTGCAAAAGAACAATTGTGTTGGTAACATTTGACAATGTGTGTAAAGGATTTTTAGCACATTTTGTTCGACAAAAAAAAAAAATAGTAGAAGGTGGTTACTGTCTTACATACTGATGTTAAAAATTTATAGTTGAAGGAATACCACAGCTGAAATAAAATGTGTTTGAATGCACATATCATTAACTGAAACGCAAAACTAGAGAGTTTTATATCGACTTTTTATAAATTCAGATGTATGTATTTGATTAATATAATAACAATGCACCACGCATATCAAAAGTTTGCACATTTCACTTCAGAATATAAGAAAAAAGGTAAGGTAAGGTAACTCTTTTATTCTGCACAAATTATTTCTATATGAGCCAACCAACCAATTATTTTGGTTGCATCAATTAATTATTTGTATATATGACGCGCAAAATAGAAAGGGACCTAAGGGTATAAACCGGTTTTGTTGAGGAGAGCCATTTTAAAGATTTAAATACGTGTATCTTTGGTGTACCATCACTGAGCGTGTTGGTGTTGGTCTCATGACGTCAGGAACGTGTTAGTCAACCTTGAAAACGCGCGTAGGTCGTCCCTACACCCAGAAAAAAGATTGGTTGAAAAATGGTTAGTCCACACAGAGAAAACAGATTCGTTGAGACAACCGAATTTGTTGCCAATCGAACTTTGGTGGTTGCACCAACTATATAAAATTCTGGTATAAGACTGCAATTTTCTTGTGGCACCACTATATTTTAATTATAACCCTTAAACAAATAGTTGCAGCAACAGAAAAAATTGGTTAACAGTATGGAATTTGACAAAAAGTTATTCTTGCTACCGAAAATGTTGTTAGTACAACTGAAACAATATCATAATTGGTACCTGTGAAAGAAAAATTGGCCTTCCTTGCTGAAATAAAATAAGCAATAAACGCAAATAAAAATATACAATTTTAGAAATTTATTATTTAACATATTGTCATAAGTTATTTTTAATTGAAATTTATTTATTTCAACCACACATTTTGAACAGTCACAAACCTCTTATCTTATGCACAGACTTTCAAAAACTATTTGAGAATTCATAAATCATGATATCTTTGAAAGTCACAAAAGTTAATTTTTAATTTGCTGCAACGAGTATAAACTATGATAGTAAGCTCAACCTATAGTTAGTTGCAGCAACTGATAGAAAGTGTTTATTTTAACCTTAATATAGAACTACAATTTTTTAGTTGCTAATACCAAAAGTTGGTAGTAACATCCAATTCATAATATTTTATTCGGTTGTGTTAATCAATCAATGAATTAGTCATGGCGAAAGCATACGCTCGGTTGATGCAATCAATTTAAGAATTGTCAGAATCATATCTTTATTACAATTATGCCCTTATGCCAATGAAAATGGATTGTTTTTTGGATTAACAGAAAATTGATTGCGTGAACTGAAATATAGTTTATGCAAATGATATTTTGTTGGACTAACCATTTTCCAACCAATCTTTTTTCTGGGTGCAATAAAATATCATTTGCATAAACTATATTTCAGTTCTATTAATCCAAAAAACAATCCATGTTTATTGCCATAAGGGCATAATTGCAATAAAGATATGATTCTGACAATTCTTAAATTGATTGCATCAACCGATCATATGCTTTTGTCGAGACTAATTAACTGATTGGTTAACACAACCGAATAAAATATTATGATTTGGATTTTACTACCAACTTTTGGTATTGGCAACTAAAAAATTGTCGTTCTATATTAAGGTTAAAATAAATACTTTCTATCAATTGCTGCAACTAACTAGAGGTTGAGCTTACTATCATAGTTTATACTCGTAGCAGCAAATTAAAAATTAACTTTTGTGACTTTCAAAGATATTATGATTTATGAATTCTCAAATGGTTTTTGAAAGTCTGTACATAAGATAACAGGTTTGTGGCTGTATAAAATGTGTGGTTGAAGAAATACATATAGACATGCTTCACCAAATAAATAAATTTCAATTAAAATAAACTTATGGCTATATCCCAGTAAAAAAAGACACTCCAAAAAAGTCATGAAAATGTAGAGTTTGCGATCTGGAAGTAGTGCAAATTTCGATCCGATCTAATGATTTTTACATAGGGTTGTCATTGCAAGAAGTTCTCTTTTTCGCTGCCTGGTCACCAAATTGGAAGCGATTTTAAGAAAAATGTCCTTTTTTGTGTTCTATGATAATATTTTCATCTAGGAAAAATGGCTAATAGTTACCTATTTTAACAATTAGTTTCTTTTTATAGGAATTTAAACACGAAACAGTAATTTAATGTAAATTTAAGCAAATAACTTTAAAATTTTAGACCAAAATTAGTTCATAAGTTTCTTCAAAAAAATCGATTTTTTAAAAATTCTGGTGAGTAATTTCTAAAACTAGAGATGAATTGCAAGTTTTTGTATGACTAAAATAAACTTCTACTTGGTTTTCTACTAACTATCGGCAAATTAAAAATATCGATTTCTTGGAAGCAATGAAAATGTACTTCCTTTGGAATGACTTCCAATTTTTTTTACTGGGATGCTAAACATTAAATTTCTTAAATTGTGTATTTTTTGTTTATTTTTATTTCAGCAAGGAAGGCCAATTTTTCTTTCACAAATACCAATTATGATATTGTTTTAGTTATATTAACCATATTTTCGGTAGAAATAATAACTTTCATTTAAAATTCCATACTGTCAACCAATTTTTTCGGTTGCTGCAACTATTTGGTTAAGGGTTATAATTAAAATATAGGGTACTACAAGAAAATTGCAGTTGTTGTACCAGAATTCTATGATAGTTGGTGCAACTGCCAAAATTCTATTGGCAACAAATTCGGTTGTCTCAACGAATCTGTTTTCTCTGTGTACCTCTTATTTTGTGTAGTTGGTTTCTACTGTTTTCTACCTAGCGCGCTGTTTCCATGAGTTTGATATTAATTTTGCTCGTGTTTTTTCGAATCCAGGTTTATTTTCTGAAATTATTAATTGTGAATTATAATAAATAATCATTTATAATTCTTTTAAATCGTGAATATCACTCTGTTAGTACGAAAAATTTTTCACATAACCTTAGAATCGTCGACTTCAATTTCATAAAACGTGCATATCTCTGGGAGGGAACACTTTTGGGGTATGGGATCGGTCTCATTCGATGCTCAGATGTTGTCCACATCAAAAAAAAAAAAAAAAAGTGAAAATTGATTTGTTTTCTCTTAGGTCCCTTTCTCTATGCGCTGTCACGTATATAAAATGGAAAGTGTGTTTGTTTTTTTTGTTGGTTTGTTTGTTTGTTTGTTTGTTTGTACCTTATAGGAGACCAGACCTCTGAACGGATCTTCCTGAAATTTTGACATGATTTAACTAGGATTATAGGCTACTTCTTTTTCAACCACGCCCACTTTTACGCCCCCTTATTTAAATAATGTTACTCCTTATACATAGAATTTCACAGGTATAATAATATTAACGAGCATAACTCCGTCATTTGTGGACCATATTAAAAATGTTGCTGACGGAGGGAAGAAGGGTGTCGCAGCTAATTGTCGGCCCCACTAATTGGTTAAAAAATATCTATTGACCAAGAGACTTCATCAAAAGAAATTCTAATTTTCCTGAAGATGAAGAACTTCCCAATACCAATATAAAGGTACCCAGTAAAAAAAGACACTCCAAAAAAGTCATGAAAATGTAGAGTTTGCGATTTGGAAGTAGTGCAAATTTCGATCCGATCTAATGATTTTTACATAGGGTTGTCATTGCAAGAAGTTCTCTTTTTCGATGCCTGGTCACCGAATTGGAAGCGATTTTACGAAAAATTTCCTTTTTTGTGTTCTATGTTAATATTTTCATCTAGGGAAAATGGTTAATAGTTACCTGTTTTAACAATTAGTTTCTTTTTATAGGAATTTAAGCGCGAAACAGTATTTTCATGTAAATTTAAGCAAATAACTTTAAAATTTTAGACCAAAATTAGTTCATAAGTTTCTTAAAATAAATCGATTTTTTAAAAATTCTGGTGAGTAGTTTCTAAAACTATAGAGGAATTACAAGGTTTTGTATGACTAAAATAAAATTCTACTTGGTTTTCTACTAACTATCGGCAAATTAAAAAATCGATTTTTTGGAAGCAATGAAAATGTAGTTCCTTTAGAATGACTTCCAATTTTTTTACTGGGTAGTTAATAATAAACCTAATTCCAAATTATGTAGATTAATGACTTTGTAACGAATTTGAACATGTTTTTAAGGTTCCATATGTTTTTGTGTCAGACGATGCATTTCGTTTGACTTGCAGAATTGTAAAACCCTACAATCAAAGACATCTACATGACAACAAAATCTTCAACTACCGATTGTTAAGAGCTCGACGTGTGGTTGAAAACGCATTTGGAGTTCTTGCGTCAAGATTCCAAGTTTTCCAAAAAGCAATAATAACGTCAAGTGTTAACATTAACTGCATGCACATTGCATAATTATCTCACAAGAGCAGAAAGTGAATCTCTCAATGTATCAGAAACTCTCAATCTTACTCGCTTGCAGAGGAGCGTAGGAAACCGGTGTTCAGACGACGCATCGGGAATCAGAGATAAATACAGGCACTACTTCAACAATGTAGGTATCCTAAAATGGCAGGAAGAAGCTATAAGAAAATTTAATTTTTATAATAGACTTAAAGAAAAAAGGTTATAATATTTGATTTTTTCATATTTTTGTCTAAAATTATTTAAAAGGTTTATTCATTTCTTCTTATGTATATAAAATAATAAAAACCAAAAAAGGGTTTTTTTAGTTCAATGTTAAATTGTATTATACATAATTATGTTAAAACTATTTTATATAATTATGTAAATGTTTTCTTTTATGTTAAGTTAGTTTTCAATTATTTTGTCAATACTATTTGTTTTTATATTTTTGAAATTACTAAAAAATTTGTATGGAATATAATAAACAATACACAACGATGTCGACATTTCGTAGGTGTCACCCTACTCGTCAGTGGAAAAGTTTTGAATATTTGTTCAAACATTGGCTATATACTCCATTATTTATAAATATATAATAAGAATTGAAAAATCTTTTTAGATTCTCATTATTTACATATTTATAAATAATGGAATATAGAGTCAATGTTTGAACAAATATTCAAAAGTTTTCTACTGACGAGTAGTAGAGTATATTTCTACCACATGTCGAAATATACAGGGCTAGAAAGGAAACACAAAGCAACAGCTTCGTATTAATATACTTATAAAGTATTTAAAGCCATTATTAAAAGCGTATATCAGTCTATCGGGCTAGTGATGGAAAACGAAACAATTTTGAAAGTTCTGTTTGATATATTTTTTATAATTTTGTTACAATACCAGTTTTAGTAGACTAACATTTACATACAGCCATGTTACAAGTTACACAGAAAACAAAACAAAAAAATTTACGGAATGAATTCATTTTCAATTTCTTAAACATTCAAGAATTTTTTTTTGTGTTTGATGTGTTTTCTGTAGCACAAAAATACAGATTCCGTTTCAGAACCGAATTGAGCTCTGTGGCATGGCTGATAATACATATTATAAAAATTGGATTAGTTGTATGAAAAAGATGTTTCAAAATTGATTCGTTTTCGTATAACATTTGTACAATACTTTTTCTATACTCCTGTTTCCCGCTGCTTTTTCATATATTCGAAAAGCAAAAGCATGATTTTAGATGAGACTTCATCTCTGCTGGATAAATGAAGCTGATTAAACCTTCACTGAAGTTATCCGCTTTTTCATCTGCAGCCATTTTTTTTAGAAAATTAGTAGCTACTTTTAGCGCTTCATCAGTCTCTTCTTTGCCGGTGTTGTATCGTCCGATTCCGTTACTGATCCGTCAGTATCAACCTAATTAAATGAGAAAAAATTAAAAAAAAAACTGAAATTAGGAAAAATGTGTTCTTATATGCAATAATCCACAAATAGATACATTTATCGCATTTCGCTTGGATGAGGATGATTGCTAATCTATTTCCGAAAATGAAGTATCTTCTAAATTCTGTAAATAATAATAGGCTGTAATAACTGTGCATGTCTGTATGTATGTTTGTATGTACATAATTTTTAAACTTAAAGTATCTTATACCGTGTTCAGACATACCCTTAATTGCGCAATTAAGATATTTTGTTCAATTAAGGCCTTAATTGTCCACAATTTACCATACAATAAGTCAATTAATAAATTGAGCAATTACTAGTTAATTGTATCACTAATTGCGTAAAACTCGAAATGCAACCCTGGTCATAAGTATTTCTGTTCAGAACTGTGTTCAGTGAGCAGAAAAATTTGCTATAATGGCGAGCCAAATGTCAAAAAATAATCATACACATAAGCAAAACAAATATACATACATATATATTGTAAACAAAGGAAACTGAACAATATGAAGTCCAATAAATAAATAAATAAGCAAAAAAATAAATGGCTGAAGAATTTTTTTTAAATTCGTAGATAAATTTATTAACAAATATCTTTAATAAATAGGAAAAAAATTAAGAGGAAGATGCTCGCGTGGAGTGAGGCCAGTGTAGCTACTCTATTGGAGTTGTGGCCATGTCGAATAGAGGAGCTTCGTGCCCAAAGAAAAAACGGTCACGTATATACTGAGATGGCGGATGAGCTGCTGAAGTTGGGCTTCCATACAACCCGCGCGATGTACACGTTAAATTAAAAAAATAATTCAAGGAGAAATAGCTGCTGCTTTCGCGAACTTTGTAAAATTGACAAATTTTTCTTTTCCTTTTTTTAAGCTTTGATAATTTTGAATCAAAAATCGATATTATATGCAAGTAAAATTTCTTTTAAACCAAAATTTGCATCCATTTTGAAAACTTACAAACACGAATATTCACAAAACAAATAAAAACAATGTTTTTCCAGCTGTCAAATGATAATTGACTCAGCTAAATTGAGTATGTGTGAACACTAGATTTAATTGCTCAATTAAAATTAAATTGACTCAATTAAAAATGCATGTCTAAACACAGTATTTCCTGATAAAGGTTCGATTTCCCTTTTCGAACACATACAAAATCTTTTATGAAATGCAGTTGTTCGAACCAATACGCCGAAGGAACATATAATTCATCTGTTCCTATTCCACTTCTTTTCGACTCCACCTGCCTCAATATTTCTCGTGCATATTGCGACCGCACGTAGTCCAATTTCGTCTAAAATAACATGTAAGGTGATTATAAAGAAAATATTATGTGTACATATATAAGTTACCCTTATGTCCGTTGAGGTTACGCCTGGTATTATATCGGACATTTTTTCTACCATTTTTACCAAGGCGTCAGCTCGGGCATGCTTATTGTGGTACATTGGATTCTTAGTATTGTATACACACTGTTCATTTCTGAACAGTTCTATCAATTTGAGAACCGCTTGTGAGCTCCATTCAAGTTGAAAAAAAGTTTTTCATCAGCAGATTCAGCAACACCCACAATATTTAACACATAAATTATGATTTATAATGGCTCATATACATAGATATTAATTTATGAATGTTTGTACTTACCTTAATAGGAACAGCAACGAGCTCTTCGGACATCTAAATATATTTAGACAATCGCAGGCACGGATGATATAAAATATGTATATATGTATATGTATTTTGTTTTAAAATTTTTATTTTTTGTGGCACGAAAAATTATACATATGTACTTGAAAAACAAAACACCTGTTCAATGAAAATGTCTGTGCTATTCATTGACTACCGGCGGCAAAGCGGTTTCATGTAGGCACGGAAGTGCCGGAACTTGAAAGAATTCAGCAGTTATAAATATTCTATGTAAATAACAGAAAAAATTTAAGAAAACATATTACAAAAACTTTAAAAAATTACGTCAACGAAATATACTTCCATACGATTCACTTATTCAAAATTTTGAGCCGATATACATATGGCAAAACACTACATCAATTACGACACGCTATCGGCGGCGAAAGAGCCGACTTGGAAATTTGGTTTGTGTGAAAATGCAACCCTGATCTAATGAAAAGTATTATCGTTTAGAAAATTTTCTAAAAACAAAAAAGTCTTATGGGATGTCAAAATTTTTATCGTATTATTTGCCACTTTGATGACATTTTGCGTTCAGACTATCACACTGGAACGTATTATTTGAATTTTTGACAATTATAAATACAAAGTATAAAAGTCTGAACGCGGCTTTAATCACAACAGAATTGTGTGTCGTCGTCTAACTGCAATAAAGTCATAAGTAATAAACCAAAATAGCCTTATTTCTCAATTAATTCCGGGATAAGTCCACATGGCTCTATTACCAATGCAGTGTGATGAAATTATGTCCTTATATTTCAATCAGTTGAAAAATAAGGCTAATTTAGCTTATTACTTATGATTTTATTTCAGTGAGCCGACGAAAATCGGTACATTGTGCCGATATTGGGATCTAGGCTTTAGTTGTTGGAACCAATGAAATTCGATTGGTTACAAATTCGGTTATCACATCAAAGCTGTTTTCTCTGTGTATGCATTACTTTAAAGAGGCTAACGAAAAAAGATTTTTTACTCCTCTCAGACAACAGATTAGTTTATGCCAAGATGATTTTACAATCGTTTGGGAAATCTAGCTGTAAGTATTTGTGAATAAACCGAGTTTCAAAAAGCTTTGTCTTGATAATATGATAATAAGTTACATTTAAAACCGGTAACAAAAAGGCGGTTTTCATCTTCCCAGTAAAAATTGTTTGCCACATTTCTGATAATAGAAAATATATGAAACTTTATCAACCGAGTTGTTTAAAATTATCTCAGATGCCCAACAGAATATTTGACACTTTCCCGGTATCATCCGATTACTACCAGATTAGGCTGAATATTAAGGGAAGAAAGTTAAATTCTCTCCCCCATGCTGTATAGGAATTAAAAATCACACGACTTTTGTGCAACTTGTATACATTTTATCGGAAGTAAATTTTAAGCTAAAAGCTTACTCAAGTACAACAGCGCATTCTACAGATCATAAATTTAATGACATCATGAGTGTACTTAAATAACGTCATAACTCAACAAAACCAGCTTGACAGAAAACAAGTTTGAAATTTTCAATTTACACAGAACTCAATGGAAAAAGAAAATTTTATTTTCTTCCCAAGAGTTGTATGCAATTTTTACACAACATGAAGAACGATGTGAGGATCAATTTTGCATCACTAACTGAAGTTATGATAAGTTATGACTAGAGTTTCTACGTGGGAAAAAATCCCGGGAATTATTTTTTTACAAGCCCCGGGAAATTTTCAACGGGAATTTTCGGGAATTTAATATTTTTTTTTTTTTTATGCATGATTATTATTTATTGTATCTTCATATATGAACTAACAATAAGTATTCAAATCTTAAATCTAAAAAATATAATTAGGCCCGACCAATGTCGGACATGAGCTTAGTAGTAGTTATATATAATACATATGTAAGTAGTGATAATCAAAAGGAAAAAAATAAAAGTATTTTCAAGAAGTCCCATCTGGAGTGCTGTGAATAAGAGCCATTGTGTCCCTCTTTTTTAGGCGGATGTGTCCAGTAAAGTTCAAAATATTACGGGCAAGCGGATTAGGATGTGACTCGAGTTTTGTTAAATATTTGCCAGCGTATTTTGCAATTTCTTCAGTCACTAGTGGCATATTCAAATCACGATGTATATTTGAATTTTTGATGTACCATGGAGCCGATGTTATCATGCGTAAAATTTTATTTTGCCTGCGTTGAATTTTCTCTACATTTGAAGCTGAAGCAGTGCCCCATAGTTGAATTCCGTAGCACCATATTGGCTTTAAAAGCGACTTGTATATTAAAAGTTTACAGTCTAGGCTAAGTGTTGAATTTCGACCAATCAGCCAATGTACCTGAGTTAGTTTAAGTTTCATTTGAGTTAACATAGAATCAATGTGGTGTTTCCATGTAAGTCGTCGATCAAGGTGTATACCAAGATATTTCACATGTGAATGTTGAGAAACAACTTGATTGTTAATCCGAATGGGGGAACAAGTATCTCTTCGTAAAGTAAATGTTACTTGAACACACTTTTGTTCATTTACCTTGATTCTCCATAAGTTTAACCAAAGCTCCATCTGGCTAATGTGTTCCTGGAGTTTGCGGGATGCCTCATCAGGGTTTTCATGCATACTAAGGCAGGCTGTATCGTCGGCAAATGTGGAAGTATGGATACTACTGCTCACAGGCATATCACAAGTATAAATTAAATATAAAACTGGTCCCAATATACTCCCCTGTGGCATACCAGATGAAATTGTTTCAGGCCTACTTGTAAAGTCTCCTTCCGCAACAGTGAACTTACGGGAAATAATGTAACTTTCCAAAAGATTTAAAATGTTTATTGGTAAGTAAGTCTTCAATTTTAATATTAGGCCTTCATGCCACACTTTATCAAATGCCTGGGTAACGTCAATAAACAGCGCAGAACAATACTTTTTTCCCTCAAAAGTTCTTCTTATAAATTGAACTAATCTGTGAGTTTGTTCAATGGTGCTATGCTGACTTCTAAAACCAAATTGATGGTCTGGTATGCACCCACTACTAATTAGAATTGGGGACAATTTTGTTTTGAGCAGTTTTTCGAAAAGTTTTGACATTGTAGATAGTAGACTTATTGGCCTATATGACTCAGCCTTTGTTATATCTTTGCCCGGCTTTGGAATCATTTTAACCTTGGCAAGTTTCCAGTTGTGTGGATAATACTCCAGTCGTAAAATAGCATTAAATATTTAATATATTTAATTTAATATATCCGTTTTTGAAATTTGCTTTTTTTACATTGCTGTTTATTGTTTTATTACTTAAAAATTCAACTCTTGTAACGATGCATAATACAAGCATAGAAGCAGATGTAATAGAGGTTTCCGAGGTGAATCCAACAGCGTTATGAAATATTTTCAACCTAAAAAGTCTTTATAGGAAATAGTATCTAGATTGGCAGATGTAGATGTAATTTCCATCCATGCTATAGCTCAAAGCATATGAATTTATTTGTTTCTGTTTTGTTTTTTAAATATTGTTGTTCGTGAAATGAACGAATAAATTTATTTTGTTTTTAGTTTGAATGTTGTATATTTTTTCATAAAATTATATTTTTTATTGAGGTCATTTAATTAAATTCATATGTTTTTGAATTTTCCGGGAATTCCCGGAATAAAACATTTTACTTCTCGATTCTCGGGAATCGGAAAAGTCCGGGAAATTAGAAACCCTAGTTATGACGTTCTTTGACCAAATAATAGTATGTTTACCATGAATCTTGTGCATCATTGATATAATTGAAAATAAAATAAATCTTTGCATCACTAAGTATCAAAATCAGCTGACTTGTAGCAATTGTTTTTTAATTGCAATCAGACATAACACTAATTTTCTATCCTAACGCGAAATAGTCGTTGAGAGTTAAGTGGGTCGTGGGATCGAAGCTTGACGGAGACTACCCTGCGTGTTTCTGTATACAAGCTTTTCGAAAAATTCTGCATATTTTCTAATATCTTCTTCGACATGCGTATATGTGCGTATGTACGTAAATACTTCAACGCATAGTCCGAGCACAGTGTTATTATTTCATATAACGAGCGGCCAAAAATGGAACGAAGTATCATAAAATAATGGAATTTGGCAAACATATTTAAATTGATAAAGTAAAATCACACAAAAAATTAATTGACTTAAACTCTAAGGATTCGTGTCCTTTCCATAACGGAGTAAGAAGCCATGATAGCATAATAGAGTTTTGTACAAGAAAACGATCCCTGTAGATTTAGTCCAATTAAAATTAATAATAAGCCTACCTCAAAAACTACATTAAAAAAAATTTATAATAAATTTCCTTATTAAAATTGACACACACAACTCAGTTATAATGAGTGAAGTATGTAACTTTACACATTTAACTTCTTGTCCAAGGTAGACTTACTCTCTCCCGCTCATAAAAAAGTAAACGGAGCAGTCAAACCAAATTAAAATTATTTAAATCCGAAAAACGTTTGGTAGTTACATTTAAAATAAATTGCGGATATTTCAGATACTTATATATTTTCCCGACTATATTTATATTTGGCTCTATGTAAACTATAATACGGCTTAAAGCAATTCTTGTGAATATTGTTTACAAGTGTTCGCATGGTCTAATATTGTTTGTATGATAGACCCATTTCAAGTGAGAAAGCTTTATTTGCTGAACTAAAAGTTTCCTCGATTGGTTCAGAAATTCTTCTAGCAGCACTTTTTAATTGACTTGTGGATAAGGAAATCATAAGTTTTGAACTTTTCTTCTTTTGGTTCAGGATTCAGATACAAGATTTGAGTGATTTGAATTTGGTTTTTCCTTTTATATATTGTACACTTATATATATTATACACTGATATATTATACACTGCGCATTGAACTACACCGGCTTCAGTGGGCGCTTCTATGCGCCCTCCGTCGTTGGTATTGTGTAGCAGAATCATCGGTGAAGTAAAATAACCAATAAAATGGCTACTAAACACAGGTTGGAAAAATTTAATAGTCCTTATTAATACCAGAGACGCTACAACGCTGCATTATTAAAAAAACTTGCAAAAAAGAAAAAAGCGGAGTTGTAAAAGATTGAAACTTTCCTCAATCTCTTCCTTCACTACCTGTCTTCTCTATCACTATCACACCTAGTAATAGTAGTAGGCATTTATTGCCTTCTCTTAAAAAAAAAACATTGGCATGTAGAAGAACTTATTTGTTGGAATAAATAAATAAATAAAAAATCTGTCAAAAAGCAAAGCTCTAGAGCTCTTTCAATAAGGCTACCTGCACCTACTCAGTTTTTTGCTTAGATTATAATTGTACTAATTCTTTTTTAGTCTGTCAAATTCTCCTTGTCTCTAGTTTTTGTTTTTGGTAATCCTTTTAACTATTAAGCTTTCAATTGAATATTCCACTAAAAACAGAACATGAAAACTCATTATTGAATTTTAATTGTCATGCAAATACTGTTCAATATTTTGGCCAAAAACTACGTGACCCCTTCAGGGATAATACATTATTAATGAGGGGAATATAGTCCGTAGAGACTTTTGCCAGACTTTAAAATATTAAAGTCTGGCAAAAGATATACAGCAAAGAAAGTGGTATTAGCAGTTTGTTATGTTAGTTGCAACACATATTGGGCCTTAATATATTACATCACATAAAAGGCTTTGTGTTTAGTCCTAAGTAAGGGCGTATAATATTATGATTAATTTTTGTACTTTTACGTGTAATAAATACGTTTTAAAAGAAAAATTTGCTTTTATAAATGCAAAATATATGAAAGTGGCAATACTGAACTATGTATTTGTATTTGAATATCAGGTGCAGATGGTGCTGGTCTCGTCTCCAAAATAATTAAGTAGCTGGCTACGAGGCGAAAAATGCTGCTGGCGGCATTTGAAATCGTGTGTTCGTGTAGCCTGCTGTGGTGAATGTGTTTAATGCATAACTTTGGAAAATTTTATAAATTTTAGTAAAGAAAAATTGTCGTATGGCGCCAAAGCTGTTTTTTTTACTTGAAACCTGTAAAATATTTACTAAATTTCTAGTTCATTAATGAACTAGTTTATAGTAATTATATTTTTATATTTAAGTAAAATTTTCTTAAATTAAGTAAAATTTTCCCATCAAATTCGGAGTTTCGTAAAAAAATTTTTTCATTTCTTATCTCAAATTTAGTAAATTGTCTTTAATTCTGGTACTTATTTTTATTTTTAATTAAATTCTGTAGCATATGATATCTTATTTATTATATCTTCATATTATATTCTTAATTAATTCACTATACATATGTACATATATATAAATTCCTTGAGTGGAGACAAGTATTGAACCAGCAACCTTCTGATTGATAGGCAAGCACTCTAACCAATTGCCTAACAAGGCAGCCTGAATAAACATAGAAATTATTGAGTTTTAAAATTTTATTTTATTCAAATATTCCTCGAAAATATCATAAATTTACTTAGATTTTTTGCTAAATGCAAGTTAATAATAAATTCTATAATTCAAAGAAAAAAATACCTAAAACTGGTAAATATTTTCCTAAAATTTAGAATGTCATCTTACATCTTTTAAATAAGTCAAATTTCATGAAGTAATCATGAGTAACTAATTTTCTAAAATTTATTTTTTGATTTAGAACAAAATTGACTAATCTTTAGTATACAATTTCCCTAAGTTTATAACCATTTTCCTATTTTTAGTAAATATTTCCTTTAAGTCAGTAAACATTTCCTTAAATGTAAGAAATTTTTTATGTATTTTTATGAACTATTTTTAAGGATATGAACTATTTATTTCTAACTCATATTAAGTAATTTTTACTAGATTTTTTTTTGTAAAAATTTACTTAAACTTAGAAAAAATTACTTAAACCTAGAAATTTTTTTTACTTAAATTTAGAAAAAACGTTTTCTTAATAATAGTATATGTCGATGTTGCAAAATTTTCTTTATGGCATTAGAACCTGCTTGAAAATACTTTTGTTTTTGCTTATCACGACTTATGTATTATTAGTAACTATCACTAAGTTTATGTCCGACACTGGCCGGGCCTAATTAATTATATTTTAGATTTAAGATTTGAATACTTATTGTTAGTTCATATTTCAAGATACAATAAATAAATACATATGTGTATAAAAAAAATAAGAAATTTGATATTAGAGACGTAATACCGGTCTGTTGACACTGGACATCTTTTACAATCCTCTGTTCATTACTTCTAATCTTTGATAGTACGCCTTGTTGGTCAAAGTAGTAAATAACTGCTTTCTGAAACATGTAAAAAAAAATCTTACTTTTGTTTCATTATATACATACATTATAAATTTGCAACATACTTGGCAAAACTACCAAGAAGCTGAAGACATGTAAAAAGTCGCTTTTATCGCGATATTATCCATAATCCATAATATTGATTAAAAATCGCCAAAAATGTAAAAGGAATGCAAAAAATTAAATAAAATTGCGAAATTTTGAAAATTGGCAAAAAGCTTCTAACAGCAGGATGATAACAAAGTCTAATAATGTTTTAAAACCTTCAAAACTGTTAGGACGGTAAAAACCACGCAAAAAGCCACTTTTATTGCACACTTTGCAAAAAATCGCCAGAAGTTGCAAAATTTTAAATAATCCACAATATTGATTAAAAATCGCCAAAAATGTAAAGAATGCAAAAAATTCAATAAAAATCGTTAAAACTCGCAAAAAGTTACTAACAGCGAGATGATAAAAAAGACAAAATTTTTTTAAAATCGGCAAAAGTGTCAGGAGGCTGTAAGCATCCAAAAAGTTGCTTTTATTGCGAAGTTTGCAAAAATTGGCGAGAAGTTGCAAAATCGGAAGCAAGCTGGAATAAGAGTGATTGCCTTCTTCAGAATCGCCTGAAATTTTTTGATTTTTTATGAAATTGTAACTTTCCTTATTTTACAATCACCCGAATCCACCATTAACATTTCTGCAATAAATTTTTCGCATAATGGCGAATATTTTTTTTTTATTTTTATTAATTTGAAACTATTTTCCTTATTTTTATTCTTTCTCTTCTTCTTTTTAAAGGTTTGACATATTTAAAAGTTTAACAACACTTACAAAAGGCCGTTCACAACTGCATAGTTACACTAGCAGTATTCTTATACAGGGTCCGCCATCTAACGTTTATTTTTTCAACTAGTGCTTATTTCGCGAACGGTAACACTTAGCTCATGTCTGATTTGACAGATATACGCTTAAACAACGCTGGTAAATATTGCTTACAGAAGATGCCGATTTTGCCCAAAAAAATCATCTTTTCAGATGAAGCTCATTTTGATCTTGGCGGGTATGTAAACAAGCAAAATTGTCGCATTTGGGGCACAAAAAACCCGCACGCATGCATTGAAAAGCCGACGCACCCAAAACGAGTCACTGTTTGATGCGGATTTTGGTCCAGAGGCATAATTGGGCCATTTTTCGAAAATGAGCAAGGAGTGGCCGTTACAGTCAATGGCGATCGTTATGGGGGCATGTTGAACGAATTTTTGTTAACAAAAATTGAAGAGGAGGATATTGGCAACATTTGGTTTCAACAGGACGGCGCTACGTGCCACACAGCCAAAGCTACACTCGATGTTTTGCATAGCATTTTCAAAAAAAAAATTATCTGGCGGACCCAGGAAGTTGCTCATTCATCATGGCCAACCGAATAAAAAATATTTGTATCAATCGTAATGAAATTTTTGAGACATTACACTGGGTCTTCACGTAGCAATATCGATTGAGGCAATTGTCAAATTTGACTGTGTCCATGAAATTTCCTACGTGTAGGCAGCGATTGCCATAAGTGTCAATCCATTGAGCAATGATTGCTATGCTGATTGCTCGAGCAATTTTTTCAAAACAGTGAAATGGAGGAATATATAAAAGTACATCATCCAAAAACATAATATAAGAAAAACTAAACATACATTTTTCGTATTTTTGCATTGGAAATATATGTATATTTAAGGCAATACCTGCCCTAAGAATGTGTAAAAATTGTAGAAAAAATTGCCGTACGTGTTCGCCTCTTCAAGCAAGAAGCAAAAAAATATATTATTCTGCCGACGTTATTGCTTGTTCTCAGCAATGAAATTGCTACGTGAAGACCCAGTGTTACTACGTTTTTAAAATAAAATTGGGCGAATATAATAAAATTAAATAATAAATTTAATAAGTCTTAATTTGGATTTTATTTATTATTTTGTTTATAATACTTTCATTGTATAAAGGTGTAGGAAAACAAAATAGATGCATATCGAATATAAATTGTTTCTTGTGTTTTTTATAAGTTTCTGAGCCTTCTCGCATATTATTTGGTATTTCCAAAGAACTTATCTATATTCTTAAATAATTTTTGAAAGTATGTGCATAAAATTAAAGGTTTAAAACTTTTCAAAAGCAGGGTTGAAGTCTACTGATGATTTGTTTAAGTGCCAATAGAATTCGAACTGAACGGAAATGTTTTCGTATTGTAATGTTAATAACATACAAATTCGAATAGTGTTCTTTTCGAATAGAGTTACATAATAGCCTTAGGCATACAATCATGTTTAGGCCATATTTTATATTAAAAATTTTAATTTTTTATGAGTTGAATTTACCCTGCATGCAAAATTTGCATAAATTATTTGCTTAAAAAAGGGAAAGGCTGCTATTACGATTACGATTGTAATCCCTGTGCAAACCCTAATCGGGACGCATTTATAAAGGGTTCTTAAAACAAATTTTCATACAAAGTTTTTCTTATTAAGTCTTTATAAAATCTTGATAATTTTTGTAAATGTCGTACTTGCTGCGACAAAATCAACTACATATGTATGCATTTTTTGCTAAGTTCTTAGAAGAGCAAAAAAACCCAGCAAAAATTTTTCAAAATTTTGTAATGGGTAGTAGTACTCTTTTAATGGCTTACAAAGTAACGAGTGATACTTATTTATCTAATTATTTCATTTGCATAATAATGACTGTCATGTGATGAATAAAATAAGAACTTATTTATATCACTACGTGAAAGTAGTTATTGTAGTACTTTCCAGTTAATAAGGAAATATATCTGGAGAAATTTTTTATAAAATTTTATTTATTTAAAATAAAATAATTAAAAAAAAATATTAGAAAAAAAAGCAAATTAATTTTCAATAAGTTTAAACAAAAATTTTATCTATATTATTTTGCATACTTGTAAGCAAAAAATAGCCCATTAAATTTTGAGTACTTTTAGGCAATCAGTAATCTATTAACTTTTGCATGTTTGTAGGCAAAAAGTATAGGGTACCGCATACTTTTTGAACTTCTCAAACAAAATAATGGGTTATTCTGTCAAATTGTAAGTACTTACGACTGAGGAGTACATACACTTTTTTGCATTCTAGTAGGCAAAGTTTTTTGCTGGGAAGTTTTATTTTGAAACTTTTCAATATTTTTGCAAACAGCAACGCTATATTGAAACATATTTAACATTTATATATGTAAGTATTACGTAAAATTAATCTTAAGTAATTGTAGATTTGGTAGGTATAGCGGAATTGCCTCAAAAAATAGACATATTTAATTTTGTTGTTCAGATTTAAAATTTAACTGGAAAAAATTGAATTCAAGCATTTTTTTTTTTCAAGTTGTTCTGAAGTTTGAACATACAGGCAAATCTCGGTATAACGAATCTCGTTTTAACGAAAATTCGATATAACGAACGTCCAAATATTTTACAAAAGTTGAGAAAAAAAATATTCAGGGATTCTAATGTACCAATTCTGTTTTGTTGGAGTCCATGGATGACGAAAATACCGTTGGTTTTTTTAGGTCACTTCATAAAGTGATTTTATAACGGTAAATGTAGTGAAAAACGGGGTTTCTTAGCTTTTCAGATTTAAACAGTTGTAACTTCTTTGTTTCCCAACGGATTTCTTTTAACTTTTCGTTGGTTAAAAGGCTCGAATATTATCTTTCAATAAAGATATATTTTTTGTAAATCGACTAAGAAATGGCTTAGTTACAGTCGTTGAAGTGTACAAAAAACCAATTAAAAAAGTATTCTTTTGTTTTCCTCAGGCTATAAGTTGCTTATGAGTTACAAAAGAATACTTTTTAATGGATTTTTTGTACACTTCAACGACTGTAACTTAGCCATTTCTTAGTCGATTTACAAAAAATATATCTTTATTGAAAAATAATATTCTATTCTTTTCACCAACGAAAAGTTAAAAGAAATCCGTTGGGAAACAAAGAAGTTACAACTGAAAATCTAAGAAACCCCGTTTTTCAGTACATTTACCGTTATAAAATCAGTTTATGAAGTGACCAAAAAAAACCAACGGTATTTTCGTCATCCATGGACTCCAACAAAATAGAATTGGTACATTAGAATCCCTGAATATTTTTTGTGTATCACAGTGTTATGGGAATAAGTTGCTTGGGAGTAAAATTGTTTCCCATCCCAAAAAATTGGTATCGCGAATATATTGGTAGTTAAAAGTGTTTATTGTGAATTACCTCACAACAATTTTTTAAAGGAAAATACAAATACATAAATAATTAATAGCGTGTATCTTCGTCTTTTGGTGCTGGAAGAGGAGAAACAGTCGAACAGGCTGTTCATCAACTTGTTTAATTCATTCCAAAATTTTGCCACATCCTCTTTTTTTTCCTTTTGGAACCCTTTCGCATATGAAGGTTTTGCTACCATCGCTTCCACCATGTAATTCCTTAAATAAAAAAAATGTACTTGTTTTTATAAAATCAATTAAAAGCAATTTATAACTTATATGCTACCGTCTTGTTCCCATTGGCATGTGTTCCGAACTGGTTTTACAAAATAATTCTTGGGTGTAAGCATTGGCAATGCCATATTTCTTATGTTTGTGAATTCGCTCCCAAAAAATTTGTTTTGGGAACGATTCACAATAAGAAATCAGAAAATTTGGGATTTTTTTTTTATGGGAATAGTTGTTTGCGATAGGGGTGATTAACTACAATATATAGCGAATAATATCCTAATTTTATACTGGATATAACGAATGATAAAGAAAAAATTGCAAAAAACAAACAAAAACTTACTAGCATCATATTTGTAACATTTAGTTCTACTTTATATAGCGAATGTTTTGATAAAGGTGTGCTCTGTATAACGAACGGCAAAAAAAATATTAAACAAATTCTACAGTACAGTATTTTACCAAAAAAAAAATTTTGATGCCGTTAGGGTGTATTTGGTATCTTATTTAAAAAAAAAAAAATGCCATCATTCTTCTTATTGTATTGCATCATGTCTACAGTAATAAAAGTTAAAATAACACTTGAAAAAAAAACTTTGCGATATAATTAAATTTTCGTTTTAACGAAAGGGCCTGACATTATATCGTTCGTTATACCGGGATTTGCCTGTATTTTCAAATAAAAAATCAAACAGCATACATATTGGGCCTAATTACGAGTGTTGTATTCCGACTACGACTACGACGATATTGTATTAGATTAAAGAAAAACTTTTAGAATATTATTTAGTGTAGTACAAAATCGTCGTAGTCGAAGTCATAATACGACACTCGTAATAATGTCGAAGTCGTAATACATCACTCGTAATAACGAATATGTTCAAACCTTGTCAAATGCGTAATTTATTTATTGATTAAATAAATAAAATATTAAAGATAAATAATAAAGGTGAATTTTTAAAAAACAAAATCTTATTAAAATCGTGAAAATACCCTGTAAAAAATTTCAAAAAAGGTAATCGGGTTTGGAATTAAACATATTTGGTGGAAGCCGTTATTTACTGGATTACCAACTTAATGATTTTAACAAGGCATGAGACTAAAATAATCGACTCTTGAGAAGTTCTTACTTTTTTTATTTGGCAACTTGTTCACGTAATCTATTTAATCTAAAACAAGTAAGAGGCTATATTCGGCTGTGCCGAATCTTATATACCCTTTACCAACGTACGTACATATATGTATATAGTATACAGACACATACATACATATTTGTTTTGTGAAAAAATGTATCATTTTTTTAAAGTTTCCATCTTTGGAGCTGTAATTTTCTTTCAGAAGCATAAAATATATTCAATTTATAAAGAAAAAGAACAAAATTTTTAGACCTATTTAATTTTACATAACACAAAAAGTGTGAGTTTTCCAACCCTGGAGTCATAATTTTGGATTTTTTTGATTATTGATACCAATCTAATTCTTTAAAAAATACATAAAATATGTTAAGTGAAAAAAGCAAAAACGAAATAAGGAAAAACTTAAGGTCAGATTTTGTAAATTCAAACGATTTTTTCGTTTTGAAATTTGTATGGAAAAAATATTTTTTGAAAAGAATTTTCGTTATTTTTCATACAAATTTGAAACGTTTAGAAACAAAATTTTTTACAACATCTGCTTATTAGTTTCATTTAATTCCTTTAATATTAAAAACTTCAGTAAAGTGCGACTTTGAATCGCGCACGAAAGGTAGGCTTTTTTGAAGTTTTTTTTCAGTTTAAACGATTTTTTCAGTTTTGTCGCTTTTTTCTCGTTTTGGCGATTTTTTTCTGTTTTTGGAGGTTTTTTTCTGTTATTGGGATTTTCTTCATTTTGTAGATTTTTCTCATTTTGACGATTTTTTTTCATTTTTGCGATTTTTTTCTGTTTTTGGGTTTTTCTTATTTAGGAGTTTTTTTTTTTCATTTTGCCGACTTTTTTCTGTTTTTTTTTTGGTTTTTTTTCGTTTTGGCGATTTTTTTCATTTTGGCGATTTTTTTTCATTTTGGCGATTTTCTTTCATTTTGGCGATTTTTTTTATTTAAGCAATTTTTCCGGTTTTTCGCGATTTATTTTAGTCCTAGAAATTTTTTTTAATATGGCGATTTTTTTCTGTTTTTGGGTTTTTTTCATTATGGCGATTTTTTCCTGCTTTGGGGTTTTTTTTTTATTTAGGCGATTTTTTTCTCTTTTTTGGGGTTTTTTCATTTTGGCGATTTTTTTTCATTTTGTCGTTTTTTTCCTGTTTTGGGTTTTTTTTTCATTTTGGCGAATTTTTCATGTTTTTTTGGGGTATTTTTCGTTTTGGCGATTTTTTTTTGTTTTTCGCGATTTTTTTCGGTTTGGCGATTTTATAATTCCTTGATTTTTTAGTTTTACCGTTTTTGAAAATTTCAAGAGTTTTGCTTTTACGGTTTCCAAGATACAGCAAGTTGTCAAAATTGCATAGTCAAAATTGCATTAACTGATGGAACACCCTTTAATTTAAATTTTTTGAAATTTCTGTATAAAAATACACTAACCTTACAAATTTCAAGTGTATATACATATAATTGTATGTATATTACATGGGATTTTAGAATTTTTCGCTGCTCGTTTTGGAACACCCTTTAATTTCCAATTTTCATGTATTTGTTGTTGTAGACTTAAAATACCAATTTTAGTCGTACTGAAGTGTAAAATAAATTTATTTATTAAAAAAAAATGAAAATTTGTTTTCGGTAGTTACTTTTATATGGCAAAATATAGTTTACGTTTTCCAGCTCTGCAATGGTCTGCCCGATTTTGCTGAATTTCAATACCAATCTAAGTTGGACCATTTCTGATACATCAGTCCAAGAACGAAGTCTCTAGCTTTTCTGGGAGCTTCGGAAAACCGATTTCACGTACACCGGACGGACGGACGGACAGACGGACAGACGGACATCGCTTATTCGTCATCGCTATTCATAAGGACCCAGAATATATATATTTTTTTGGTCGCAAATTAAAATTGTGGAAATTACACACGGAATGACAAACCTATATATACCCTTTTCCATTTTTGGTAAAGGGTATAAAAATTATTCTCCTCATTTAGCAACTTGTACATAATTTGTTTAAATTTTAGGTAATGTGATTTGTAAACGAGTAGTGAAATAATCGGTAATCAGAAAAGTAAGTCATTATATGGCAAGTATTTCTGATGGTAATGTGTAATTTTTTGCTGGGGAGGTATTCAGAAAACTATTATTACAAAACAAAAGAATTGCATTTTCCTTTTTATTTTAAAACTATTGTTTTGAAGCTTGAAATACACTTGAATTCAATTGTAATACAAGGTTTAATTGCAGTATATTTCAAGGCTTGAATTACACTGCACTACAACTGAATTTTTCGAATTGAATTCAAGCTCCCTTTCCATTGGAGAATGCTATTGAAGCAAAATTGCTTGACTTTAACTTTTGAGTGTAAGATTTTTCTTTAAAGAGTATGTACTATCTTATAGAAAAACTTCATAGCATGAAAAATAATAAATTTGACTTTATAGTATCATAGCGATCCGGTATACTAACATCAGCTTTATATTATGCTCGATTATTATAGCTACGAGATGAATACGAAAAATGTGCCACCTAGTTTTAATATTTGTAAGGAACTTTCAGGAGATGTCAAACGAAATCGATGTGCGTAATTCCAAGAGTAGTGAAATGTAGCACATTTGAAAATCTATGTTTATTCAGCATATTCCTGATTTACCCTCCTGCCATACAATGTTTGTACCCTTGCCAAATGACATCAATATGAGCAATTGTCAATTTACCAAAAGTATGTAAGTTTGTATGCCAACATAGAAGATGAGCCAAAAGAGTAGTTAAACTAAATTGTTTTTGGCTTTGTCAACCAAAATATCTACCAACTTTAACTGCAACCCATGAATTGAATGTCTGGAGACGATGCTCATATAATGCTGCCAGACAATTAAGCACGTACGAAATACATTGAAAGGTAAATCAGCAGCAACAACAATATCAACAACAATGATGCTTATTTTCGCTAATTTTAGCTGCTGTTGCTGGTCATATTCCAAGTTATACGAGTAATTACGAATTTTTAATGCCAGAGGTGTTCGTTCGTGCAGCTGGGCTGCAGGCTGATTTCTTCTCTCTTGTATTCTGCTATTGGACACCAAGACAATTGTTGATAATTAAATTATAAAATTTGAATTTTATTGAGCCCATTAAGAAAGTGTAGTATTTTTCATCATATTTATCTATAAAACTACATTTACCATGGTATTGATATTTAGCATTTAAGCTACACAGAAAAAATCTCGTATGTACGAGTAATAATGAATAAAATGGTTCGTAGTTTATCAAATAAAAAAATTGTTATATCAGCAGGGTTTTTATTCAAATCTACTTAAAAATTCTTCAAATCGAATCTTTTTTAGATAAATAAACATACAATTTTAGTAGAAAATTAATTTTAGATTTACATGTTGGTGTGAATAAAATATCTTAAAATATACCAAAAAAAAAACTAGTCAAATTAACACATATATAGTTAAAAGGGTAGTAAGTTTTCGTAATCGACTTTAGTAGAAACAATAGAAACATTTATTATAAAAGAAATAAAACTTATTTAAATAGTTTGTAGTAAATTCTATGCTTAAGATGTCCTTACATTGTATTACAAAGTATTACAGATTGCCTAGAAATAATATAAAATCCTGACAACTTCAAATTTATAAAATGCATGGCATATTATAGTGATAGGTATTGTGCAAAGAAGAACTTGCTCAAAATTTTTATCTCACAACTTTTAATGGCCGAAGTTTTGGATAGGAACTTTTAAAACTTGAAATTTCTAGTGTGTCTTATTTCTATTCATGATCACTGGGCCAGTTTAACACGCATATTAACATAAAGTAATGGGTTAAAGTGTGATGGGTGTTGGATTGTGCACCTTAAAAAAGCACTATTGTGCCATTGCAACGAGCCGAAAGTGTGTATTCAATTTGGTTAGAGTCGTCTGGAAAGAAATATGTAAAATATTGAGTAAATTTTAGTGGGCGTGACCCCACCTAGTTTTCTAAATATATTTACATATTAAAGTCTGCTTAGCCGAAGTACATAAATAAAAAGGAAATACCCAATGTACATACAAAGTTTCAATGGGGTAGCTGGGTGATTTACTTTTTGGAATTTCCGAGTGAGTAACTCAATTAGGACTATTTATATACAAAATGTCAGCTCTCTACAGTATAATATTACGTAAAATTTTTATGGGCCTGGCCCCGCCCAACTTTCTATCTGCTACTGCTTATGGAAGAAGCTAATGAGAAATATGTAAATACATAAGTAATAGACTAAAAACTGCTAAGCCGAAGTACATGAAAGAAAAAGCTATGATTTGTGGGTGTAGTTACGACCACTTTTCAAAACAGGAAACTTTCACTTTGGATAAGTTCATTTTGAGTTTAAAGTGATTGTTTGCGCTCCCTGATTGAAACTTCCTTGTTTTTATACCCTTTACCAAAAATGGAAAAGGGTATATATAGGTTTGTCATTCCGTGTGTAATTTCCATAATATTAATTTGCGACCCATAAAATTTATATATTCTGAATCCTTATGCATAGGGAAGACGAAATACGTGAAATCGGTTTTTCAGAAATGTTCCAACTTAGATTGGTATTGAAATTCAGCAAAATCGAGCAGACGATTGCAGAGCTGGAATACTTAAACTTCATATTGCCATATAAAAGTAACTACCGAAAACAAATTTTTATTTTTTTTAATAAATAAATTTATTTTACACTTCAGTACGACTAAAATTGGACTTTTAAATTAAAAAAATATAAAAAAAATAAAAAGACGTTTCCAGGATTGGAAAACTTTAACTTTTTGTGTTATGGAAAATTAACTATGTCTAAACCTATGCAGGGTAATTTTCTCGAGCACCGTAAGAGTTAGAGAAATTTGGACACAGTGTGTAAACCTTTGGCCGCTACAACAACAAATACATTAGAATTGGAAATTAAAGGGTGTTCCAAAACGAGCATCGAAAAATGTTAAAATCCCATGTGATATACATACAATTGTATGTACGTATGTATATACACTTGAAATTTGTAAGGTTAGTGTATTTTTATACAGACTACAAAAATTAACACTAAAATTTCAAAAAATTTAAATTAAAGGGTGTTCCATCAGTTAATGCAATTTTGACAACTTGCTGTATCTTGCAAACCGTAAGAGCAAAACTCTTGAAATTTTCAAAAACGGTAAAACTAAAAAATCAAAAAATTATAAAATCGCCAAATTGAAAAAAATCGCCAGAAACAAAAAAAATCGCCAAAATGAAAAAAGCACCAAATTACAAATATAATGTCTAAGACTAAAATAAATCGCGAATAACCGGAAAAATTGCTAAAATGAAAAAAAAATCGCCAAAATGAAAAAAAATTACCAAAATGAAAAAAAGTCCCCAAAATGAAAAAAAACGCCAAAATGAAAAAAAAATCGCAAAAACGAAAAAAAACCCAAAAACAGAAAGATATCGCCAAGATGCAAAACAGCCCCAAAAACAGGAAAAATCCCCAAAATTAAAAAAAAATCGCCAAAATGAAAAATATCTTCAAAATGAAAAAAGCCCCAAAAACAGAAAAAATTCGCCAAAATGAAAAAAACCCCAAAATAGGAAAAAATTGCCATAATGAAAAAAAATCGCTAAAATGAAAAAAATCTCCAAAATGGAAAAAAAACCCAAAAAAAATCGCCAAAATGAAAAAAACGCCAAAATTAAAAAAATCGCCAAAATGGAAAAAACCCAAAAAAAATAATTGCAAAAATCCAAAAAAAATCGCCAAAATGAAAAAAAAATCGCCATAATAAAAAAACACAAAAAAGAAAAAATTGCAAAAATTAAAAAAAAAATGCCAAAATGAAAAAATCTCCTAAATGATTATAAACCCCCAAAAACGGAAAAAAATCGCCAAAATGAAAAAAAGCCCCAAAACCAGAAAAAAATCGCCAAAATGAAAAAAGAATCGCCAAATTAAAAAAAATCTTCAAAATGAAAATAAACCCCAAAAAAAACAAAAAAAATCGCCAAAATGAGAAAAAGCGACAAAACTGAAAAAATCTTTTAAACTGAAAAAAAAACTTAAAAAAAAGCAATAAGCCACATTAAAAATGCTTAGAACCGAATGTGCGGAACCCTTCGTGTGCGAGTCAAAGTCTCACTTTACTGAATTTTTTAATATTAAAGGAATTAAATGAAACTAAGTTCTTTCTTATTACGTTTTTGCTTCGTTCACTTAAAATATTTTATGTATTTTTTAAAAAACTAGATTGGTATCAATAATCAGAAAAATCCAAAATTATGACTCAAGGGTTGGAAAACTTACACTTTTTGTGTTATGTAAAATTAAATACGTCTAAATAATTAATTTTTCCTTTATAAATTAAATATATTTTATGCTTCTGAAAGAAAAAATTGGCCTATACAATTATAAAAATGGTTTTCATGGAAATAAAATGGAAAATTTGAACTTTTTTTTGATAATAGAGTAACTAAATAAAACAAAGTTTTTCTTTTTTCCTTGTTGCTTTGTTCACTTAACATATTTTATGTATTTTTTAAAGAACTAGATTGGTACAAGGAATTAGAAAAATCATAAATTATGATTCCAGGGTTGGAAAACTTACACTTTTTGTATTATGTAAAATTAAATAGTTCTAAATTTTTTTTTCCTTTATAAATTTAATATATTTTATGCTTCTGGAAGAAAAGTTTGGCGTATAAAATTTGAAAAATTAAAATTACAGCTCCAAAGATGGAAACTTTGATTTTTTTTTAAGTATTATAGTATAAAATTAATTTATTTTTATTTCTTTATTCACTTAACGCACTCTTTTAATTTCTTAAATCAGAAAAATCTAAAAGGTTGATTCCAGGGTTGGTAAATTTATTGTTTTTCTACAAAAGTAACTAGGTCAAGTTAGTTTTTTCTTTTTATTTACAAGTTTTATATACCTTACGACTTAGAATGGAATAGTTTGGTATAGAAATTAAAAAAATAAAAGACATAGCTCCAGAGCTGGGAAACTTAAATTTTTGCTGGTACATAAAACTAATTATTTCTTTGGTAATTCTATATTTTATAAAGAAATAAATTATTATTAAGAAACTCAGAAATATGGTTACAGGGTTGGAGCTTAAAAAAAAGTTGCGGTAAGAAAAATAACCAAAAATATTTTTTTTTCAGTTAAACAGATTCCATGTTTTAGGAAAATCATTACTCAAGATTTTTTATACATAGTTAATTTTTTATGGATATCTAAGCTAATTGAAGTATAAACAAAGGTTTGTGCTTATTGTGCTATTAATTTTTAGTAAATGGAGATAAAACTAAGACTTATCGCTAAAGATAAATTAAAGGACATGTTCCGTTTAATTTTCCTGATACATTTCCTTTCTGCTGAACAAATTTCAAAAAAATCCTGTAGCAATAAACCGTTTACATAATACCACGATGTATACCATTTGCAATGGGAACTTTAAATCAAGACACTAAGCAGTTTTGCAACATCAATGATTATTAAATACGGGAAAATATAAAACAAGTTAGTTTACTTGGTATGGAGGTGCAATACTAAGAATATTTTAGAGTTATTAAATAGCTGCACGGTTTTTGAATAGCTCGAGAGCGAGTAAATAAGCTCCATTTTTTTGGTATAATTTAATAATATAAAATAATTTTATCAAATTTTTTAATCGAAAAATACTGAAAGGTCACTACTATTAATTGCTTTAGAGAAAAAAATTATAAATTTTATCACAAAACAAATATGTATGTATGTGTCTGTATACTATATATATGTACGTACGTTGGTAAAGGGTATATAAGATTCGGCACAGCCGAATATAGCACTCTTACTTGTTAGATATATCTTAGTCATCTCTGATCTAGATCAAATTTCAGCTCTCTAGTGCGAATTTGAGTTTTAAAGGCGTGGCCGCGCATACCGGATAAAACTCGTTTTAATATTTTTCCATTGGTTTACTCATCTACACTTACTTGTGTATAAAATGTCAGCTCTCTAGCGTGAATTATACCTTTCAATTTTATGAGCATTACCCCGCCCAATATTTTAAACTCACGATTTTGTTGTGAACAGCGCTTATATTTCATGCTAATTTTCGTCTAAGATATTTTAGGCCGAAGTAGATTAAACACAAAACTAACATTTTATGGGAGTAATCACGCTCACTTCTTAAGGTGATAGTTAGTATTGCATAGTGCAACGTGTATTCAAGGTTTGACTTAAATGGTTTGAGATAAAATTTGTTTATTAAGTTTTTAATTGCGAGCAATATTAGCGTGACCTCGCCCATTCTGGTAAAGTTTTTTGGATTTTCAGATTGTTATAGTTGATTTCTCAGGTCGACCTACATGTGTATACAATTTCAGCTCATTAACGCAACTGTTAATTTTTATGGTCGTAGCCCTTTGACTAAAATTTTCGGGTTATCATGTTTTTCTAGTTTTTTTCTCACCTAGACCTACTTTTATATCCAATATCAGCTCCTTAGCGCAACTTTAATTTTAAATTTGTATAAGCGTAATGCCGTACATCTTTCCAAACTCAAGATTTTCTTCGGCCTGTGCTTATTATTCGTGTCAAGTTTCGTTGGGAACGGACAATAATACATAAATACATAAAAACTATATCTAAATATGCTGAGCCATAGTACCTGAGATATGTATGGGCGTGTCTACGCCCACTTTTGTAATGAAAAATTTATAGCCTTTATCGCAGTATATATTTCAATAAAATAACTTCCGTTAAGCGAATTAGGTTTGTTTTTTACATTCTGAACTTTGTGGACGTAGCCCCGTCCCCTGGCTAAAATGTCAGTATTTTCAAATTTTTCTAGTTAATTGCTCACCAGATCTACGCATTTACCAAATTTCAGCTCTATATCTATAGCGGAAGTGCTTCATCAATTTGATGAGTGTGTCAGTGGTCAGTGGTTAGTGGTCAGTGAGTATGTCTTAAAATTTTCACTTTTTGCATCTCCATATCTCAAGAAGCTTTCATTCTCATGCTCATTATGGATTAAATTTAATAATCTTACGATTGCCGGGAACAAAGTTATGATGGCGGTAAAAACATGGCGAACGGCTTCGTGTAAATATACACACTGTAATAACAAAATATAATTTTTTTTAGCAGTAGCTGATGGTTGCAGTTGTACAATATTTTCAAAAACAACATGACTATTTTTTGACTTGATTTTTATTGTTTTTGTAAAAGTGTTAAAACCTTCAATAAATACCATTAATGCTACCAATATTTACTTTGAAATACACCTCTGGTGTGATGAGAATACCTAAATTTCTAAAATGTATTAGAAAATAAACATTTACCGACTGCTTGTCGAATTTTCTATCCGCATTCTCTCCTACCCGATACATTTTACGTGTACATGATAAGATTTTGTAAGACATTGTACTCGTATTACCATGTAAAGACACCTTTAATATACTTTGTTGACTATCTGTAACGAATAATGTTATGTTAACTACACATTTGACATTTCTTGTGTTGTCATTTTCAAAATGTGTGCAACGCTGATAACATTATGTTTTTTATATGGAAAGCAATGACAAACAATGAAAAATATCGGATATGAGAAACGTAGCCACTAGTACACACTATCGTGTTGTCACAAAATGTCATAGTGTGTACTCGACATTAAGCTTTGAATACCAAAGTGCCATCATTCAGCATTAAATCCTTTGTCAAGCACAATCAAAGTAACCTTAAACCGCCAAACAGCAAAAATAAAAAATATATTAAAAAAAAATTATTAGATACGACCTACATATGAATGTAACTAGAAATCCATTGTCGAAGAAAGAAGCAATAATATGTAAGTATGTATCGTAGGTTCGTAGTATTGCTAAGAACAGTGGAGCAAATTGTTGTATTGCTTATTTTGTCCACTACATGATTTTGGGATGGACCTAAACTAAGACCAAGCTGATGTAGTCACGATATATTTACATATATCTTTAATACAAATTATTTTATTGCAAATAAATTAAACAGATTTATTTTACGGCCTGTCCCACGATGTTACGAAATCGTTCGATCGAATACTTATATTGAAAACAACAAAAAATTGTCTAATGTTATTGTTGTTTGCAATTAGGGATACCAATCCCGAAATCCCGATCCCAGTTCTCATTTGCAATGCCCTTAGCTTCACTGTCTCAGCAATTTTCCGATACAATAAATATTTAACAATATTTCATACAAAATAACAAAAAACGAAAAACTAAAAATATACTCGTACACATGGTATGCCTTACACTTTTTTTAACACTACAATAATAAAATTTATGTCCCTTGATAGCAATCTAGTAATTCAGCAACAACAGCAAAATATTTTGGACCTAAGAAAAGACTGGCTTACATGCACAAACAAACAACTGAAAGAGGAGTTCCAAGTATGCTGCCAAAAAAAAAAAAACAAATAAATCTAACTACAATTTAAAATTGCAAACCTGGAAAATTTCAATTTATGATCACACAAGATATGTAAATAGCAACACAGTCAGTATATACGAGTATGTCATGAAATAGAAAAAGTGAAATCCATCCATAATCGGTCGTATGCAGCCATGATTGTAAAAAGTCGTGCGGTCGTAGATCATACCGAAATGAGAGTATCTAAATATTTTTCATAACTTAAACAAAATTGTTTAACATACACGTAGTTTCAGATCAATTATTTTTAGAGTTCGATCGAATTGATTTTTTTAGGACGATGCAGATTAACATTCTAAACTAACTTAATTTAAATTTTTAAATAAAATAGAATTCTATAAAAAATTATTTTTTCTTAAAAAATATTTCATCAAATATAAAGAATTTACATTAAAAGCGCCTTAAGTCTTGAACATAAATATTCCTTGAGCAATACTTTAAATATTGAAATTCTATGACAAGATTTTACCTCATTCGCTAATTCATAATATTTCACTGCACCCATATAGTCAATGCGTTATTTTGATTTTATGAAATTGTGCAGCCATTGTGCTTAGACGCCTACAAAATGGGTAAATTCAGTAAAGTGCGACTTTGACTCGCGCACCTATGGTTCCGTACCTGAAATAATTTGTTTTTGTTTATTTTTCGCTTTTTTCTCATTTTGGCGATTTTTTTTAATTTTGGCGATTTTTTTTCATTTGGGCAATTTTTTTTTCATTTTAACGATTTTTTCCATTTTGGCGATTTTTTTCATTTTGGCGATTTTTTTCATTTTGGCGATCATTTTCATTTTGGGGATTTTTACATATTGGCGATTTTTTCATTTTGGCGATTTTTAACTTTTGGCGATTGTTCCGGTTTTTCGCAATTTATTTTCGTTGTAGAAATTTTTTTTAATTTGGTGCTTTTTTTCTTTTTGGCGATTTTTTTTAAATGTATATTTATTTTATAAATTTGGGATTTTTTTATTTTACCTTTTTGAAAATTTCAAGAAGTTTGCTCTTACGATTTCTAAGATACAGCAAGTTGTCAAAATTACATTAAGTGATGGTACAACCTTTAATTAATTTTTTTTTAAATTTTAGTGTTCAGTTCTAGTCACAAAGTAGACCAGAGTTGAAGAAAGTGACTTATGAAAAAAGCTAAAAATCATTTGTGGCGCAAAGTTGCCAAAATAATCAAAATAAACAAGAGAAAATGTGTACTTTGTAAAATGAACACGTGTACATACATACATACGTACATACATACACATTTACAAAATTAAATTGAAGAATTTGTTTCATTTAATTAAAAAAAAAACGAATGTGAAAAAGATTATTTGTATTAAAAAGTTATTAAAATTTGTTTGCAAGTGATTCCTGATTTAACTTTAAGCATTTTCATTGCAAAATTTTAATTTTTACCTTTTATTTACAAAAATCACTCGGCGAATAAGACCACAAAGTGTTAAACGAAAAACATTTCAACAAGTAAACAATTTTACAAAATTAGATGAAAGAATTTGTTGTGTTAAATTAAGAAACAAAGTGCGAAATAGCTTATAAATATTAAAAAGGCAATTGCAAATTGTTTTAAGATGATTGCAGATTTCATTTGAAGCATTTTCATTAAAAATATTAATTTTTATCATTTATTTACAAAAATCGTCAAGCGAATGAGGTTACAAAGTATAAATTGAAATTAAGCTACAAAATTCCACCACGAAAGAAGGTTAAAGAAGACGCAGTGACAGAGTGAGCGAGAAATCCGAACACACAAATTATCTTCCGTCTCGTGTCATCTCTGGTATACCATGTGGTTCTAGTTGAACCTTCATAGTGAACAGACGTTATAGCGGATTTTTTTACATACATACGAAATAAAAATAAAAAATTAAAAAAAAACAACAATATCAAATATCATAAAAAAAAATATTCTTAATAAATACAATTCATCTTGATAAATAAGCTTATTGGCCTTACTAATATTTTTTACATAGCAAGAGATAATAAAAACAAAACAACCGCAAGCAAACACAAACAAAGTACCTTTGAGGAATACTCTATATGAGTACCTCAAAGGAAAATAAATTCAGTAAAGTGCGGCTTTGACTCGCGCACGAAGGGTTCCGTACGTTTTTTCAGCTGAAATAATCTCTTTTTTTTCGCTTTTTTCTCGTTTTGGCATTTTTTTTTAATTTTGGCGATTTTTTTTCATTTTGGCGATTTTTTTTCATTTTGGCGATTTTTTCATTTTGGCGATTTTTCCGGTTTTTCACAATTTATTTTCGATTTGGAATTTTTTTTAATTTTGTGCTTTTTTTCGTTTTGGCGATTTTTTTTATTTCGGCGATTTTTTTTTCGGTTTGGCGATTTTATAATTTTGGGATTTTTTTGTTTTACCGTTTTTGAAAATAAATTTCAAGAAGTTTGCTCTTACGGTTTCCAAGATACAGCAAGTTATCAAAATTACATAGTCAAAATTACATTAACTGATGGTAATTCCTCTAATTAAAAGTTTTTAAACTTTAGTGTTAATTGTTGTAGTCTGTATAAAAATACACTAACTTTACAAATTTCAACTGCATATACATACAATTGTATGTATATTACATGGGATTTAAACATTTTTCGTTGCTCGTTTTGGCACACCCCTTAATTTCCAACTCTCATGTATTTGTTGTTGTAGCGGCCAAGGGTCTACACACCCTGTCCAAATTTCAGGTACGTAGCCCTTTCGGTTCCCGAGAAAATACCCTGTGACGGACAGACGGACAGCGTAGCGAAAACAATAGGGTTTATTTTCACCTTTGGTGTACGAAACCCTAAAAATTGTGAAGTGAGCTCCTACGGCAGAAATGTCTATTTTACTGCGAGTTCTGAAACTCTCATTGAAAACATTAAAAATCAAAAATTAAATGATAGCCTTTTTCTAACGGAAAAGCCACTTTTTCGTCAGCGATCAACTTCGCTTTGTCCAATGCCAACTAGTGAAACGTTAACATTACAATTGCCTAGTACTTCTTCATTTAAGCCAGCGACATCATCCGCTTCGGGCTCGCGTTTATCACTTAACCAAGTTATCAATATAGATAACAGTAGTTCAAAACCAAAGATACAAGTAGGAATGGACCGATATATAACTGTTTTAAGGCGCAGGCGAAGCCCAAATTCGACTAAAATTGCATCTGCTTCAAAGATGTCTAGGGATAACAACGCATCATCTACCAATCGTCGAAATCGTTTTTCAGTATTGCAAGTCAATGACGACAAGCCCGCTGCATCATCGCAAAAATCTTTTAAGCCACCACCTGAGAGAAAAAAATTCTAACTCGCTTTTAAAAAAACTACTCTCGACCATTGGTGAAAATACTTTTCACATTATTCCAATTAAACGACGAAATATTGATGAAACTAAAATCCAAATATGTGGAGAAAAAGATTTCCGAAAAATTGTTAATGAATTTGAAAAAGCTAAGACAAATTTTTACACATACTAACTTAAAAGGCCTATAGATCGTATTAAAGGGCATAGATTCATATGTTGAGCCCGAAGAAGTAAAATGTGCACTTATCGACAGAGGATTTAAAGTAAAAAATGTTACTAATATAATTAACAGAGAAAAGGTCCCCAACCCCTAATTCGGGTTGAACTGGAACCGAATGACATAAAATTGAAAAAAAATGAAACCCTTCCAAATTATAGCGTAAAATTTCTCTTACACCCAAAAATCACAGTTGAAGAACCACATAAGCCATACAAAAACTTACTGAAATTTACCTACACGTTGTGTTATCTGCGGTGAATTGCATGGTACTGCTAGCTGTACTAAGCCAAAGGATCAAACTGGAAAAAAATGCAGTAATTGTGGAGGTAATCACAGCGCTAACTACAGAGGATGCCCTGCATATTCTTTCGTTAAACAGGCTATGGGTCAATAACCTAAATTAGATCCAGCTCAATCAGCAATCGCTAACTCCGCCACTTTTCCTCAAACTAGCCAACCAGTAACTTCACGTGTATCGTATGCCGATGCTGCTAAGACTAGTTCTATTTCCACACAAAATATTCCACCGCCAAATAATTCAACGAATGAAAACTCAAGCTTTAACTTTAGTCGTCTTGAAGCTACTATTGAGAATCTGGTGCTAACTGTAAACAACTTTACAACAAATATGACTAGCATGATGCAAGAAATGCTGAGAATGCAGAATACTCTGCTTCAAGCATTAGTTAACAAGCCATGAACACGTTAAAACTATGCTTCTGGAACGCAAACGGCATTCGCCAACATAAAAATGAACTTGAGCACTTCCTCACGGAAAAAAATATTGATATAATGTTGGTCTCTGAGACTCACTTGACTTCGAGAAGCTGCTTTAAAATAAATGGTTACATTCTATATGATTCAAAAGACCCGAGAGGGAGAGCATGCGGTGGATCAGCAATTCTAATTAAGTCAAGACTCAAGAACTATATCCTTGAGAACGTTAGTGAAGAATATATGCAAGCAACGAATATTTTCGTAGAACATTTTTGTGCGAATTTCGTGATATCATCAATTTACTCACCTCCCAGATTTTCAGTTACCGAAGATCAGTATGAGAAGTACAAATCGCTTGGTTCTTGCTTCGTGGCAGCTGGTGACTACAATGCAAAACATACGCACGGGGGCTCGCGTCTTGTTACACCTAGAGGTAGAGCGTTGTTTAATACAATTTCAAAAATGGGCTTAGATGTCATTTCGAGTGGGGAGCCTACTTACTGGCCTACTGACGTAAGAAAAATTCCAGATGTTATATATTTTGGCGTCACGAAAAATATCCATAGGGACTTAATTCACGTAGAGGGCTCTCTAGATCTGTCCTCCGATCACTCTCCCACAATAGTTACAATTTTCAAACCCCTAAGGAGTGATTTAACTAAATCATAAGCGAAAATGATTAATAAGGTCAACTGGCTAGGATTCAAAAAATATATTAGTAGTCACTGCGTAGAAAACATTCAGTTTAGATCACCTGATGATATTAAATTTAATATTGCCAATCTTAACGAATATATTAAACAGGCTGCTGAACATGCCACTACTTTCTATCCGCAGACTGGCTTTAATAGAACTTATTCTACGGAAATTGAACGTCTTGTATGTGAAAAAAGGAGAGCTAGAAGAGAATGGCAACAACACAGATCACCCCTAAATAAAATCAAACTTAAAGAATGTACTAAACGACTCAAAGAGCTGCTATCGTCGGAAAAGACTGCATTACTGGAAAAGTATTTAGAAGGTCTTGATGTAACGTCAGCATCTAATTACTCTTTATGGCGCGCTACAAGAAATCTTAAAAGACACGTTGATCTCAAATCACCACTGCGTACTTCGACTGGAGGCTGGGCAAGAAGCGATAGTGAGAAAGGTAACTTATTTTCTGAGCATTTAAAATCTGTATTCACTCCCAATTCATGTACGGGTGCTGCCGATTTACCGAGTGTAGTCTCTCTACCCCCTCGTCCCTTAAGGTTTAAGATGCGTGAACTACAAAAAATAGTTGCTGAACTCGACCCTAAGAAAGCTCCAGGTATTGATGGCATTAGTAACAAGATGCTGATGAACTTGCCTCATATTGCAATAAGAATTTTGCTATTTATTTTTAATGCTATTTTACGAATGCAGTATTTTCCACATAACTGGAAACTTGCCAAGATTAAAATGATTCCAAAGCCAGGCAAAGATCTTACCAAGGCTGAGTCATATAGGCCTATAAGCTTACTTTCAACAATTTCAAAGCTGTTCGAAAAGCTGCTCATGACTAAATTGTCCACAATTTTAGCTGATACTGGGTGCATCCCGGACCATCAATTTGGCTTTAGAAGTCAGCATAGCACTATTGAGCAAACGCATAGATTGGTTCAAGTTGTTAGGAGGACATTTGAAGAAAAAAAGTATTGTTCTGCCCTTTTTATTGATGTTTCTCAGGCATTTGATAAAGTATGGCACGAAGGCCTAGTTTTAAAATGGAAGACATACCTACCAATAAACATACAAAAACTTTTGGAAAGCTATATTGTTGATAGGAAGTTCACTGTTGTGGAAGGAAAGTTCACGAGTGTGCCCGAATCTATATCTTCCGGTGTGCCACAGGGTAGTATTCTGGGACCAGTTTTGTAATTAATATATACTTGTGCTATGCCTGCGAGCAATAACATCCACACTTCTACATTTGCCGATGACACAGCCTGTATGTGTATGCACAAAAACTCTGATGAGGTATCCCGCAATCTCCAAGCACACATTACCCAGCTTGAAATATGGTTGAACTTATGGAGAATTAAAGTCAATGAACAAAAGTGTGTTCATATAACGTTTACCCTAAGAAAATATACCTGTTCCCCCATTCGAATCAACAATCAAAATATTCCTCAACATTCTTAAGTGAAATACCTTGGTATACATACACCTTGACCGAAGGCTTACATGGAAACATCATATTGACTCTAAGTTAACCTAAATTAACTTAAATATATTGGTCGATTGGCAGAAATTCAACAATCAGCCTAAACTGCAAACTTTTGATATACAAGTCGCTTTTGAAGCCAATATGGTGCTATCGAATTCAGCTATGGGGCACTGCTTCAGCATCCAATATAGAGAGAATCCAACGAATGCAAAATAAGATTTTAAGACTAATAACATCGGCTCCATGGTACATCAAAAATTCAAATATACATCGTGATTGGAATATGCCACTAGTGACTGAAGAAATTGCAAAATACGCAGGCAAATATTTAACTAAACTCGAGTCACATGCAAAATCCGCCTGCCCGTAATATTTTGAACTTTACTGGACACATCCGCTTAAAAAAGAGGTACACAAGGGCTCTTATACTCAAGACTCCATATGGGACGGCTTGAAAATATTTATTTTTTTTCCTTTTTGAGTATCACTACTTATATATTATTTATAACTATCACTAAATTTATGTCCGATACTGGTCGGGCCTAAAAATATATTTAGATTTAAGATTTGATTACTTATTGTTAGTTCTTTTTTGAAGATACAATAAATAAACATAAATGTGAAAAAAAATTGTGAAATAGTGTGAAGGTTAGGAAATTGAATCTAAATTCACGCAATTAAATATATTAAAATCGGAAAAAGTTTTCCATGATACATATGTACTTAAAACTTTAAGATTTGTGGAAAAAATTCCCAAAACGAAAAAACTCTAGTCTTTTAATTCCCACAATATAAAAAAATCCAAAAAATGTCCCCCAGCTAATAAAGTCAAGTTTAATTTTTCTTCTCTTCTTTAGTAACTCACATTAATTAATAAAAATGTTTCATTCAATAACAATTGAAAATACTGAACTTCAGCAAACGTGGAAAAGTTAACTTAAATAAAACCAAAGTAAGACATGTAATTATTTCATTTTTTTAAACAATTGATGCCTTTTGTGATAATAGTGTAACATGTTTTATACAAAAACTGCGAATTTATTTGTTGTGCTATGTTTCCGTTTGATAAAAGTGTTTGTTTTATTTTTGACGAATTTTTGACGTTTCCGGATGATAATTTTGACGATTTTCACGATTTTTTGTGCAAAATTTGACGAATTCACACCTATTTCATCTGGCAACTATGCTTGCGGGGGATCAGCAATTTTAATAAAGTCAAGATTCAAGCAGTTTTTGATTGACAACATTTGTGAAGAACATCTACAAGCAACGAATGTTTGCGTCGAAAATTTTTGCACGAATTTGGTCATATCATCAATCCTAGATTCGCAATTACTGAGGATCAATATAAAGATTTTTACAAATCTCTCGGCCCTTGTTTCGTAGCAGCTGGCGACTATAATGCTAAACATACGTTCTGGGGTTCGAGTCTTATTACATCCAGAGCTCGAGCTTTGTTCAATACAATATCCAAAATGGGCTTGGACGTTATTTCGAGTGGGGAGCCCACTTACTGGTCTACTGACATACATAAAGTTCCGGATGTTATAGATTTTGGCGTCATGAAAAATATTTCTAGGGAATTAATTCACGCTGAAGCTTCCTTAGATCTATCGTCCGATCACTCTTCCACGATCGTTACAATCTGTAGCCCACTGAGAAGTGCTCTACCTTACTCATGTGTAAAGATGGCCAATCGTATTAATTGGCTGCGATACAAAAAATATTTTAGTAGTAATTGCACGGAAAACATTACGCTAAAAACTCATGATGACGTTGAATCTAACAATGCCAATCTTAACGAAAATATTAAGCAGGCTGCTAAGCATGCCACTAACTCCCAGCCGCAGACTGGCTTTAATAGAATTTATTGTACGGTTATTGGACGTGTCGTGTGTAAAAAGAGAAGAGCTAGAAGGGAATGGGAGCAGCACAGATCACCACAACTTAAAATCAGATATAAAGAGTGCACTAAACGACTACAAGAGCTGTTTGCACATGAAAAAACTGCATCTCTTAAAAACTATCTGGAAATTCTTGATGTCACACCAGTATCTAATTACTCTTTATGGCGCGCTGCTAGAAAGCTTAAAACACCCGTTGAGTTTAAACCACCTCTGCGCATATCTACCGGAGGTTGGGCAAGAAGCGATACTGAAAAAGGTAACATATTTGCTGATCATTTAAAATACGTATTTACCCCAAACACATGTACTGGTGTAATTGATTTGCCAAGTGTAGTCGCTCTACCCCCTCAGCAAATAAAGTTTAAGATGCGTGATGTACAAAAACTAATTTCTGAACTCAACCCGGGTTTTAATGGTATTAGTAACCAGATGCTGGTGAAGTTGCCTCGTATTGCAATTAGAATACTGTTATTTATTTTTAATGCAATTGTACGAATGGAGTATTATCCACACAGCTGGAAACTTGCCAAAGTTAAAATGATTCCAAAGCCGGGCAAAGGTCTTACCAAGGCTGAGTCATATAGGCCAACAAGTCTCCTATCAACAATGTCAAAGCTTTTCGAAAAACTGCTCATGACAAAATTGTCCCCAATTCTAATTGATAATAAGTGCATACCGGACCATCAATTTGGTTTTAGAAGTCAGCATAGCACCATTGAACAAACTCCTAGATTGATCCAATTTATAAGAAGAACATTTGAAGAAGAGAAGTATTCTTCTGCGCTGTTTATCGACGTTTCTTTGATAAAGTGTGACATGAAGGCCTAATTTTAAAATTAAAAACATACCTGCCAATAAACGTTGTAAGTCTTTTGGAAAGTTACATTACTGCCCGGAAGTTCACTGTTGTGGAAGGAGACTTTATGAGCATGCCTGAAACTATTTCATCCGGTGTGCCACAGGGGAGTATACTGGGGCCAGTTTTGTATTTGATTTGCACTTGTGATATGCCTCTGAGCAGCAATATCCACACTTCCACATTTGCTGATGATACAGCCTGGCTTAGTATGCATGAAAATCCTTACGAGGCATCCCGATATCTTCAAGAAAACATTACCCAGCTGGCACTATGGTTAAACTTATGGAAAATTAAGGTAAACGAACAAAAGTGTTTTCAAATAACATATAAATTACGAAGAGATACTTGTTCACCCATTCGGATTAACAATCAAGTTGTCCCTCAACATTCTCATGTGAAATATCTTGGTATACACCTTGATCGACGGCTTACTTGGAAACACCACATTGACTCTAAGTTAACACAAATGAAACTAAAATTATCTCAGGTACATTGGCTGATTGGTAGAAATTCAACCCTCAGTCTAGATTGCAAACTTTTGATATACAAGTCGCTTTTGAAACCTATATGGTGCTACGGAATTCAACTATACGTCGTGATTTAAACATGCCACTAGTGATTGGAGAAATTGCAAAATATGCAGGCAAATATTTAACAAAACTCGAGTCACATCCTAATCCCCTTGCTCGTAATATTTTGAACTTTACTGGACACATCCGCCTAAAAGAGAGGGATACAAGGGCCTTATACTCAACACTCCAGATGGGACTGCTTGGAAATACTTTTTTTTCCTTTTGATTATCACTACTTATGTATTATTTATAACTATCTCTAAATTTATGTCCGATAGTGGTCGGGCCTAATAATTATATTTTAGATTTAAGACTTAAATACTTATTGTTAGTTCATATTTCAAGATACAATAAATAAAAAATATGTATAAAAAAAATTTTGTGTTAATTGTTGTAGTCTGTACAAAAATACACTAAACTTAAAAAATTCAAGTGCATATACATACAAATATGTATATATATATATATATATATATATATATATATATATATTAGATGGGATTTTATCATTTTTCGTTGCTCGTTTTGGAACACCTCTTAATTTCCAACTCTCATGTATTTGTTGTTGTAGCGGCCAAAGGTCTACACACTGTGTCCACATTTCAGGCCCGCAGCTCTTACGGTTCTCGAGAAAATACCCTGTGACAGACGGACATTGTAGCGAAAACAATAGGTTTTCTTTCCACCTTTGGTGTACGAAACCCTAAAAAGCAATCCTTTAAGTTAGTTTTTCTTAATAATCTTTTAAGTTAATATACTGGCACTTGTCGCTTAACATCATATCATATGCACATTACGCATATGGCTTGGACGTAGCACGAAGACAAAGTCCCGCATTTGATTCGGAAGTGGTGCAGAGGCTGTTCAGTTGGAAATTTCCTTGCAATTGTTAAACAAAATATGTCACCTCTGTATACTTTTGATTGTTCATTTTCATACATACTTGCTGTATCCAAGGTGTATCTAACTAGGTGGCAGCGTTACTTCAGCTGATAATTTTTTGCTCTATGTGCTTTGTAGCTGAAGAATGTCAAAAACTTCGATTTTGTTTTGGTTTTAGTACAATTATTTTTATGCTTTTGACATTCTTCGGTTCTTTACATAGCTATGGTTGCCGTATTTTTGTATAAAAAATCCTTACGCAGTCACCTGTATAATTACACCATGGCTGTATCTTTGCTGCTACCGTTGTTCCTGCTGCTGTAATTTTGTTTTTTTTTATGAAATAATGAAATAATTTAAATATTTTCCATTATTTTTAATTAAATAAAAAAGAACGTCAACAAACTAATATAAAACTCGGATTTCATAAATTAATAAGGTAGCATTAATTTTGAAAGTAAAAAATAATTTTAACAAACGTCAGAAGCAGTGTTGTTAGACAATTTTATCGGAAAATCGTCATACCCAGCTAAAAAAAATAATGTATGGTTCATATATGTTTAATATATGAATGTATATAAATATATACGAATATGTATGAATTCATGTATGGACATATATAGAATTATACATTGCAAAAGTATTATATATGAATTGATATATGGACTAATATATGAAATGTATTATAATGTATGAGGTCATATATGGAAATTAAATTAAGAAGTTCTTCGTATATAGGTCCATATATGGAAATATGATGTAATATGTATATGGAGCCACGTAACTATATTAAAATGTATGAATACATGAAATCTCACATAAAACTGAATTAAAACAAGTAAGAGTGCTATATTCGGCTGTGCCGAATCTTATATACCCTTTACCAACGTGCGTACATATATAGTATACAGACACCTACATACATATTTGTTTTGTGAAAAAATTTATAATTTTTTTAAAGTTTCCATCTTTGGAGCTGTAATTTTCCTTTTTCAAATTTCATACGCCAAACTTTTCTTTCAGAAGCATTAAATATATTCAATTTATAAAGAAAAAGAAAAAAATTTTTAGACCTACATATTTAATTTTACATAACACAAAAAGTGTAAGTTTTCCAACCCTGGAGTCATAATCTTGGATTTTTTTGGTTATTGATACCAATCTAGTTTTTTAAAAAATACATAAAATATGTTAAGTGAACGAAGCAAAAACGAAATAAGAAAAAACTTAGTTTAATTTAATTCCTTTAATATTAAAAAATTCAGTAAAGTGCGACTTTGACTCGCGCAGTTTTTTCAGTTTAAACGATTTTTTCAATTTTGTCGCTTTTTTCTCATTTTGGCCATTTTTTTCTGTTTTTTTCATTTTGGTCATTTTTTTCTGTTTTTTTTAATTTTGGCGATTTTTTTCTGTTTTTGGGGGTTTATTTTAATTTTGGCGATTTTTTTTTATTTTGGGAGTTTTTTTCATTTTGGCGATTTTTTCCTGTTCTTGGGGTTTTTTTCATTTTGGCAATTTTTTTCTGTTTTTCTCTTTTTGGCGATTTTTTTTAATTTTGGCAATTTTTTTTTTCATTTTGGCGATTTTTTCCTTTTTTTGGAGTTTTTTTTCATTTTGGCGATTTTTTTTCATATTGGCGTTTTTTTAATTTTTGCGATTTTTATTCTATTTTTTGGGTTTTTTTTTCATTTTGGAGATTTTTTTCATTGTGGCGATTTTTTTTTACTGTTTTGGGTTTTTTTTAATTTTGGCGATTTTTTTCTGTTTTTGGGGCTTTTTTTCATATTGGAGATTTTTTTAATTTTGGCGATTTTTTTTATTTTGGCGATTTTTTCCTGTTTTTGGGTTTTTTTCATTGTGGCGATTTTTTCATGTTGGCGACTTTTTTTCATTTTGGCGACTTTTTCCTGTTTTTGGGTTTTTTTTTATTTTGGCGATTTTTTTTTCTTTTAAGGGTTTTTTCATTTTGGTGATTTTCTTTCATTTTAGCGATTTTTTTTTATTTTAGCAATTTTTCCGGTTATTCGCGATTTATTTTAGTCTTAGAATTTTTTTTGTAATTTGGTGCTTTTTTTCGTTTTGGCGATTTTTTTTTTGTTTTTGGTGATTTTTTTCGGTTTGGCGATTTTATAATTTTTTGATTTTTTAGTTTTACCGTTTTTGAAAATTTCAAGAGTTTTGCTCTTACGGTTTCCAAGATACAGCAAGTTGTCAAAATTGCATAGTCAAAATTGCATTAAATGATGCAACACCCTTTATATTAAATTTTTTGAAATTTTAGTGTTAATTTTTGTAGTCTGTATAAAAATAAACTAACCTCACAAATTTCAAGTGTATATACATACATACATACAATTGTATGTATATTACATGGGATTTTAACATTTTTCGTTGCTAGTTTTGGAACACCCTTTAATTTCCAACTCTCATGTATTTGTTGTTGTAGCGGCCAAAGGTCTACACACTGTGTCCAAATTTCAGGTCTCTAGCTCTTACGGTTCTCGAGAAAATACTCTGCATAATTTTAGACAGTTAATTTTACATAACACAAAAAGTTAAAGTTTTCCAACCCTGGAAACGTCTTTTTAATTTTTTTATATTTTTTTAATTTAAAATTCCAATTTTAGTCGTACTGAAGTGTAAAATAAGTTCATTTATTAAAAAAAAATAAAAATTTGTTTTCGGTAGTTACTTTTATATGGCAAAATGAAGTTTACGTTTTCCAGCTCTGCAATCGGCTGGTCGATTTTGCTGAATTGCAATACCAATCTATTTTGGAAAATTTCTGACACACCAGTCCAAGAACGAAGTCTCTAGCTTTTCTGGGAGCTTCGGAAAACCGATTTCACGTGCAGACAGACGGACAGACGGACATCGCTTATTCGTCTTCCATATGCATAAGGATCCAGAATATATATATTTTTTGGATCGCTTATTGATATTATAGAAATTACAAACGGAATGACAAACCTATATATACCCTTTTACCATTATTGTTGGTAAAGGGTATAAAAAGGTTGCATTTTATTAATTCGATATTTTTATCTCTTTTTTATCACTGGTGAATTGCAAATCTATTAGAAAATATATACGATTTGCATAGTTTATATCGGTACAGCCTCAAAAAATAAACGCCATTCTTGTACGATTTTTTACATTGCGGCCCTATTAAATAAATGAAATAATCAAAAGGATATTGTCATTAATTTTATAGAAAATACTCTAGATATTTTTAAGAAAAAAATTTCATATAACTGCGAAAAATTTTATTGAAAACTAGTGTTGGTATAAAAACGGATAATTCTTTTTAATGATTAATTGTATTAGTATCTAAATTCTTATTAAATTAAATTATATGTACGAAGATGTGTTTTCTAGTTCGATTTTAATCATTTATCCAAACAAACGTTTCATCAAATACAAGTTCGATGCTTAGAATCTTAAAAAAGTAATTTTAATAAATATGAATCTGAATTTAAAAATTCATATGTACATGTATGAAAATGTATGAGTATATATTATCATATATGACCATATACTTTCATTTTTCGGATCCGAACCATATATGGGATATCATATATGCTCCATACATATTTTTTTAGCTGGGTACAAAAATTATCCGTTTTATTGAACAACAATACACCATATTAGAAATCAAAGACTATTTTATGTAACAAAAAACAATTCATCGACTTTATTGGCAAAGATAAAAACTATAGGGTGAAACAAGTAAGAGTGCTATATTCGGCTGTGCCGAATCATTTTTACCCTTTACCAACGTATGTATGTATATGTAGTATACAGATGCATACATAAGTACATATGTACATACATATTTGTTTTGTGATAAAATTTATAATTTTTTGTTATAGTGCAATTTTTAGTAAGTGACCTCTTGGTGTTTTCCGACTAAAGAATTTGCTTGAGTAAAGATCTTCCTTATATATAAAATATGTTTAACTGAAAAAATAAATATTTTTGGTTATATTTTTACCCAATTATTTTTTTTAACTTCCAACCCTGGAACCATAATTTAAATTTTTCTGGTTTTAATACGAGTACTAATTTATTTCTTTCTAAAATATGGAATATATTTAATTATCAAAGAAATAACTAGCTTTATTTAGTTAGTTTTATATATAAAAAAGTGTACTTTTCCCATCCCTGGAATCATCATTTTATATTTTTTTGGTTCTTTATATCAATCTTGTTCTTTAAAAATTTTATAAAATATGTAAGTGAACAAAGAAAAAAAGAAATAAGGAAAAGACTAGTTTTATTTAGTTACTTTAATATCAAAATTAATTCAGTAAAGTGCGACTTTGACTCGCGCACAAATTTTTTAATGTGGCGTTTTTGCTTTTTTGAAGTTTTGTTTTTTTCAGTTTAAACGATTTTTTTAGGTTTGTCGTTTTTTTCCCGTTTTGACGACTTTTTTCTGTTTTTAGGGATATATTTTTCATTTTGCCTATTTTTTTCATTTTGACGATTTTTTTTTTATTTTGGCGATTTTTCCGGTTTTTTGCGATTTATTTTAGTCTTAGAATTTTTTTTAATTTGGTGTTTTTTTTTTGTTTTGGCGGTTTTTTTTTGGCGATTTTATTGTTTTTTGATCTTTTAGTTTTCCCGTTTTTGAAAATTTCAAGAATTTTGCTCTTACGGTTTCCAATATACAGCAAGTTCTCAAAAATACATAGTAAAAATTGCATTAGCTGATGGAACACCCTTTATTGAAAATTTTTTGAAATTTTAGTGTTAATTGTTGTAGGCTGTATAAAAATACACTAACCTTACAAATTTCAAGTGTTTATATGTACATGCATAAATACAATTGTATATATATTATATGGAATTTTCAAATTTTTCGTTGCTCGTTTTGGAACACCCTTTAATTTTTAACTGTCATGTATTTATTGTTGTAGCGGCCAAAGGTGAACATACCGTGCCCAAATTTCATGTCCGTAGCTCTTACGGTTCCGGAGAAAATACCCTGTGATAGACAGATGAGCGATAGCTTTCCGTGAGCACCTGCCTTTACGGCCTTATCTCACGGGTGCCAAAGCACCGGGTGTGGGTTAGACGCCAGACCAACGCACCCTTTAGGAATGCACCTATGTGCACTCCTCAAAGGCACACAGGTTGCAATCCTTATATATAGTTATCCCTGTACTATATTTAATTACCTTGCTTAGGTAATTTGAGCTATCTAAACTCTCTGTTCGTGCCATAGCAGCTTCTGTTGATTGGCAACAGCACCTAGAATAGTGTCTAGCTGACTGCGTCATACCAACCACTAACATTGATTTAGCACTGGGAAGCCAAGACTATTCTCCCAGCGTATCTTTTGGTAGCAACCACAGCCACCACTATAATTCTATGGCTTCCACGATAAGGTGTTGTGTATACACTCATAGCGAAGTCCCCAAGAGAATTCCTCAACTATTGCCGGCACAGCTCAACCACCCATCCGAAATGAACCCATGCCTGTGTGTGCCTACCACACACACCAAAATCATCCCTTAAACCCCGTGGGGTAGGACGAACTCGGCCTTTCAGCAAAGGATCCTGACGACCGCTACATGCACTCTAATATTCAAGCAGCTTGACTGTCGGGCAACCGGCACCCGTGGCACCCGTAGCCTCTGGCCAGACCTCGCAGTTCCACCATAAAGGCTTCACTACTACTATCTTTTGAATTCAGGGGCAATTCTAGGTGATCATGCACCTAACTGACATCAACAGGAACCTGTCTTCCTTTTATAAATATGTGCACATCCTTTGCTCTGTTACCAGAGATCGGGTAGTAACACATAAGTTCTATGGGTAATGTACCAAAGGTACGTCAATGGAAAAAGTCACATTACCCCAGCTGGGGTCCCGGGGTTGCCAAGCCCGTAGTCTAAAATCGACTCCCCTGGGGGACAGCGTAGCGAAAATAATAGGGTTCCTTTTTACCTTTGGTGTACGCAACCCTAAAAAGGTTCAATTTTCCAGCTGTGGAGCTGTTGTTATTATTTTTCAAATTTTTTATAACCAACTTTTCTTTCCAAAACATAAAATATATTTGTAAATAAAAATATAGAAAAAATTATTAGACCTAGTTAATTTTATATATCACAAAAACTGTACGTTTTCCAACCCTGGAATCATAATCTAAAAAATTTTCTGATTTCTTACAACAATCTTTTTCTTTTAAGAATTTAAGATATATTAAATTTATAGATAAAAAGAAAAATTAGTTTTAGTAGGCTATTTTTATATAACAAAAAAGTTAAAGTTCCCAACCCTGGAAACGCCGTTTTGATTTTTTTAATTTTTTCATATTTTTAATACAAATTTCATTCGTACTGAAATATAAAATAAGTTTATTTAACAAAAAAATTAAAAAAATTGTGTTGTCTAGTTACTTTGATACGGCAAAATCAAGTTTAAGTTTTCCAGCTCTGAAACCGTCTGATCGATTTCGCTGATTTTCAATACCAATCTAAGTTGAACCATTTCTGACACAGCAGTCCAAGAACGAAGTCTCTAGCTTTTCTGGGAGCTTCGGTAAACCGATTTCACGTACACCAGACGGACGGATGGACGGACGGATGGACAGACGGACATCGCTTATTCGTCTTCCATTCATAAGGACCTAGAATATATATATTTTATGGGTCGCGTATGAATATTATGGAAATTACACACGGAATGACAAACCTATATATACCCTTATCCAGTTTTGGTAAAGGGTATAATTAAAGCAAAAAATTTCTAAATAAAACTAGATTCAAAATAAAACATGCAACATTCCAAAGATTTACACTTGTAATACTTTTTTGAAAAAATAATGATTTCAAGGGTTTCTGTTTCCAGAAAATTTTAGATCTTGGTTTTGCTTTCGCATTCGTAATATTAAAAAAAGCACACATGCATACACGAAACTATCCATAAAAATATGAGCTGAAAAATAAGACTTGCATTGTGTGAACGCCGATTAAAGTTCAAAGAAGAAAAAGCGATAAGCTTATCAATAAGACTTGGCTAGTGTGAACTGGGACTTAGACACAAGATTTGGAAAAACTTTTTAGTAAAGGATTCTTCCTTCAGAGTCCATGTTTAAAATAACAGATGCTGTAATTAAATTAAAATTTTTAAAAATTGTGTTATCGAAATCAAATCTCTTTTCTGCAAGGACTTGTTGGCATATTTATGTTACACAGAGAAAACAGATTCGTTGAGACAACCGAATTTGTTGCCAATCGAATTTTGGTGGTTACACCAACTATATAGAATTCTGGTATAACAACTGCAATTTTCTTGTGGTACCACTATATTTTAATTATAACCCTTAAACAAATAGTTGTAGCAACAGAAAAAATTGGTTAACAGTATGGAATTTGAAAAAAAAAGTTATTCTTGCTACCGAAAATGTGGTTAGTACAACTGAAACAATATCATAATTGGTACCTGTGAAAGAAAAATTGGCCTTCCTTGCTGAAATAAAATAAGCAATAAACGCAAATAAAAATATACAATTTTAGAAATTTATTATTTAACATTTTGTCATAAGTTATTTTTAATTGAAATTTATTTATTTCAACCACACATTTTGAACAGTCACAAACCTCTTATCTTATGCACAGACTTTCAAAAACTATTTGAGAATTCATAAATCATGATATCTTTGAAAGTCACAAAAGTTAATTTTTAATTTGCTGCAACGAGTATAAACTATGATAGTAAGCTCAACCTATAGTTAGTTGCAGCAACTGATAGAAAGTGTTTATTTTAACCTTAATATAGAACGACAATTTTTTAGTTGCCAATACCAAAAGTTGGTAGTAACATCCAATTCATAATATTTTATTCGGTTGTGTTAATCAATCAATGAATTAGTCATGGCAAAAGCATACGCTCGGTTGATGCAATCAATTTAAGAATTGTCAGAATCATATCTTTATTACAATTATGCACTTATGCCAATGAAAATGGATTGTTTTTTGGATTAACAGAAAATTGATTGCGTGAACTGAAATATAGTTTATGCAAATGATATTTTGTTGGACTAACCATTTTCCAACCAATCTTTTTTCTGGGTGTACTTAACCCTCTAATGCTTAAGTCCGCCTCTAGGCGGGGTAGGAAAAAACCGTCATAAAAGTTGTATTTTTGTCAATATTTAAATAATAAATAAATGTAAGTATAAATTAAAGTTTATTTTATCAACAACTTTTCATTTTGTGGCAATACTCCAACGTGTTTGGCAAATACTACATTGTGATCTTGAATTTGAGCGGTAACGGTAATTTTTTATTCTTTGTGAAAAACGTTAATATTGTGCATCGAAAAAAATTTATTTTAAAGCTTTAGATCGGCTCGAAAAAATTATTGGTGAGTATTTAAGCGTTAATTTGAAATAAATATTAATTCTTTATTATAAAAAATACAATCGCCACTGGATGTGGATGTTTTTGCTCAGCCCGTCTAGAGGCGGACTGGGGCATTAACACAAAAATTTTTTATTTCATAATATTAGAAGTTAAAGTGAAAATGGAGAGTACGCGGCAGAAAAGCTCTCGAAAATGACGGAGGGCGAGATTTTGGAATTTATGGAAAGATTTCCATCAGATGGCGAAGCAAGTGAAGAAGAAAATTATGGTTATTTTGACGGAGATGATATGGATGATCCAGATTTTTTTTTGCCCGGCAGATGAAGAAGAAATAGACCACTTACTCAATTTATCTCAAATTTTGTCAGATGCCATAAATACCAGCATAAACATTTCCAATATTAGTGGGCTTGAGCAAAGTTATCAAGAAAATCTAACTGCTGAAGCTGTGCATTTATTGTCTCCAGCTAAGCACAGAAGTTGAACTTGAAGAAGATGAGGGTGTCCCAACTTGATGAGCAAGTGGAATCTGGTGGGTTCAATGGGGTTTCAACTGAAATTCGAAATAAATCGCAAGAAATAAAACATATTTTATGGAGAAATGAGATTATCAACTTCATGTAAATGAAGTGGTTTTCCGCTGCGAGAAATCAGTACCGGAGCATTTCAATACGTTGAAAACACCATACTACTGTTTTGTATATTTTAGACCATTTTTTTATCATTTTATTAAAATTTAATAATAAATTTCAACCATTAAAATGTAAATATAAAAATTATTCATGTTGTTTAAATTATTACGATAGTGCCCAACTCCGCCTCAAGGCGGACTTGACAGTTTGACCTCTTACAGGTCAACGAGTACTCAAAGGAAAAAACTAAATTCAGATTCATGTTTCTCATCCCAAAATTAACTTAATATGATTTTTAGAAGTCAAACAGAAAATGTGGCATTAGAGGGTTAATACTTATTTCAACAAATCGTCAAAATATGAGGAATATTGGAAACAAAATCGTCAATCGTCATTTTGGGAAATTTGTTATAAAAAATCGTCAAAATGACGTAAAATCGTCAAATCTAACAACACTGGTCAGAAGGTTAATATGGTGACGAAAAGAGAGAACGGTTGTATCTTTACATATACATATTATTGTATCATGTTTATAACTATTTTAATCACATGTATAAATTTTTTTGTGTAACTATTAAAAATAAGTTATTTTATGTGAAATTATAGTTTGTTTTATATAAAATTTTTAGTAATCGATTATTGCAACTTTTCAGCAAAAGCAACATCCTCGATTTCCTTTTGGTTGCGCAAATTGAGATCGTACTGTATGTGTTTTTTTTTTTTTAAATTCTCAACAACAAATAAATTTGATGATGGTACATGCATAAATATGGGTTTTCCTATAGAGTTGGAAATCGACAACATGAATATCTTAAATGTCTAAAATTCAAATGTTGATGGTATGTTTTATGAAATCATCTTAGAATCCTTAATTAAAATCCCAGGATTTGGTGAGATCCCGGTCCCGAATATGTAGAAAGAAAGGAAGCTCTTGGTATGCAGCAACACATACTTAATTACTTTAATGGTTGTCTTGAAGTTAATAAAATGTTAAATTTAAATAAATAAACTCTAAAATGATATTAATAATATTATTTTTCTTTTTTCAAAATTTCAATCTATTACTCGTACTTGCGCTTGATCGAGAGCTATTTTTATTTGTCAAAAACTATTTTCAAGGATACAAACAAAGAGTTTCGTGTTCCTTGTCACAAGTATTTGCATCGAGATATTTTTAACAAATGCGTTTTTTTGCTTTTTCCACACAAATAAAAGACGACAAAATTAGATACTTTCATTTGCATATAAAGCGGAAATTATCTTATCTTTCGTTGGCCATATGATGTTCATGCAACGGACTGCATATTCATCCCTGCATATTCATCTGTATTTTTGCGATATTTTTGTGTTAAACGAGCGTATCGCTGTCAATTGTAGCGTTTATGACACATTTTGTTTTGCTTTTATTCGATTTTACGAACTGCACTGTCCGCAGAAGTCTTCTTTATATTGTAGGCTCGCTTTGTGACCACTAAAAACACATGTATGTATGTGGGTCCAGGTTTATCTCGAGTCTACCTTCAACGTTCGCACAAGCATATTAATTGTTGCATAGTATTGACCTGCACAAGACCATTTATAAGACCTTTCAAGACATGCGACATTTTTTAAACGCTATACTACAGCGAAATATTCTAAAATAAACGCTAAACAACACTGTTGGCAATATTTTTTTTGAGTTCTTTGTCTTGCCAACAGTGTTTTTTAGCGTTTGTTTTAGAATATTTCGCTGTAGTAAAGCGTTTGAAAAATGTCGCATGTCTTGAAAGGCCTAATAAATAGTCTTGTGCAGGACTTTATTGCATAGTTAGTGTAGGTCAGTGTTATGCAGCTGTTCTATGTATGTACATATGTACATACATATGTATGTGGAAGGTGCAATCATATTTTTTACTTCTACTCAATCTCTGTGTGTTTATGTAAAATGTTTATTTTAGCCCAACTCAAGCCACTAAAATTTTATACAATTTGTTTGTTTAATTCTTTACTTTAGCGTTCGTGTGAAGGATCCCTTAAATGGCCTCAATCGTAGCTGTAAATGAATATTTCGTTTAAGGCATATTCACAAAAAAACAAAATAAAAATGTGGTATTCTTTCGCTTTTTTCCGTTAAAGGCATGAAAATAAGCGATTTATGGCCGGATTTGTGGCTTATTTCGCTTGTTGCCTTCACTTGTTGGCCATTCATGTTTTATCATTTTGTCGGTTTTTGTTTTTGTTATTTGTAGGTTTTGTGTTTTTTTTTCATCCATTATTTTTGCTTGACCATCAGTTTTCGTGTTTTAAATACATTTTTTTCATTTCATTTCTAGTGTTGTTTTCTTTTAAACATGTTGCGTTATCTGTTGATTGTTTTTGGCCACATTTGGTGCAACACTTAAAATAAATATAAAGCGATATTAAGAACATAAAAAGCATCCGAATATAATAAAAGGTTATTTTTTATTTCATAATATTTTATAAAAAAAGCACTATGGGAGTATGAAAAATTTATGTTTTTTAACTACATAAAATAAAGTGCAGATTTTATGGAGGAACTTTACAATAAACTAATGGGTCATATATAAAGATGCCACAGAACAAAAACTGAAAGTAGCAAAAACACCTGTAGATAAATTAAAATAGCAGCAAGCGCTTGCATATTAAAGTAAAAATAGTTAAAAGGGTGACAGTAGAATATTAACAATATATACAATTTTGTATTTATTTAAATGTTTAAAGTTTTAATGAAACGGCAATTGTTGGCCTTAATTTATCACTCTTTTGAATAGGGAGCAAAAGAAGTACTTTGTGCGTCACAGCTTGAAATTGAAATTTAAATCGTAGTAAAAGTATTGAGCATTTGAGTGCTGAGTACTCAATACCTAGTGTTTTTCCCGGTATTTAATGCACAAAATTAACTACTCAATACTTTCAGGGTTGCATTTTGTAGTAGTAACAAATTTAAATTTAGAAAGCAATGTTCTGTTATAATCATTTTAGACACGCAAAGTTTACTTTATAAAGTCTTAATTCAGCTGTCTGAATTAAGACTTTGCAAAGTAAACTTGCCGTGTCTAAAAGGGGTATTAGGAACTATTTTGATGTTTACCCCCTTTTAGACACGCAAAGTTTACTTTACAAAGTTTTAATTCAGCTGTGTGAAAGACAGGGGGTGGAATACTATATCTTCCTGCCTTAAAAAAAAAAGAATAGAGGGAGGGAAGATCTGGTCCAAAGACGGGTACTACGATACCTGATGGATCTTTTGTATCTTAGATCTGTAAATGAAATTAAATCAATCTCTGTATGACTCTTCCTATGAAAGTTAGCACAGATACATGTTGGAGAAGCCCCACTAATATCATCTGAGCACAGAAGCTCGGAATGTCTTCTACTGTCACATAAGACGATAGGAGCAGCAGAGACCCTCTTGTTCAGTTCATCCCCTTCCTCATTCCGTGGATGACCGCTGTCGGCAGGTATCCCATAAATGGGAACTTTTTTCGGTATGGATAGTTTTTGTAATAAGTCAAAGCACTCTAAAACTAACATGGAACAGAATTACTATGAAAAGAGATAGATATCCAAAAGATAGCTATATGCGTACCTATTTAAATTAATGTCAACACATTTGGTGATTAACTGTATTTCTGCCTGAAATACCGTAGGCCATTTGCCCATAGGCAAACAAGTTTTTACGTTGGGCCCAACAACTACAGTACCAGTACCAGTTTAGTTGTCGCCATAATCTGACGAGCCTTTTGCCACCAAACATTGGCCTAACAATCATTGTGTAGATCCACATAACCATTTTTGGTCTCATGTCCCAGGTGCACCCAGCACAGCTTTTCACCATACAGATTGCCCTAGTGGCTTTCTGTGATACGCATTCGACATGTCGGTTCCAAGTTAGCTTTCTATCAAGGGTAATCCGCAAGTATTTGACATCGGTAAAATAAGAAATATTACATCTATTCAACGATACTGTCCCTAGACCAAGTTTTCTTCTAAGAGAAAAATGTACCAGAATAGTTTTATCAGAGTTGACCGCCAGGTCATATCTCTCACACCATGTCGTTACAGGACACAAAGCATTGTTCATAATGTCTGAGAGAATAATGCCAAATTTTCCAACTGCCATCATAACCAGGTCATCAGCGTACCCTATAACTTCGTGTCTTTGTTATCAAATACTCCATTAATGTCTAAAAAAGCACACAACTTAATTTCACCTGACCCATGAGCCCTCTCGATCTTTGTAACAAGATAATACAGAGCATGCTCAGTTCACTTATTCTTAGCATATGCATATGGAGTTGCATGCAAGGGGGCACAAAGCAGTGTATCAATGCACCTTTGCAAAAGCGCTGAAAAGAGGCAATAGCCCATTTTATCCTATCCGGATTAAAGATCACTTTAGAAAATTTGCAAGCTGTTCAGTATGAAACAGGAGAGCCAATCGTCAGGTCATCACTCACCACTTTCAACCTTGAGAGTCGATCCAGGAAAATGAAGACTAAGTAAATGATCCAGTGTTTCTCTTTCATTTACTTGTTGAAAGCCTAAAATTTAACCTTCGATAGCCCACGGTTCTTGTCCATCTACCCATTTTCTGGCAAAAACCTCGCACATGGTGGCCGAAACTCCTTTAGCGTGGTGCAACTTCGCCTGTAGCACTTGTATGAGCCAATTAGCAGTTTTCCTCTTTGTTCAAGTGACCATAAGTCACCCTGTTCTTGGGGCACAGCGATGGAATTCAAGGCAAACATTTCCTCTCAGTTCAATCGTTGTATCGATTATAGCCTCTTTCAGTCTTGCCATTTGCTAGGATGTCATCATTATCATTAGTCACGAAGCCAACCTTAACCAATTCAAAGATATGGCTGTAAGCGTCTCTTGTAATTTGAATAGCCTGTTCACGACTAAAGCAACTTTCAAAGCGTCGTCTCTCTGAAGCTGAAAACTTGACAAACGGAGCTTCTGTATGGATCTTTACACTGTCCAGACCTATGTCTATTATTGTAGCACCGCATCTGTCAGAACATAAATTTAGATTATCTGATTCGATATTTTCCTCATGTGGGTCCTCAGTTTTGGACACTTGTAGTCCCAGGGACTTTGCAATTAGACATACCAGTTTTAAGATTGGAGAGAGGATGTAAGTACACTACCATCAGTGCATGAAGATAAGGCACTCCTAAGAGCATAGATCCTCCAAAATTACTTCTGCCTGATCGGGACATACCTTCTTCCCATGATTTAGACGCCCATCCACCTATTGCAGCACTACAATAATACAGATAGCCAGATGAGTATCCAGAACCTTAGCCAAGCACCGTCCTGGGTAGGGCCAAACTGTGGTGCTTGTCAGCAGCTGGTACCCACTTGGAGGGTTAGGAGAAGGAAAAATAATTCCTTAATTCCTATCTGAAGGTGGCAATAGTATCACAATGGTATACACAAAGTGCACACAAAAGCAGAATGGGTAAAAATATGAAATAAACTAAACATTTTAGGCCCACCTACTCCTACGAGGCCAGCATGGATGATAGTTTGGCCGGATTACAAAACCATTTTAAACAAGTAAGAGTGCTATTTTCGGCTGTGCCGAATCTTATATACCCTTTACCAAGGTATGTATATATATAGTATACAGATATATACATAGGTACATACATACATATTTGTTTTGTGATAAAATCTATAATTTTTTGTTATATTGCAATTTTTAAAGTGATTTTAAATTTAAAGAATTTGCTTGAGTAAAGATCTTCCTAAAATATGAAATATTTTTAACTGAAAAAATAATTATTTTTGGTTTTTTTTTTAACCAATTTCTTTTTTCAATTTTACTAATGTATTTCTTTCTAAAATATAGAATATATTTAATTATCAAAGAAATAATTAGCTTTATTTGATTAGTTTTATAAAAAAGTGTACTTTTCCCAACACTGAAATCATCATTTTAGATTTGTTTGGTTCCTTATATCAATCTTGTTCCTTAAAAAATATATAAAATATGTTAAGGGAACAAAGAGTAAAAGAAATTAGGAAAATACTAGTTTGATTTAGTTACTTTAATATCAAAATAAGTTCAGTAAAGTGCGACTTTGACTCGCGCACGAAGCGTTCCGTACATTCGGTTTAGAGAAATTTTTTAATGTGGCGTTTTTGCTTTTTTTAAGTTGTATCAATTTAAATTTTTTTTTAGTTTTGTCGTTTTTTACCCGTTTTGGCGATTTTTTTCATTTTGGTGATTTTTTTTTTATTTTGGTGATGTTTTTTTATATTGGCGATTTTTTTCATTTTGGCGATTTTACCGATTTTTCCGATTTTTCTCGATTAATTTTAGTCTTACAATTTTTTTTTTATTTTGGTGCTTTTTTTCGTTTTGGTGATTTTTTTTTGTTTTTGGCGTTTGTTTTTTTGTTTTTGGCGATTTTTTTTTTGGTTTGGCGATTTTATAATTTTTTTATTTTTTAGTTTTAACGTTTTTGAAAATTTCAAGAGTTTTGCTCTTACGGTTTCCAAGATACAGCAAGTTGTCTAAATTTCATAGTCAAAATTGCATTAACTGATGGAACACCCTTTAATTTAAATTTTTTGAAATTTTAGTGCTAATTTTTGTAGTCTGTATAAAAATACACTAACATTACAAATTTCAAGTGTAGATACATACAATTGTTTGTATGTATATTACATGGGATTTTAACATTTTTTGTTTCTCGTTTTGAAACACCCTTTAATTTCCAATTCTCATGTATATGTTGCTGTAGCGGTCAAAGGTGTACATACTCTGTCCAAATTTCAGGTCCGTAGCTCTCACAGTTCCCGAGAAAATACCCTTTTATATACAGATGGACAGACGGACAGCGTAGCGAAAATAATAGGGTTCCTTTTCACCTTTGGAGTACGGAACCCTAAAAAGGTTAAATTTTCCAGCTGTGAGGCTGTGGTTTTTATGTTATAAATTTTCTATACCCAACTTTTCTTTCCAAAACATAAAATATATTTATAAATAAAAATATAAAAAAAAATATTACACCTAGTTAATTTTGTATATCACAAAAAGTGTACGTTTCCCAATCCTGGAATCATAATTTAAAATTTTTCTGACTTCTTACACCAATCTTTTTCTTTTAAGAATTTAAGATATTTTAAATTTATAGATAAAAAGGAAAAATTAGTTTTAGTAGGTTATTTTTATATAACAAAAATTTTAAAGTTCACAACCCTGGAAACGCCTTTTTGATTTTTTTATTTTTTTTATATTTTTAATACAAATTTTATTCGTACTGAAATATAAAATAAGTTTATTTAAAAAAAAAATTAAAAAATTGTGTTATCTAGTTACTTTTATATGGCAAAATCAAGTTTAAGTTTTCCACCTCTGAAACCGTCTGCTCGATTTTGCTGATTTTAAATACCAATCTAAGTTGGACCATATCTGACACACCAGTCCAAGAACGAAGTCTCTAGCTTTTCTGGGAGCTTCGGAAAACAGATTTCACGTACACCCGATGGACGGACGGACAGACGGACATCGCTTATTCGTCTTCCCTATTCATAAGGACCCAGAATATATACATTTTATGGATCGCATATGAATATTATGGAAATTACACACGGAATGACAAACCTTTTTTGGTAAAGGGTATAAAAAGAAACCTCTTCATAACAAAACTGAATGTCGCGCAACCGGCGGAGGATCAAACAACCAATATATATTTACAGCGGTAGGAGAAAGGGACTTTAGCTTTGCTGCAATTGAGCAGCATTATTCGTACTGACGTAAACAAATGGGAAATCACTGTTGCCAGATAATTTTATCAAAAATCTGCAAAATTTTGCCAAAAAATCTGAAAACTAATTTAAAAAAATCTGCAAAAAATCTGCAACAATGAAATCACAGTCATTTTTAATTGTTTTTAGTTTTTTTTTCGAATTAAGATAAAATATCTTGCTATACAAAAACATATCGTCAGTTGGTTTCTGGTTTTCTGCAGACATAATGTATTTTGAATATACTGTGCCACAAACCAGAAACCAACCGACATCAACAAAAGGATAAGGAGAAATATATCGTCACCTTAAATGCAAACGGACGTAACTACACAAAAATTTGAAATCGAGTTTTTTATTTATTATGGTTCATTTTATCAAACTACATGTTCACACAAATATTTAGACTTCTGCGATCAAAAATGACGACTTTATTAAATGAATTCAAGCGGACGTAATTACGAATGCATTTATTTTTTATCTCAAGGAACGTAACTAGCATAAAAGCTTAAATATATATAAAAAGGAAATAAATGGTTAAAAACATATAAGTATCCATACTAGAAGTAAATTTAGAAGAAAATGTTCAAGAATACTTTATTATTATTGATTTTTTAGCGTTTTTTTGTTTCTCCTGTAAAATATTTAAAAGTATAGTTACGTCCGTTTGCATTTAAGGTGACGATATGTACCAGTTTTCTACATAAAACTTAAAGAAAACAGTACATATGTATACATACAAATCTGTGCAAGGAAATATACAGTCACAACCCAAAAATCCCTGATGTTCAGGAGAGGCACAAAACTGTTCAAGAAAACTTTGCTGCAAAAGAAATTTTTGCGGCACATGAAAAAACAAACCATTTTCATAATTTGTCCAAGTTTACACTAGGACAAGTCTTGACACTTAGCAAGTCTTATTGCTAAGCTGATTAGTTTGCTGGAGAGAGAGAGACGAGGGGAACAGAAACGTTTCTTTTCCCCTCGTCACTCTCCTAAAAAACTAATCAGTTTCAAAAATAAGACTTGCTTAGTGTAAATTAGGACTTTTGAGTTGTGTGACTGTTTATGATTTAGTGCGCGATCTGTACATATGTATATATATTTACACAGATTTGTTAGTTTCTTTTTAAAACTATTATGATGGTTTATGTATATCACAGTATCAATAACAAATAACAATGGATTTCTTTTACGGAGTAAAGAATAACACTAAATATTGATGTTTCACAATCTTTTCAGAAAATCTGCAATTTGGCAGTGAAAATCTGCAAATCTCACTTCATAATTTTTGCAATGGCAACAGTGTCGGAAATATTTTTTCGGTAACTACCGAAAACAAATTTTTATTTTTTTAATAAATAAACATATTTTACACTTCAGTACGACTAAAATTGGTATTTTAAATTAAAAAAATATAAAAAAAAATTAAAAAGACGTTTCCAGGCAGTGATGCCAGTAAACATTTTGGAAATTCCCTACACGATTGAAAAAAAATCCCTTTTTTTCCCTCCAACCAAAAATATTTTCACTACAGTTTTCCCTACGGTTAAAATTTTTTATTTTTAACAACAAAAAAACAAATAAATGTAAATTTTGTGAATGTTGTAGATTTTTTTACAAAACTTTGTTTCATATATTGTACAAAACAGACTATAGTCGTATGCTGAGTATTCACTATGGCATTTTTTGATATCGGAATAGTGTGTATTGGCAACGTTTGTCATTTCCTATACTTTTCGTTGTGTGGCATTGATTTCCATATAAAAAACACATATTGAAAATGATACCACAAGAAATGCCAGATGTGTACTCAGCATTAGTTGGGTACCAGGTAGAAAAGTAATTAAAGCATTAATTAACAAAAACAACATGAAAATTGTACTTAAAGATTATGGTGTAACAAATACTAATTATACAAATTCTTAAGCCTAGATCACACTATCAGCACAATGTACCGATTTTCGTCGGCTCATAATTAATAAGCTAAATTTGTATTATTGCTCAATTAATTGAAATATAAGGACATAATTGCATCACACTACATTGCTAATAAAGTCATATAGACTAATTCTCGAATTGATTGAAAAATATGGCCACTTGCTAGATTGAAATGCACTTTTTTACTTTCTTGTATGGCTCTTTTTTATGAAACTTTTCCTCGTATTTATCTTAATCATAAACTATTTTATTTATTTCTTTTAAGTATTTAAAAAAAAATGTCCATTTAAAAAAAAAAATAACAGTTTGTTGAGCATTGGTGACACAATTTTACACGATACATAGCCTACACAACACAAGACCTTTTCTTTTTATTTTGTGACTGTCTGTCAACGAAACTCAATATATACAAACATTCCCAGCAAAAAACTTTGCCTACTAGAATGCAAAAAAGTGTATGTACTCCTCAGTCGTAAGTACTTACAATTTGACTGAATAACCCCTTATTTTTGTTTGAGAAGTTCAAAAAGTATGCGGTACCCTATACTTTTTGCCTAGAAACATGCAAAAAATAATATATTACTGATTGCCTAAGAGTACTCAAAATTTAATGGGTTATTTTTTGCTTACAAATATGCAAAATTTTATAGATAAATTTTTGCTTAAACTTATTCTAAATTAAGTTGCTAGTTTTTCTAATTAAAATAATTTTCACGATCAATAAATTTTTCTCTAGATATATTTCCTTATTAACTGGAAAGCACTACAATAAGTACTTTCACGTAACGATAGAAATAAGTTCTTATTTTATTCATTACAGGGCAGTCATTATTACGCACATAAGATAATTACATAAATAAGTATCAGTCATTACTTTGTAAGCCATTAAAAGAGTACTACCCATTACAAAATTTCGAAAATTTTTTGCTGGGTTAAAACATTATTATTGCGATTTGTCATATTTAGCTACATATATACATACATATGTGTGGATATTGCAATTGATTTTCAGATTGTTACATTCATAATGTTGGGTTTCTGCAAAAAATTAAAAGTTATGTATGTATGTTTCAGCTCTTAAATAAAAATCCTCCAAATATTTTTGCATTTTATATCTAAAAAATTTAAAACGCGATAATCGTAAAAATTCCCTACATTTTGCTCAAAATAAAAAATCTGTCCTTTTTTCCCAACGATTAAAATTTTACAGAAAAATCCCTATAAAAAGGGAAAATTCCCTACTTTTGGCATCACTGTTTCCAGGGTTGGAAAACTTTAACTTTTTGTGTTATGTAAAATTAACTATGTCTAAAACTATATTAGTATTTTCTCGAGAACCGTAAGTGCTACGGACCTGAAATTTGGCCGCTACAACAACAAATACAAGAGAATTGGAAATTAAAGGGTGTTACAAAACGAGCAACGAAAATTTTTAAAATCCCATGTAATATACATACAATTGTTTGTATGTACATATGTATATACACTTGAAATTTGTAAGGTTAGTGTATTTTTATACAGACTACAAAAATTAACACTTAAATTTCAAAAAATTTCAATTAAAGGGTGTTCCATCAGTTAATGCAATTTTGACTATGAAATCCCATGTAATATACATACAATTGTATGTACGTATGTATATACACTTGAAATTTGTAAGGTTAGTGTATTTTTATACAGACTACAAAAATTAACACTTAAATTTCAAAAAATTTCAATTAAAGGGTGTTCCATCAGTTAATGCAATTTTGACTATGAAATTTTGACAACTTGCTGTATCTTGGAAACCGTAAGAGCAAAACTCTTGAAATTTTCAAAAACGGTAAAACTAAAAAATCAAAAAATTATAAAATCGCCAAACCGAAAAAAATTGCCAAAAACAAAAAAAATCGCCAAAACGAAAAAAAGCACCAAATAACAAAAAAATGTCTAAGACTAAAATAAATCGCGAATAACCGGAAAAATTTTTAAAATGAAAAAAAAAATCGCCAAAATGAAAGAAAATCACTAAAATGAAAAAAAAAACCCAAAATGAAAAAAAGCGCGAAAATGAAAAAAATCGCCAAAACAAAAAAAAAACCCCAAAAAACAGAAAAAAATCTCCAAAATGAAAAAAAGGCCCAAAAAACAGAAAAAAAAACACCAAAATGAAAACAAAAACCAAAACAGGAAAAAATCGCCAAAATGAAAAAAAACGACATAATGAAAAAAATGTCCAAAATGAAAAAAGCCCCAAAAACAGAAAAAAAATCGCCAAAATGAAAAAAAAGTAAAATGAAAAAAAAAAATCGTAAATAGGAAATAATCGCAAAAAATTAAAAAAAATCGCCAAAATGAAAAAAAAAACTCCAAAATGAAAATGAACCCCCAAAAACAGGAAAAAATCGCCAAAATGAACAAAAATGCCAAAATTAAAAATAAAAATCGCCAAAATGAAAAAAAAACTTCAAAATGAAATTAATGTGCAGTTTCCACAATACAAGCAAGCGACTTGTCTAGAAAAAATATATGAAAAGCACTCAAATTTTTGAGTGATTCCCAAACAAATTTTCTAGACAAGTCGCTTGCTTGCATTGTGGAAACTACACATAAGCCCCAAAAACAGAAAAAAATCGCCAAAATGAAAATAATCGCCAAAATGAAAAAAAAATCGCCAAATTAAAAAATCTCCAAAATAAAAAAACGCTAAAAACAGAAAAAAAATCACCAAAAAAAACACCAAAATTAAAAAAAAACCCAAAATAGGAAAAAATCGCCAAAATGAAAAAAGACCCAGCAAAAAATTTTCGAAGTTTTGTTATGGGTAGTACTCTTTTAATGGCTTACAAAATAATGACTGATACTTATTTATGTAATTATTTTATGTGCATAATAATGACTGCCCTGTAATGAATGAAATAAGAACTTATTTATATCATCACGTGAAAGTACTTATTGTAGTGCTTTCCAGTTAATAAGGAAATATATCTAGAGAAAAATTTATTGATCGTGAAAATTATTTTAATTAGAAAAATTAGCAAATTAATTTAGAATAAGTTTAAGCAAAAATTTATTTATAAAATTTTGCATATTTGTAAGCAAAAAATAATCCATTAAATTTTGAGTAGTTTTAGGCAATCAGTAATATATTAACTTTTGCATGTTTGTAGGCAAAAAGTATATGGTACCGCATACTTTTTGAACTTCTCAAAGAAAAATAATGGGTTATTCAGCCAAATTGTAAGTACTTACGACTGAGGAGTATATACACTTTTTTGCATTCTAGTAGGCAAAGTTTTTTGCTGGTGAATCGCCAAAATAAAAAAAAACTTCAAAATGAAAATAAGCCCCCAAAAACAGAAAAAAAATCGCCAAAATGAAAAAAACCGAAAAAACATAAAAAAACTCTCCAAAATGAGAAAAAAGCGATAAAACTGAAAAAATCGTTTAAACTGAAAAAAAACTTCAAAAAAGCAAAAAAGCCACATTAAAAAATGCTCAGAGCCGAATGTACGGAAACCTTCGTGCGCGAGTCAAAGTCGCACTTTACTAAATTTTTTAATATTAAAGGAATTAAATTTTTTTTTTTTAATGCATGATTTTTATTTATTGTATCTTCATATATGAACTAACAATAAGTATTCAAATCTTAAATCTAAAAATATAATTAGGCCCGACCAGTGTCGGACATAAGCTTAGTAATAGTTATATATAATACATAAGTAGTGATAGTCAAAAGGAAAAAAATAAAGTATTTTCAAGAAGTCCCATCTGGAGTGCTATGAATAAGAGCCCATGTGTCCCTCTTTTTTAGGCGGATGTGTCCAGTAAAGTTCAAAATATTACGGGCAAGCGGATTAGGATGTGACTCGAGTTTTGTTAAATATTTGCCAGCGTATTTTGCAATTTCTTCAGTCACTAGTGGCATATTTAAATCACGATGTATATTTGAATTTTTTATATACCATGGAGCCAATGTTATTAAGCGTAAAATTTTGTTTTGCCTTCGTTGGATTCTCTCGACATTAGAAGCTGAAGCAGTGCCCCATAACTGTATTCCGTAGCACCATATTGGTTTCAAAATCGTCTTGTATATTAAAAGTTTACAATCTAGACTGAGTGTTGAATTTCTACCAATCAGCCAATGTATCTGAGTTAATTTCAGTTTCATTTGTGTTAGCTTTGAGTCAATATGGGGCTTCCATGTAAGCCGTCGATCAAGGTGTATACCAAGGTATTTTACGTGTGAGTGTTGAAGAACAACTTGATTGTTGATTCGAATTGGGGAACAAGTATCTCTTCGCAGGGTAAATATTACCTGGACACACTTTTGCTCGTTTACTTTGATTCTCCATAAATTTAACCATAGTTTCAGTTGTGTAATATGTTCTTGTAGATATCGGGAAGCCTCGTGAGGGTTTTCGTGCATACTAAGGCAGGCTGTATCATCGGCAAACGTAGATGTATGGATATTGCTGCTCAAAGGCATATCACAAGTGTAAATCAAATACAAAACTGTCCCCAGTATGCTTCCCTGTGGCACACCGGATGATATAGATTCGGGCACACTCATGAAGTCTCCTTCCACAACCGTAAACTTCCGGGTAGTAATATAACTTTCTAATAGCTTCAGAAAATTTATTGGTAAATATGAATTTTAAAATAAGACCTTCATGCCACACTTTATCAAATGCCTGAGAAACGTCGATAAACAGCGCAGAAGAATACTTCTTTTCTTCAAATGTTCTTCTTATAAATTGAACCAATCTATGAGTTTGTTCGATGGTGCTATACTGACTTCTAAAACAAATTGATGGTCTGGTATGCATCCACTACTAACTAGAATTGGGGACAATTTTGTCATGAGCAGTTTTTCGAAAAGTTTTGACATTGTTGATAGCAGACTTATTGGCCTGTATGACTCAGCCTTGGTAAGGTCTTTGCCCGGCTTTGGAATCATTTTAACTTTGGCAAGCTTCCAGCTATTTGGATAATACTCCAGTCGTAAAATGGCGTTAAAAATAAATAACAGGATTCTAATTGCAATACGAGGCAACTTTATTAGCATCTGGTTGCTAATTCCATCAATACCCGGATCTTTCTTCGGGTTAAGTTCAGCAATTAGTTTTTGTTCATCACATTTTCTAAATTTTATGGGTCGAGGGGGTAGCGCCACTACATTCGGCAAATCAATAACACCATTACATGAGTTAGGGGTAAATACTGATTTTAAATGCTCAGCAAATATTTTACCTTTTGCAGTATCGCTTCTTGCCCAACCACCTGTAGATGTACGCAGAGGTGGTTTAATCGCAACAGGTGTTTTAAGCTTTCTAGCAGCGCGCCACAAGGAGTAATTAGATGCTGGTGTGGCATCAAGACCTTCCAGATAGTTTTTAAAAGATGCAGTTTTTTCAACTGCAAGCAAATCTTGGAGTCGTTTAGTGCACTCTTTAAATCTGATTTTATGTTGGGGCGATCTGTGCTGTTGCCATTCCCTTCTAGCTCTTCTTTTTTCACTTACAAGACGTTCAATATCCGTAGAATAAATTCTATTAAATCCAGTCTGCGGGTAGGAAGTAGTCGCATGTTCAGCAGCCTGTTTTATATTTTTGATAAGATTGCCAATGTTAAATTCAATATCTTCGGATGTTCTTAGCGTAATGTTTTCCGTACAATGAGTACTGAGATATTTTCTGAACCCCAGCCAATTAACACGGTTGATCGTCTTCACATACGGGTGAGGTAAGTCACTACTTAGTGGGCTACAAATTGTAACGATCGTGGGAGAGTGATCGGAGGAAAGATCTTGAGACGCTTCAACATGAACTAATTCCCTAGAAATATTTTTCATGACTCCAAAATCTATAACATCCGGAATTTTTTATATGTCCGTAGGCCAGTAAGTGGGCTCCCCACTCGAAATGACGTCCAAGCCCATTTTTGAAATTGTGTTGAACAATGCCCGACCTCTATGTGTAATAAGACGCGAACCCCAGAACGTATGTTTTGCATTGTAGTCGCCAGCTGCTACGAAGCAAGGGCCAAGGGATTTGTAGAAATCCTCGTATTGAATCATATAAGGTGTAGCCATAAATTTTAAAAAGGCTTCTCGAAGTCAAATGAGTCTCAGAGACCAACATTATATCAATATTTTTTTCCGTGAGGAAGTGCTCAAGTTCATTTTTATGTTGGCGAATGCCGTTTGCGTTCCAGAAACATATTGTTAACGTGTTCATGGCTTATTAAGTATTGCTTGAAGCAGAGTATTCTGCATTCGCAGCATTTCTTGCATCATGCTAGTCATACTTGTTGTAAAATTGTTTATAGTTTGCACCAGATTTTCAATAGTAGCTTCAAGGCGATTAAAATTAAAGCCTGAGTTTGTATTTATTGAAGTATTTGGCCGTGAAAAATTTTGTGTGGGAATAGAGCTTGTTTTTGCAGCATCGGCATACGATACACGTGAATTAACTGGTTGGCTCACTTGGGCAAGAGTGGTGGAGTAAGTGGTTGCTGTTTGTGCTGGAGCTACTTTAGGTTTTTGCCCCATAGTCTTTTTAACGAAAGAATATACAGGACAACCTCTGTAGTTAGCAGTGTGATTTTCTCCACAATTACTGCATTTTTTGTTACTTTGATCTTTCGGTGTATTGCAACTAGCAGTACCGTGCAATTCACCGCAAATAACACAAACTGTAGGTAATTTGCAGTAAGTTTTTGTGTGGCCATATTCTTGATAATTATGGCACTGTACGGGTCCAGAACGCTTGTGTGGTTCTTCAACTGTTATTTTTCGGTATAAAAGATATTTTAAATTATAAATTGGGTGCGTCTCATTTTTTCTCAATTTTATATCATTCGGCTCAAGTTCAACGCGAAATAGAGGCTGGAGGATCTTCTCCCTATTTATTATATTTGAAACATTTTTTACCTTGAATCCCTGGAGGACGAGTGCGTCTTTTATTTCTTCGGGAACAACATAAGAATCTATGCCCTTCAATACGATCTGCAGGCCTTTAGCACTCTTGAGCTGGTATGTGTAGAAACTTGTTTTATTTTTTTCAAATTCAGAAACCATTTTACGGAAATCCGTTTCGTCATAAATTTGAATTTTCGTTTCATCGATATTGCCACGTTTTATTGGAACAATGTGAAATTTTTTCTCACCAATGACCGAAATTAATTTCTTAATAAGAGCGTTTGAATTTTTTTCTCTCAAATATATTGGTGGCGGCTTGGAGGTTTTTTTCTCAGATATATCAGGTGTGTCGTTGTCATCTTGCAATATTTGAAAACGATTAGTGGAGGATGCGCTGTTATCCCTAGATACCTTTGAAGCAGATGCAATCTTAGTAGAATTTGGGTTTCGCCCGCGCTTTCCCACAATTATATATCTGTCCATTCCGACTTGGACCTTGGGTTTTGGGCTACTCTTATTTATATTGACAATTTGGGTAAGTGATGAACACGAGCCTGAATCGGATGATATCGCTGATTTAAATGACGAAGTAGTAGGCAACTGTAATGTTAACAAATCACTAGTTGGCATTGGACAAAGCGAAGTTGATCGCTGACGAAAAATTGGCTTAGCCGTTAAAAAAAGTCTGTCATCAAGTTTTTTATTTATTTTGTTTATATTAAGAGCATCAGAACTCACAGTAAGTCTATCATCAGATTTTTTATTGTTATCATTAAGATCATCAGAGCTCACAGTAAGATAGGCATTTCTGCCGTTATCACTCACTTCACAATTATTTGTTTTTGAGGTACTCATATAGAGTATTCCTCAAGGGCACTTTGTTAGTGTATTCTTCAAGGGCACTTTGAGTTATTTTGTTTACGGTAGTTTTTGTTTTATTTTTGTTTTAGTTATTACTGTCTATGTAAAAAAAAATATTAGCAAAGCAAAAAAAGCTTATTTATCAAAGTTAATGTACAACGAATATTATGTACTACAAATATTTTTTTTGTATGGTTTTTTTTATTTAGTATGTATGTAAAAAAAAATCCGCTAATACGTCTGTTCACTATGAAGGTACAACGAGAACTGAAGGAATTAAATGAAACTAAGTTTTTTCTTATTTCGTTTTTGCTTCGTTCACTTAACATATTTTATGTATTTTTTAAAAAACTAGATTCGTATCAATAATCAGAAAAATCCAAAATTATTGTAACGTGACGTTACAATTACCCTTACCTAATATTTGCATTTACATTCACTTGTATAACTTACGTATAAGCCATCTACTAATACCCCCACCGAACATACACAAAACAAAACAATAAGAAAAAAAAAACTACAAAACAACAACAACACAAGTTAAACAAGTTTACAACACCTAGCAATTCTCATTTTGTGTATATTTTATTTAGCATAAGAGATCAAGGTTTCGTACAAAAAAAGGGGGAATGAATTGGAATACGATTTTTTCCTTGTAGCTTATGAATATATTTAAACCGTAGTTAGCCGAACAATATCCGAAGAATTATATTGTTCGTAATATAATTCAACCGTAATTAGCCGAACAATATCCGAAGAATTAAATTGTTCGTAGCATATTTAAACCGTAGTTAGCCAAACAATATCCGAAGAATTATATTGTTCGTAACATATTTAAACCGTAGTTAGCCGAACAATATCCGAAGAATTATATTGTTCGTAATACAATTAAACCGTAATTAGCCGAACAATATCCGAAGAATTATATTGTTCGTAACATATTTAAACCGTAGTTAGCCGAACAATATCCGAAGAATTATATTGTTCGTAACATATTTAAACCGTAATTAGTTGAACAATATCCGAAGAATTATATTGTTCGTAATATAATTAAACCGTAATTAGCCGAACAATATCCGAAGAATTATATTGTTCGTAGCATATCTGAACCGTTATTAAACGACCAGCTTACGAAGTGCACATTACCAGCATTCGTTAACAGTCGTATTACGAATAGCAATTAACCGGCTAAGAAGCGACGTATTCGTTTCGTCGGGTACAAAGCGCGCACGTCTTAGGGCACAGAAACCTAAGTACGCGAGTGGGGCAACAGTGTGGTGTACAATTAGCAAAGGAAGCAGACCTTTGACGACCCTGGACAGACTGAGCTTACCTCAGCTGGAAAATAAAACTGCATTACATTATAACTCCACGGTTGGAAAACTTACACTTTTTGTGTTATGTAAAATTAAATAGGTCTTAATAATTCATTTTTCCTTTATAAATTAAATATATTTTATGCTTCTGAAAGAACAAATTGGCTTATAAAATTATAAAAATGAAAACCAAGGCTCCACAGATGGAAACTTTGAACTTTTTTTGATGATAGAGAAACTAAATAAAACTAAGTTTTTTCTTATTTCGTTTTTACTCACTTAACATATTTTATGTATTTTTTAAAGAACTAGATTGGTATAAGGAATTAGAAAAATCCTAAATTATGATTCCAGGGTTGGAAAACTTACACTTTTTGTAAAATTAAATAGGTCTAAAATTTTTTTCTTTTGCTTTATAACTTGAATATATTTTATGCTTCTGAAAGAAAAGTTTGGCGTATAAAATTTTAAAAATTAAAATTACAGCTCCAAAGATGGAGACATTGAATTTTTTTGATATTAAAGTAGCTAAATAAATTTTTTTTTGTATTTGTTTGTTCACTTAACACACTTTATTAATTTTTTAAATAAAAAAAATCTAAAAGTTTGATTCCAGGGTTGGAAAATTTATTGGTTTTTTTACAAAAGTAACTTGGTCAGGTTAGTTTTTTCTTTTTGTTTACAAGTTTTATAAACTTTATGACTTAGAATGAAATAGTTTGGCATAGAAATTAGAAAAATAAAAGAAAACTTAAACTTTTTCTGGTATATAAAACTAATTATTTCTTTGGTTATTAAATATATTAATATATTTTATAAAGAAATAATTAGTATTAAGAAACTCATAAAAATAACCAAAAATATTTTTTTTGCATTTAAACATATATCATGTTTTAGGAAAATCATTAATCAAGATTTTTTATACATATTTAATTTTTTATGGATATCTAATTGAAGTATAAACGAATGTTTGTGCTTATTGTGCTTATTAGTAAATGGAGATAAAACTAAAATTGATCGCTAAAGATAAATTAGAGGACATGTTCCGTTTCATTTTCCTGATACCTTTCTTTTCTGAGAACAAATTAAAAAAAATCCTGTTGGAATAAAACGTTTAAATAAAATATTCAACTATTGCTAATATCGAAAATAAAATAATTGAATAAGATTCTTTAATCGAAAAATACTGAAAGGTCACTTGTTATTAATTGCTTTAGTGAAAAAAGAAATGCATTTTTCACAAAATAAATATGTATGTATGTATGTGTCTGTATATAATATATATGTACGTACGTTGGTAAAGGGTATATAAGATTCGGCACAGCCGAATATAACACTCTTACTTGTTATATATAAAATTAATTAAATAAAGCAAATTCTTTAGTCGAAAAAAAGGCTAAGATGTCACTTACTAAAAATCGCACTATAACAAAAAATTATAAATTTTATCACAAAACAAATATGTATGTATGTACTTATGTATGCATCTGTATACTACATATACATACGTTGGTAAAGTGTATATAAGGTTCGACACAGCCGAATATAGCACTCTTACTTGTTCTTTATAAATTAGATATATTTTATGGTTCTTAAAGAAAAGTATATAAAAAAGGCGTATAAAATTAGAAAAATGCAAAGCACAGCTCCAGAGATGGAAATTTTAAACCATTTTTATTATTGAAGGAATTAAATGAAACTAAATGTTTTCTTATTTCGTTTTTGCTTTGTTCACTTCACATATTTTAATTATTTTTTAAGGAACTAGATTGGTATCAATAATCAGAAAAATCCAACATTATGATTCCAGGGTTGAAAACTTACACTTTTTGTGTTATGTAAAATTAAATAGGTCTAAATTATTCTTTTTTCCTTTATAAATTGAATATATTTTATGCTTCTGAAAGGAAAAATTGGCGTATAAAATTATAAAAAGTAAAACTAGGGCTCCAGAGATGGATCCTTTGAACTTTTTTTGATAATAGAGTAACTAAATAAAACTAAGTTGTTTCTTCTTTCCTTTTTGATTTTTTCACTTAACATATTTTATGTATTTTTCAAAGAAATTTATTATTTGACATATAGTCAGAAGTATCCATACCAAGGTTGGCAAACGGTATCGTAAAAATACCGATACCGATTCCAATACCGTTAAAATTAGATAGCGGTATCGTTACCGATACCGAAATCCATTTCGGTTAGAAAATACCGGTATCCAGACTACCGTTTACGTCTACACCGGTACGTACCGGTATACCGATTCCGGCCAAAAAATAAATGATAGTTGCCAAATTTTTATTATGTATTACAACTTTTTTAACCATGAGACAACTGATATTTTTCAGTTGAATTTTGGTTTTTATTTCGTCCATTGTGTTCGTTTTGCTTTATTATTCCAGACGCCTACCAATCCCATTTGTCAACCAATATTATTGCCATGTTCATAAAACTTAGAATCTCAAGAAAAAATACCAAGGCCAAAACTAAAAATATTTAAAATGTTTTGTAATGGATACTATGGTTTCAAAAAATATAGCATAGATAAGAACCTTTGTTTTTCGTGCATTTATTCGAAGTCAACTAAAATTACCAGTTTCAATCCAAAAATATATTTCAATTAACTTTCTTTCTTTGGTGTTGGTCTTGTTTATACACTTCACCGTAATATATAAGGTTGGTAGAGAAGAAACTTCTAAACTTTTATATTTAAAGTTAAAGATTCCTCTCTTGAGGTGAAGAAAAGTACTTTTTTGTACCAATTTTGTACTCTGTAGCTCGTTTCTGTATTTCTCGCATCGTAAAATTTCCCGCATGAAACGAGGGAATCGTAACAAAAACATTGTAAATTGAAACGAAAAATGGATTTTCTCACATAAGGGTTTCTGTATATTTACTTTGCGAGAACTATCTGTCATTTGCATAAATTTCCAGCAATTATTGGAAGGATGTGAAAAAAGTGTTTCTGTAATATTTTGTGAAAACTTTCTCGCAAGAACTGTCAAAACAATTCGCATTTTGAATTGGTGCGAGAACAACAAAATGTGAACAAAAACATATGAATTTTTGAATTTCTGTGTAAAAATATGAAAAATAATTTAGTCGAAAAGATATGCAAAGAATTGTTGAACTAAAATAATTATTAACGAGTCGATATGATAATGTTTATTTACTGTCGTGTTCAAAAAAATATTTTACTTGAGATTTAAAGTTCATAGTAGCTACCAAGCAATTTAAGGCTAACATTGCTTTATTAAAAAATTGTATTCAAAAGACAACTTTAATTATTTTGTAATTAATAATAGAATTTCATTCGAGTATTCAAATAATGTTTTATTTTACTAAATAAATTTTTATTATCTTGAAGTAAATTAACCTACTTTAAGAAATATGAGCTTCTGACATGGAAGGAAAACAGATAAACATTTCTATGAAGTTAAAGTAAAAATAATATGATGAATAAAGAAAAATTATCACAATTTATTTTATTCGAATGAAATAAGTATTTGAATATCCAGATTTTTTCCATTCGTTTTGACTGTATGTACATCACTAAAACATTTTTGTATAATTGAATTTATTTTAATATTTTTTTATGGATTTTGCTATGTATTTCGAATCATTTGGATAATTTGGTGATGTTTTCAATAACATGACAGAAATAATAAATTTAAGATAAGAGCTAACACTTCTAGCTTAATTTTCAGATGTATCATGAATCAATATGTGCTATATTAACAAAAATATTTGAGGTACAAAATATACATTTTTGAAATATCAGCTTAAAGTAGTCTTAACAAACGTAGGTGCATACTTTAGAATTTTGATATAATAATTTTTTTTGAATACAACTTTACTTAATATTGCATAGCAAAGCTTTATTAAGTTTTTTTGTATACGACTACTAGAATTTATTTTGTATTATATTCTTATGCAGAGGCAATTGATAGAAAAAACTTATTTCAAGCATTTTACAATCACTTTATATTCATTTTCATTATATTATTTTCATTTTCTTGGAAATTACTTAATTTTTTTGTTATTAAATAATATTTTTGTTACATTTTGTTTTCATTTGACACTTGATTACTGGAAATATTCCAGTGAAAACAGATTCAGTGTTGTCTGTTTTCACATTCAAATACAGAAACACTTTTTTCTCACAAATCGAGAAGCGATGGAATTTTGTGTTTCACACTTCATGTGAGAAATTTTGCTATGCGAGAAATACAGAAACGAGCTACTGTGTTGATATACATCTATTAAATTGTAGTTTCCTCATCCTGGAAGCTTAAATACACCGAAAACGTATAAATAGAACGCGAAATACATCATACAGGTAGTTCTTTAACAAAAAGTCTCCTAAAAAAATATTTAAAACGGTCCTGCGAATTACTTTTATTCAATTATGTTTTATAAATAAAGTTGTAAACAATAAAGTTCCAGTACAAAAATATTGCCTAAGAACGTGTCCAAAGCAGAAAAGTGTCGAAAAAAACCGAAAAAATTATATTTGGTGAAAAAATAATGACATATATTTGAAATTTACTGAAACAACATATATATGCTTCAAAAGGTCTTAAGGCAGAATTACCCGACTGTAAATGTAGAACTGTAAATGTAAATGTGTCAGCTGATCGAATCTGTTGCATGAAAAGTTATGCAAATGCTTACCTGACTGAAATGTCACGTAAATGTAACGTCTGAACCTGCAGAAAATAGAATTTCATGACAACGTTACGTGACATTTGTAGACAGTGAATGAGAGTGTTGCACAATAGCCCTATTTTGGTACTTTTGTTTCTTTTGATAATTTAAGCTTTTGAGTTGCTAAATTTGTATACGTACATGACATATTTAATAAATTTAGTTTTCTAATAAAGTTTTTTTCTTTATAAAATCCAACCACAGACTGCCAATCGTATTTGTTTATATTTTTGTTAATATACATATACATATATGTATGAATATGTAACATACATATAGTACATTTGTGCGAACAAACAGCATACAAGCGCACAAAAACTATTTTTATTTAATAATACCAAAGCAAATTAAAATATGTGCGTTTAATCATAACAATTGTAGTCATATTAAGCTAAAATTGTAATTTCACTAAATATCAAAGTCATAACATTGTTTGTAAGTATAAAATAATGATTTGATACCATTTAAATAATTTTCGTACTTTTTCCACACAATCAAAAAAAATGTGAAGATATTGAACTTATATTGGATTAATTGAATCATTACCATTTTGTATATTATTAACTTATAAGCAGTAATGGATACATACATATGTATGTGTGATCACACAATACATATACATTTCAATCAAAATGAATTCCATGAATTTAAATATTATATGAACTTTCACGTTTGACTTCAAATAACTCGCAATTTAAAATCAAAAATGAGTGTTTGCTGGGCACAAAGCAATTAGCATGTATGTATGTGTGCAGAAGGAAGTTTAGTTGTTTTTGTCGAAAACACATGACACGTTTTTAAGCATTCTATAAGCGTTCAAACATTTACATTTACATTACATTTACATTTACATTACATCTATGATTTCTACAGTCGGCTAACGAGGCCTTTAGTCTCTTCTTTCTGTTTCCGTTTATAAATTTAAAATCAGTTGATATTTAACTTAGTTAGAGGTTGATAAGTGTCTACGGGTACGAAAAACCGGGTTTTTATCTGTATTGTTATACTCGACAATACCTAGCAGAAAAATAATAACACGTCCCATGTATTTCTATTTCATTAAAATGTATCACACGGTGTAATATAACAGCCCAGTAAAAAAAATTGGAAGTCATTCTAAAGGAAGTACATTTTCATTGCTTCCAAAAAATCGATATTTTTAATTTGCCGATAGTTAGCAGAAAACCAAGTGGAAGTTTATTTAAGTCATACAAAACCTTGTAATTCCTCTCAAGTTTTAGAAATTACTCAGCAGAATTTTTAAAAAATCGATTTTTTTGAAGAAACTTATGAACTAATTTTGGTCTAAAATTTTAAAGTTATTTGCTTAAATTTACATTAAATTACTGTTTCGCGCTTAAATTCCTATAAAAAGAAACTAATTGTTAAAATAGGTAACTATTAGCCATTTTTCCTAGATGAAAATATTATCATAGAACACAAAAAATTAAATTTTTCTTAAAATCGCTTCCAATTCGGTGACCAGGCAGCAAAAAAGAGAACTTCTTGCAATGACAACCCTATGTAAAAATCATTAGATCGGATCGAAATTTGCACTACTTCCTGATCGCAAACTCTACATTTTCATGACTTTTTTGGAGTGTCTTTTTTTACTGGGAGTATAGACAAAACTTTTATTTTTACTATTTTGTTTAATTAACCAAAATGTATACTTTTTATATGTAAAGTTTGAACTGCAGTCTCCTTGTTTCACTTTTTTAATAAATTATTTTTTAATAATAGTATAAAAACATATATAGAAACAAATAAGTTTACACGCTTTTATACGAGTACATATGTATGTATTTAATGTAAAAATACTACATTTTTGAAGTAATTTAATAAAAAAAAAGATTTTTTGTTATGTCCAATTCCTGAAATAATAAATTTATTAGTAATATCGGTATACCGGTATTATAAACTCGATAACGGTATGTACCGGTAATACCGATACCGAAATAAAAAAAATATCGATACCGCTACCGATACCGAAATTTAAAAAATAATTGTACCGGTATCAACACCGATACCATTATTTTTTTCGGTTTCCAACCTTGATCCATACAATAATTGAAATTCGTATATGACATGCTAAACTACCAGCAAATAAATTTCAATTATTGTATGTACTTTTTAAAGAACAAGGTTGGTATAAGGAATTTGATAAATCCTAAATTATGATTCCAGGGTTGGAAAACTTACACTTTTTGTGTTATGTAAAATTAAATAGGTCTAAAATAAATTCAATATATTTTATGCTTCTGAAAGAAAAGTTTAGCGTATAAAATTTTAAAAATGAAAATTACAGCTCCAGAGATGGAAGCTTTCATTTTTTTGATATTTAAGTAGCTACATAAATAAAATAATTTTTTTTCTTTGTTCACTTAACACACTTTATTAATTTTTTAAATCAGAAAAATCTAAGAGGTTGATTCCAGAGTTGGAAAATTTATTGTTTTTTTTTTTTTTTTTTGCAAAAGCAGCTAGGTCAAGTTAGTTTTCTCTTTTTGTTTACAAATTTTATATACTTTATGACTTAGAATGAAATAGTTTGGCATAGAAATTAGAAAAACAAAAGACATAGCTCACGGGCTGGAAAACTTAAACTTTTTCTGTATATAAAACTAATTATTTTTTTGGTAATTAAATATATTCTATATTTTAGAAAGAATTAAATTATTATTAAGAAACAGAAAACTCAGAAATATGGTTCCAGGGTTGGGGATTGGAAAAAAGTGTTGGTAAAAAAATAACCAAAAATATTTTTTTTCCATTTAAACATATTTCATGTTTTAGGAAAATCATTACTCAAGATTTTATATACATGTTTAATTTTTTATGGATATCTAACTGATGTATAAACGAAGGTTTAAGCTTATTGTGCGCTCAGCACAATAACTATTAATTTTTCATTTAATTTCATTTTCCTGATACCTTTCCTTTCTGCTGAACAACTTTCAAAAAAATATTCTGTAGGAATAAAACGTTTACATAATACGGGAAAATGTAAAACAAGTTAGTTTACTTGGTATAGAGGTGCAATACTAGGACTATTTTAGAGTTTTTAAATAGCAGCACGGTTTTTGAACATCTCGAGAGCGAGTAAACAAGCCCCAATTTTTTGGTATTGTATTCACGTGACGACGATGTTGAGTGAAATAAGAGTGAATGTAAAATATATTTTAACCACAGAGTGTAAAGTAAAATATTCAACTATTGCTAATATCGAAAATAAAATAATTGAATCAAATTCTTTAGTCGAAAAATACTGAAAGGTCACTTACTATTAATTGCTTTAGAGAAAACAAGTGTGCTATATTCGGCTGTGCCGAATCTTATATACCCTTTACCAACGTATGTGTATGTAGTATACAGATACATACATAAGTACATACATACATATTTGTTTTGTGATAAAATTTATAATTTTTTGTTATAGTGCAATTTTTAGTAAGTGACCTCTCGGTTTTTTTTCGAACAAAGAATTTGCTTGAGCAAAGATGTTCCCAAGACATGAAATATTTTTAACTGGAAAAAAAATACTTTTGGTTAATTTTTTTACCCAAATTTGTTTTTCAACTTCCAACCCTAGAATAATTTAACTTTTTCTGGCTTTAATACGATCACAAATTTATTTCTTTCTAAAATATAGAATATATTCAATTGCCAAAGAAATAACTAGCTTTATTTAATTAGTTTTATATAACAAAAAAGGTGCACTTTTCCCAACGCTGGAATCATCCTTTTAAAAAATTTTTGGGTCTTTATACCAATCTTGCTCTTTAAAAAAATATATAAAATATGTTAAGTGTACATACAAAGAAAAAAATAAATAAGGAAAATACTAGTTTTATTTAGTTACTTTAATATCAAATAAATTCAGTAAAGTGCGACTTTAAGTCGTGCACAAAGGGTTCCGTATGTTCGGTTTTCAGAATTTTTTTAACATGGCGATTTTTTTTCAGCTTAAAAGATTTGTTTTTATTTGTCACTTTTTTTATCGTTTTGGCGGTTTTTACGGTTTTTGTTGTTTTTTTTTCATTTTGACGATTTTTTTTTTCATTTTAGCGATTTTTTTTCATTTTTGCGAATTATTTTTAGTTTGGCGTTTTTTTCGTTTTGGCGTTTTTTTTTGGTTTTTGGCGATTTTTTGTCGGCTTGGAATTTTTTAGTTTTACCGTTTTTGAAAATTTCAAGAGTTTGGTTCTTACGGTTTCCAAGATACAGCAAGTTGTCCAAATTATATAGTCAAAATTTCATTAACCTTTGGTGTACGGAACCCTAAAAAGTTTAAATTTTCTAGCTGTGGAGCTATTGTTTTTATTTTTCTAATTTTTATACCCAAGTTTTCTTTCCGAAACATTAAATATATATATATACGTATGTATATATATAGGTTTTTACTCTCAAATTAACACTTTTTCCATTCAAATTAAATTTTTTACAAATCAAATTCAATTTTTTTCAAAGCAACTTCAATTTTATTCAGAACTACTTAAATTATATTCAACTCATATTAATTTTATTTCATTTCAAATTAATTTTTTTTCTTTTAGAATTAAATTTTTTTTTTAAATTCGATTTTTTCCACCTCAAATTGATTTTTCACAAATTCAATGCAGAAAGATTTAAAAACTTGTTTTTTTTTCTTTTATTCGTGATTCTTTTTCTATTATTCAGGGCTATCATGAATAAAATTCCACGTGAAATTTTTCCCTGGGAAAAATTCCAACTAATAGCATATAATAGGGAAAACAAAATATTCTAATTGGAAAAGGGAGAAATTTCACGTGGAATTTTATTCATGATAGCCCTGGGGGTCTACTCTGTAATTCGGAACGAAAGAAAATGCTTTCAAATTTACATGTTATAAGCATACAAATTCGAAAGAATTTTCTTTCGTTTCGAATTACAGAGTATACCCCCTGATTCTGTTATTTATAGTACTGGAAAATATTTCCTAGTACAATAATGGAAACGCCGGTTAACCCTTTCACACACAAAACTGGTATACAATAATTCCCTTATTGCAGCTATGAACATACCTGGCATTTTACATAAAAAAGTAATTGCTAATTCTTCGGTTAATACTAACATGTTCACACATTTCCTTGAAGAATTATGCGATAAATTAGCTGAATCCAACATCACAGGTGTTTGGCTGATCCTTGACAATGCAAAGATACACAAAACGCAAGTGGTTAAAGATAAAATTGCTGAGTCCGGTCACATTTTAGTTTTTCTTCCTCCATACTCCCCTATGCTAAACTCAATTGAAAAAGTTTTCTCAAACACTAAGCTCTATGCTCGTAATACGGTAGCTGATCCAGAGAGTAACATGGACTTGGTCACCATAATTAATCGATCAGTAGAATCCGTAACACCTTGAGATTGCAACAATTATTATGTTGATATGACTATGAATTTATCATTAGCTGCAACTGGAGAACCGCTACATTGAAAATTTTATATAGCAAGTAATTGAAGCTTATTATAAATTTAATTTTGTATAAATAAAAATTATTTTGTAAGTATTTTCCGTTTAATTAAAAAAAATTAATTTGAAGTGAAAAAAATTGTATGTAAAATGAAAAAAAAAATAATTTTAAATGAAAAATATTCAATACGACTTGTAAAAAGTTTAATTTGAGTTGAAAATAATTTAATTTGCTTTGAATAAAATTGAAATTACTTTGAAAAAAATTGAGTTTGATTTGAAAAAGTTTGAATTTGAATCGAAAAAGCGTTAATTTGACAATAAAAACCTATATATAAATTAAAATATAAAAAAAAAATTATTAAATCTAGTTATTTTATATATCACAAAAAGTGCAAGTTTCCCAACCCTGGAATCATAATTTTATTTTTTTTTGATTTCTTACACCAATATTTTTCTTTTAAGAATGTAAGATATCTGGATTTTATAGTTAAAAAGGAAAAATTAGTTTAGTAGGTTATTTTTATATAAAAAAAAAATAAAGTTCCCAGCCCAGGAAACTTTTTTATATTTTTTTATACAGTTACTCACAGAAATATTTTGCTTATGTAAATCTCAACAAATTTGCAAAAAGAATGCTATATAAAAATGTTTTCTTTGAAAAAATTCATGTTTATTTTTTTACATATTAAATAGGAGAAGTCTTAACTACAAATATTTTAAATAAAATTTGAAAACAAAAAATTATTTTATGAAATTTTTAAAAAATAAAGAAAAAATCGCTTAATTATCAGGTCACAAAAGTATTATGCTTTTTGAATTTTTTACACAGATTTTTCATTATTTAAGCTGCGTTTTATGTTTTAATGTTTTGTGTGATATTCATTGTTAGATATGACCACTTGCAGACGTCCTAGCATAGATTCCACTAAATTTCTGAAATTTTTAAGTACTTTTTTTTATACATTTCTTCTTCCAATACTCGTCCTAAGCATACTTTTGATAAAATGCTATTTTCCCGGATTTTTTTTCCAAATAAGCCCTAAGTTTTTCAATAGGACTCATGTCGAGACTTTGTGGTTTTATTGGCAGATGTTTGTTTTATAATAAATGGCCATAATTTAATGTCCAGGGATATAAGTTTTGGGTCTTTGTCATGTTGGAGGTAATACCCATTGATATATTGTTCCATTTGTTCAGCACTGGCATATAGGTTTTCTCTAATAATGGACAACTATAGATGTTTACCCATTGTGCTTTATATAAACACCAACTTTCCTACTCCTAGTGCCGACGTACAGCCCCACACCATGAGAGAACCACCACCATGTTTTACTGTTGGCCTTATATTCTTAATAGTTAGTGATTTATTTGGCTTGCGCCGCACCATAAGCTGTCTATCTGACCCAAAAATTATAAATTTACTTTCGTTGCTAAATATTATCGTGTTCCCGAAATTAGAAGTCTGAAATTTATGTAGTTCAGCATATAACTAACGCTTCTGTCTATTGACTTCCGAAATCAAAGTTTTTTTCTAGCTACGCTACCGTTAGTATTGTTGGTTTTTAGAACTTTACGGATAGACTTGCCACTTAGGTGTGTCCGTAGTATTCCCGTAGGATCCCCTTTAGCATTTCTTTAAGATTTGGAACATATACTTAAATGGTGGTTTTTCCTATTTTTTTAATAGTTTTTCTTGTGTTTCTCACTGTTAACAACTTTCCCCGACTTTTTTGTGGAATATTTTCAATATATCTGCGATTTTTGCACTTTTAAAAGTATTTTCTCTTGTTTGTCTACATCGACTAAACATATCACAAACATATTGGATTGATTTGTTCTCCTATACAGATAAAGAACGATCTTATTCGCAGATCAACTTAATTCCTTTACCTTAGGCATTTATTTGAGTTGCTTCAATGTCGTCTTTCTCTATTACTTCATTTATATATGGAAACCATTCGTATTGCTCGAAAAACTGCGTCTATCAATTATTCCATTATTCTAAGTTCCTAATACAAAATGAACAATGGCTAAATAACGATATAGCTATACAGATTGATGTGAAATAATTGGGAAGGCCTAATAAATCATACGAATTAAAATTAAAACAGATTTTAATAATCAAGATTCATTACCCAGCTAAAAAATATGTATGGAGCATATATGATATTCCATATGGTTTGGATCCGAAAAATGAGGGTGTATAAATATTCATACATGTGTGTATAATATGCAGTATGCAAAGTTCATATTCATACACGCTTTATTAAAAAAACGCACTGCTATGCAATAAATTAAATTAATAAAACTACTTTTTTGTAAGAGGTTGTATTTAATGAAACATTAGTTCCAACAAAATAATAAAAACCGAAATAAAATACATTTCATTCGTCATTTTAAGAGAAAATTTCGATTATTTAAAAAACAAAAAACTAATATTCTGGAGTATTCCATAATTTTCTATCAAATTAATGACTGAATTATCCATTTAATTATTTGATAGTGTTCACAGTGTATAAAATTGAACAAGAATGTTTTTTTTGGTAATTTTTTTTTATTTTTTTAACGTTGAGGAAGCTCTACGCATATAAACTTTGCATACCGTATGGATTTTCTAATGAAAAAAAATAGTAATAAACTTAACTTATTTCCATGGAAATTGATGATGCCAACCGAGCATAAGGTATTATCTCATGGAAAAGAAATCATTGAAACCACCATCCTACCTCTGGGAGAACTTACAAACGAGGCTCAAGAAGCAAGGAACAGAGATGTAAATCAGTACAAATTATTTAATTATTGTTGTCCTCAGAAATAGAGAAAGACGACTTTGAAACAACTCAAATAATTAAGATTCGATATTTCCCATTATTATTTTAAAACTAATTAAAATAAAGAAATTGTAAAATTTAGGGCAATGAACAAAGCTAAAGCATATAATTTAAAAATAAATACTACACTCACAATGTTTTTCCTAGTTGTAGCCTAATACTAAATATATTATCTATTGGTAAATAATAAAAAAAAAATACATACAAACAAAACTTTTCCAATATTTTCCAAACTTATACAATACAGGATACAACTTTATGGGCACCCTTGCGAATTTTATTTAAATATCTGTAGTGCGATTCACTAACTTTTTTACTTTTTTTTTTAACGATAAACGCATTGCGAAGATAATTACAACGAAAATTTATCGAATTGGCTATTCCGTAACATTTTTAATGATATTCGCTGTAGGTTAATGTCAGCTGTGTCGTTATTAAAACGAAAATTTCAGTTGCGTACTATCGTTAAAAAGAAGTAACAGAATCACACAATCGTTATAGCAAGCGTCAAAATGTATAGACGAAAATTACGATTTTCGGATCACTAAAAGTTACTGAATCGCACAACTGGTGCCGTGATAGGTTACTTACACTAGTATAACCAGGTGGCACCTCCCGATGCTGCTGAAAGTAGTGCGCGAAAACTTTTTTTAAATCCATTAATAAATGTGTTTTTGTATTAGTTTGTGGTGAGTGACAGCACTAATGCTAAAAAAGTACCTTTTTGTACTACGCTGAAATGCAAACAGCTTAAGTTTGATTATTACCCGTCCAGCTCTCGTTGCAAATAGACTCGTTTTTTCCTTTTCTTTTCAATAAAACTTTTTGTGTAAAATATAAGTAATCTGTAATTTTAAAAATAAATAAATTGAATTTTGTAATTACATAATTGACTATTAATACGAACAACCCCACAAAGTGGTGACCCCGTCGATTGGTTAAAGAATATTTCAGGATGCAAGACAATATTGGTGGCAGCACGCAGCAAGGCCCGACGCCGAGCACATCAAGTACCGAGCCAACAACCGTTAATCGTGTAGCTGTAAAGGTTCCACCCTTTTGGCCCGATCACGCTGAAATTTGGCTGGCGCAGGTAGAAGCACAATTTGCTGTTGCCGGCATAAGTGGTGACACATCGAAGTTTAATACAGTCATCGCCGCAATAGAATCGAATGTTCTCGTGCAAATATCAGACGCTATTTTAAATCCACCGGAGACCGATAAATACACAAATCTTAGAAAGTGCATAATAGAACGCTATTGTGAGAGCGAACAAAAAAAGACGCAAAAATTACTATCGGAAATTGATTTGGGAGACAAGCGACCGACACAACTCTTAAATGAGTTAAGCACATTGTCAAAGGACAAGGTAACAACTGATTTTTTGAAAACGCTATGGTTGCAGCGTTTGCCAGCGCAAGTCAGAGCAATCTTACAAGCGTCAGATGCTAATCTGACCGAGTTAGCGAAGTTGGCAGACAAAATTATGGAGGTGGGAGAGTTTCAGCATTTATCTGTGGTATCTACAATGCCACAAACTTCTAAAAGCGAATTTGATAGACGACTCGATCGCATAGAGCAACAGATAAATAGCCTTTGTAACAAGAACAGTAAAAATGTACGTCGGTCACGATCAAGTTCTACACGACGACAAAAAACAGATGCCACTCCAGCAAAGCAAGTGAGCGACCATTGCTGGTACCATCGGACATTTGGCGAAAAAGCCACAAAATGTCGTCAGCCATGTTCATATCAACAAAATTTGTCAAAAAACTAAATTCATCTTCCGATCTGGCGGGCGGATCTCGAGATGAATGCCAAATAGCCCGTCTTATAATTAATGACAGCATATCGAAACAGAATTTTTTAATCGACACTGGTGCCGACGTTTCGGTGTTACCAGCTGGTAGTGTTGAGGGTTTGCGTGTAGGGATTTTTAGAAAATTGTTTGCTGCTAACGGGTCCCCCATCAAAACCTTCGGTGAGAAAACGTTAAGCATTTCTTTGGGTCTACGTCGCAATTTTACATGGACTTTTTTGGTAGCGAATGTCAACTGTGCTATTATAGGCTCAGATTTTTTGAAGCATTACGATCTTTTGGTTGACATCAAGAGAGGTAAGCTTATCGATCGTACTACGCTGCTTGAGGCAAGGGCACGTACTGCCTATGTTCAGATTTTAGCATACGACAAAAAAGATAATTACGCCCAGCTGTTATACGAGTATAGAGAGTTGGGTACGATTAATGCCAACAAGCGCCCAGTGGACTCTACGGTCACGCATCACATTACCACAAACGGTCCTCCCACATACGCTAGCGCACGTCGACTCGCGGGGGATAAGCTCCAAGCTGCAAAAAAAGAGTTTGAGTACTTGATGGAAAAGGGTATATGTAGACCGTCAAAAAGTAATTGGGCCAGCCCACTACATTTGGTAAAAAAGCCAAACGCGGACTGGCGCCCATGCGGCGATTATCGTGCCCTTAACAGCATCACCTTACCCGACAGGTATCCAATACCATTTTTACGTGACATAACGAGTATTATGCACGGAAAGAACATTTTTTCCTCTATCGACTTACAAAGGGCTTACCATCAGATACCCGTGGAGCCATGCGATATACCTAAGACAGCCATAATCACGCCGTTTGGCTTATTTGAGTTTTGTTTCATGACATTTGGTCTACGGAACGCGGCCCAAACGTTCCAACGTCATATTAACGAAGTCTTGAAGGGAATCGATTTCGCTTTTGCATACATCGATGATATCCTCATAGCGTCCGAAACAGAGGAGGAACATGCAAAGCATCTGCGCATCATATTTGATCGCCTTCGCCGATTCCACTTGTGCGTTAATTTCGATAAATGTCAGTTTGGTAAGCGTGAACTCATATTTTTAGGCCACAAAATTAGCCCCAAAGGACTTACGCCGCCTGAAAACAAGGTCGATTCGATCCGAAATTTTGAAAGACCAATGATTGTGAAGAATTTAAAAAAATTTTTGGGCATGCTGAATTTTTACCGCCCATTCATACCGCATGCAATAAAAAATCAAAAATTATTGTTAGAATTGACTCCTGGCAATAAAAAAAACGATAACACCATAATAGAATGGACACCTGAAGCAATGGCTGCTTTTAATGCATGTAAAAACGATATAGCAGAAGCTACTTTTTTGAATTATATGGCTCCGAAAGCATTGATAACGCTTACGACAGATGCTTCAGATGACGCCGTAGGGGCAGTACTGCATCAGATAGTCGAAAGGCAAGTACAACCATTAGGATTTTACTCCAAAAAGTTGACACCATCACAACAAAACTACAGCGCGTACGATAGAGAACTCACGGCGATATACCAAGCAATTCAACATTTCAAATACGCAGTTGAAGGAAGAGAATTCGTCGTTTTTACAGACCACAAGCCAATCATTTTTGCTTTTAAGCAAAAAAGCGAGAAGGCATCACCGCGAAGGATTCGGCAATTAGACTTTATCAGCCAATATACGACGGACATACGACATTTACCTGGGGCTGACAATAACATAGCAGATTTACTCTCCCGCATCAACGCCATAGAGGAGCAAGTAGTAAATTTTTATGAAATGGCCGAGCAGCAAGGCAATGATATTGAACTGCAGGCACTGCTGGACAGCAACACAAACACGTCATTACAGCTCACTAAATTAGCCATCCCACAGTCGACTAAAGAAATTTACTGTCACGTTTCGAAGGATAGAGTAAGACCTTATGTTCCGAAAAATTATCGTCAGGCAATCATACGCAAGCTTCATTCGCTTTCGCATCCAGGCATAAGAGCAACAAAACAATTGGTTTTAAATCACTACGTTTGGCCATCTATATCTGCAGACGTCGCTAGATATGTGCGCGCGTGTATTCCTTGTCAGAGAGCAAAAGTACAACGTCATACAAAAGCACCCTTATGTAATTATGCAGCAGTCGATGCCCGCTTCGAACATATAAATATAGACATCGTGGGACCGTTGCCATCATCAAACGGATTCCGATATTGCCTCACGTGTATCGATCGTTTTTCGAGATGGCCCACGGCGATACCACTGACAGACATAACAGCTCAAAGTGTTGCAAGTGGCCTTATGAGAGGATGGATTGCTGTCTACGGCGTCCCCTTGCGTATTACCACCGATTTAGGAAGACAGTTCGAGTCAACCATTTTCAGCGAATTAACGAAGTTACTGGGAATTAAGCATTTGCGGACAACGGCCTACCACCCACAGGCAAATGGCATAATTGAGCGATGGCACCGTACACTAAAGACAGCCATTAAGTGTGCTGAAACAAACGACTGGAGTTCTGCACTTCCGCTAATTCTTTTGAGCATGCGATCAACAATAAAAAGTGATATTGGGCTAAGCCCAGCAGAAATCGTTTTCGGCGCTTCTTTAAGAATACCTGGAGCGTTTCTCATTCCTTCAGGAAGAAATATTACGGAAACCGAGTTTGTACAAACACTGCGTAGAACCATTTCAAACTTACCAACTACCCAACCTGTCCGTCACGGGATGCAACGATGTTTCGTTCAACCAGCATTGGTTGACTGCAAGTTTGTATTTGTGAGGGTAGATCATGTGCGTACACCATTGGAGCCCAGTTACGAGGGCCCTTACGAAGTGTTAAACAAACATGATAAGTATTATATTGTAAAAATACGCCAGCGAGAAGCGAAAATCACAATAGATCGCCTAAAGGCTGCGTATATTTTTAGCGAGGACGCTGTGCCAGCTGAAGCGCCACCAACAGAAGGTGGAAACGAATCCGAGAATTCAGAAAATGTTTCAACACATGTGGACACAGACACGTCTCAGGAGACTACCATGCAAAAACAACGCCTTACGTCATCCGGGCGTCACGTCAGAATTCCTCTAAAGTATCGTTAAAGTCTTAACTAGGAGCAGGGTATTGTGGTGAGTGACAGCACTAATGCTAAAAAAGTACCTTTTTGTACTACGCTGAAATGCAAACAGCTTAAGTTTGATTATTACCCGTCCAGCTCTCGTTGCAAATAGACTCGTTTTTTCCTTTTCTTTTCAATAAAACTTTTTGTGTAAAATATAAGTAATCTGTAATTTTAAAAATAAATAAATTGAATTTTGTAATTACATAATTGACTATTAATACGAACAACCCCACAAGTTAAATGCTACCTGTTATCAGCACAAAATATACTTACATGATAAAACATATCGTATAATTACCATAAATATTTTTTATTGCGAAAAGTGTACATAGACTTATTGCACAACATTCCAAATCTATTTTGGTTTCTCTACTTAGGTTGAATTTAAAAATTCACAAAAGTTTTAAACAGCTGATGTGTGAATAAAGGGGAAAAAGTTAAGCGCATTTTATATATTCTTGTACTTGCACCCTACAATCGGAATATCTCGAGATCAGTTATATATATTGGAATAATTTTTTCAGGCGAAGTAAAAAGGCTCATGTGAAAGCTAAATATGCCAATATAAGAAAATAAAATTATTTTAATATATATATTTTTGATGGTAAAAAAAATATTTTTCCAAAATATTGACTATTTTTAGAAAATCTGAACGTATGTTCGCATTTATGAAAAGGCTCTTCAAAATTTAAGTTAAACATGTTAAAAACTATCTAAGTTATTAAAGTTTGTAGTTGAAATTTTTAAAATTTACCGTCACAACTTTTTATAAGCGCTTAAACACAAAAAATATTTTTAAAATTAGTTATTTTCGGTGACTGCTGAATGTAGGGTGCATGCCCAAAATACAAAATAGTTGGCTCTTAGCACATTCTGAATAGATTGTCTTTAGGGCCTTGTGGTTCAAAAGTGCATGTGTTAAGCAAAGTTTTTTACAAAATTAATAATAATGATAATACTTTTTTTGAAAAATACATGCCTTTTTCAGGAAAATTTTAAAATTTTGAATTCTTAGCCTTTTCCCGTTTTTACAACTGCAGATATTTTTTTAGTTATTTTTATTTAAATTTTTTCGAAAATTTTATGCTGTCTTTTAATTTTAAATCCAATAATGTACTAAAAAATTATTGGTGAAATATCTACTGAAAAAAGTCAAAACAAAAAAATTTTTTTTTGTCTAAAGTCAAATATCTTCTAAGTTATGAGAGATATAAAACCACATGTAAGTTCATTATTTCTTAAAAATGTTGAGCTTAGCTCAACATGTGGTCAACTTAAAGCCACTGTAACTCCTGCCGACCTTAGGCTAGAAGGCTGCCAAGACATGTGTTATAAAGTCTAAGTCCTCCTTTATGGATGTTCTTTTGATATAAATCCAGTCAGTATTTTAGAAGTTCCAGTGACTTGCAAAAGTCACCACTGTGCATTGGCTGACTTTTTTTCCAGCTCGAATTGTAGTTGCAAAAAATATGTAAAGAAAAATTAATTGTAAATAACAACAACAGCTATTCGAGAATAGAATGTTACCACACAAGTATTTTTGACCTGATGCAGTCAATTATACTTAGTGTTTTATTTTTGGGAATTGTTACAATTTATGTTGTTCGAAGATGATGGGGTAAAGGTTCCCTGATGATCTGCATTAGCAACATTGAAATGCGCATAGGATCCACCTAAGCCCCTCAATAATCAATTTCAATGTATTTTTAATAAAAAATAATTTTACTAGATAATGAAAGTAATAATTTTGGATTTTTTGTGTGGAAGGTATCACAATTAATAACAAAATATAAAATTTTCTTCAGCTTAAAATTTTAATGAGTCTTTTAAATAAACTATTTTGGAAATTTTTTTGAAAACACCTATTTTATTATAAAACTTTCTGAATATCTCAGAAACTACAATTTAAATGTCAATTTGTTTTCTATCCTTCTGTGTGTCTTTTATTTAATCGAAAAACTGGTTCTCTACTAAATGAAAAGTATGTGATGCAACAGTGTCAATTAATAAAAACCTAATTTATAGGCATTAGAGCTAAGTATCATATGTACGAAAATTTACTTTCAATTTTCGTTTTGAAGTCGTATTGACATGTCTTATTTACAAACAATTGATAACAAAAGTCTTGTATGAAAAAAAAACAAAAGAAAAATTGGTTTTACAAGAAGGAAGCTATAAATATTTAATATTGAAAACCGTTTCTCAATATCTTTTTTTTAAGATATACATATAATTTTCTATGCACCGTTTCTATCCAAATATACCATTTTATGTAAAAATGTGTTTAAAAAAAATATTTGTATTGTTGAAGTTTTTTTTTACTAAGTTAACAAAATTAAAAAAATACAAAAAAAAAAATAAATTTTGCTTATTTTATAACAATATGCGTGTTGTTTATCTATATTTTCAAAAAATAACTTTCAAAATAACATTTTAGAACATTTTTCAAAACACGATATCTCGAAGAATCGGAATAAGTCAGATGAAGTGAAATAAGATTCTAAAAGATAACAAATCATACAAAAATAAAATGTTTAAATGAAACTGGACATATTTGGAATTTTTTTCTTGACGGTCAAAACAAAACATTTTTCATGTTTTTTGATTATATTAACATATTTTTTTTTATAAATAATTTCCATTTATTTGTCAACAATTTTAATAAACAATTTTCCTTTATTATGTTTTTAAAACTTAAAAAAATAAATTACTTGAATAGTGCAAATAATGTGCTAAAAGCAGTAATTTCTTTTGATAATGGGCAAAATCGAAAAGTTCACAAAAAAAAAAATTCCATAAAAAGTTTGAACTTTAAAAGATTGTAGCTTATTCAAAACTTCTTATATTGCAGTAAAAATTTGGATTCTTCTTAATGTAAGTCTTATCTATCATTTGATATATAATTTGTTAGCTTTTGTAATTTAAAATATTTTGATTTATTCCCACTGAACACCGCACTGTGTGCCGTAATTTGCCCATAGGTAAGAAAATAACATTAGTGCATTTGTTCAAAATAAAAGGCCCTGTTGTCTCTCAATTATTTTATCATGATCCATCCTGTTGCAAACTCTTTTAATTATTATTAATTAGTACGTTTTAAAATATTTTAAGTCTTCAAACGCAACCTTAAAGGGCTTTGGTTAAAAGTTTATGGCATATTGATTTTCAGTTTGTCAGCAGTAAATAAAATCCAGTTTTTAAGGCAGTTGCAATCATGATTATCTCTGCAGCAAATTGTGTCGTCTTCGAAACATTTATTTCAGAAGTAATCAACATGTACATACTTATGAATATATATGTATATACAGTGGTGGTCACAAATTTAAGACACGACATTTCAGAGAGTTGCTTAGAGGAAAAGAATATCAGTGTGCTGAAGTGGCCAGCTCTATTCACGGCTTTTAATCGTATTAAGAACTTGCTAAATGATTTCGAGGAGCATGTGCGAGCAGTAAAAACAAAAAATTTCAGTGATTTATCGAAAGAAATCCAAAAACTTGGTATCCCATTCCAAAGGAACGTTAAATGGCATTAATTGAAAGTTTACCCAGAAGATGCGCTCCTGTGATCCAAAATAAAGGATTTTCCACCTAATACTAAAATTGTTTTATTAATCTGAGCTCTACTTTAGTGAATTTACCTTTATTTTGCCTATAACCTAAATTCATGACCAGACTAAAACTTATATTAATCTGTATAATATGGAAATACAAATTCTTAGGAAAACAAAGCTAACAAACTGTTGTTACTTTTGTTTCATAACATTACTAGAATCTTGGAAAAATTATCTACAATTTTTTCGATAAGATGTAAAAATTATCAGATATATATATAAGTGGAATGTCGTGTCTAAAATTTGTGACCACCACTGTATGTATGTTAGTATATACATACATACATACATATGTATGTATGTGACTAGTAGGCGAGAACAAATGTTAATGATTTGCAAAATTCTGAGAAATCCATTTTTACTTTCCTTTAAATGGACAATGATTTTCGATGGGATACTCCAGAGAGTTGAGAAAAATATACAACATGTTACATTAAGGGATATTCATTTAAGCATACGACCATGTTTGGCCATAAACAAGATGCATTTATGGATTATTGCTCCATGTAAGCCTATAAAATAGAGTAAAGATAAGACGCAGTGATAATGACGATGTGACGATGAAGATATGTCGATGGCGATGGTGATGTTTGTGAGTATGATGGTAGCGTTGACAGAAATGATGGTAATGGCGTTTGATATGATGAACATTAAGATTGGGGTATTGCCATTGTAAACATGTTTGTCCATTAAAATGTATCTGATGATGATATTTGCCATAAACTCGACACATAACAAGGATGATGGTGTTATTGAAAAGGTTTGTTTAAAATCAAGATGAAGCCAATAATGATTGTGCGTATGTATGGTATTTAAGACAATATGACATGAAAAAGATTATAAATTTCATGACGTTCCACAGCTGATTGACCAGTTCGCCTCACATCGTTGACGAACATATGGGCATTGATTCGTAGACATATATATGTACATACGTGCATACAGCCGATGTGTTTTATCAAATGACCATAGAAATGAAATTCAATGATGAAAGCGGTTTTTGTTTAAGAACAGTTCTTATTCGTTTAACTCTTTAGACGTGAAATACAATAGGTATAGAGCCTACTCCTTGTCGTTATTCCCATTTATATTGGTTTTTGATTATTTACTCATGTCATCGTTTGGTGACTGCAAAGTAGGCTTGTGGCTGCCAAAAAATGTATTGCCTTCAAATATTGTCATCCATCTCTGAACAAATTGAAACTCATCTTTGATTGTGTTTCATGCTTTATGTTTTTTTTTATTTCAGCTTTTGCAGGAATATTTATTTTCGTCTGGATTTTTTGTCTAGAATGGCTTCGCTCCCTTCTAATATTGCTGTGGATTGTGTACATAAACAAACAATGATGTCTGCTGTTTGTTGCCGCTTAATGATTTTCTCTCTAAATGTGGCCTTTAACCAGTTGTGGTCCAAACAAACAGTATTGTTGTCCTTTGTATTATTTGACAAGTTTTTTTAGCGCAAAGATTAGAGTAAAAAACTTATATTAAATCGTAGGACGAAAAGAATTTTAATAGTTTTGTGTACTGCGTACGTTTACGTTGTGATTGTCTAAATTTAACAATTACACATAATGTATCTGCTTGATGTGGAAAACTTTGAATTTTGTTGCAAGTTAACGCGGTATGACTGTAAAGCAATATTTTTATTCTTAATTTTTTGTGATATCATCACAAATAGAATAACCATATTATAAATACTTTACTTTTTTACAACTTGCCAGATTAATTTTAAAATTCATTTTAACTTAATATATTGAAAGTTTAGTATGCGAAATGCACATTATCAATATTAATTCTATTGTTTCAAGTATTGAATATTCAAGAAAATCATTAGACAGTAAATATACATACATATGTAGTTAGGCTCAATAAATACTCGTATTAGGACAAATAAGAAAATACTCGTAAATAAATAAAACTAAGATTTCACCAAACACGTTGATAATTTTCGTCCTTTGGTAACTACAACTTTTGTTACTGTACACAATACTCAGTTGTTGTATGGTTTTTCATTTCCGATAACATTTTCATTTTCAATAAAAAAAACAACTCCTAGCCTGAGTATCGATAGAAAAATAATCGATTTTTTTGTAAAAGGAAACTACTAAATTCTCGATAGCAATGCTACTTCAGGCGAGGCTGCATTAAGAACCCTTACACCAGTGCCTTCTTGAATAGTTTTAAAATTATTGATAACCGATTCATGGATTTTTTTGCTGGCTTTTTATCATGACAGCTGGCTGCGACACTTTCGACTCCGACATGCTGTTGAATGTCAATTTGTGTGGGCAATTGAAATAGACTTCATATTTAATAGACCCAGGAAAAAATATTATTGAAGCAAAGTTCGCACCACAATTGTAAAATTCTTTTTTACTTCTGGACCATCATATAATTCAACGCAGCGTCTTAAGTTTAAACATATGATGAAATCCTATCATTTTTCAATAATGCAGCACTTAAATATACTCTTGATCATAGTTCGCGATAATTTGTTAAGCAGTTTCCATCACTTTTATTGAGTTTTTATGTGCGAAAGCACTAACAGTCTTTACTTCCCATGTAACTAACTATTTAATTTATTATAAAGATACGAGTACATACATAAATACTTAGATATAATTTTAAAATAAAAATGATTTTGCTAAATGGCTCAAAGCGATATTCACAAGCAATTTTATTTTCACTTTTATGTAATATGAATCACAACACAGACAGACATTTGGCATCATACACATGCATATGTTACATATTCCCACCATCAAAATATATAATCAACAAAATCTGTAATTTTAAATCTCGCAATATAAGCGTTTAAACAGTTTATTTGTTTTAACTTGATACAATAATAATCATAAAACCGCAGATAAACGCAGACAATATGATGGTTGCAGATACGAGTAGAATTAAGATACTGTACATAAATACATACCCAGCTAGCATTTTGTATCATAATCGAATCTTTTCCGAATCAGCTTGACGGGAAAAACAATCGCATATGAGCTCATTTTTCGATCATAAATGATACTCCCGTTGTGAGAAAATGGTACCCTACAGATGAATCATACCAAAGAATATCATTATTGATACAATTTGCTGATTAATTTTTGAGAAATTTTTTGGAATTATTAAATCATTAAATCGCCCTTTTTGCGGATTCTTTTCATTTTGTTTCTCTATTTTCAAGAAATCATTGTTTGATCATATAGATTAATCATAAGTGAATCCTTTTTCAATCACCTAAGTGATAAATCAGTTTTTAATCATCAAAAGTGATCTCAGGAGAATCAAAAAGAGATTTATGCAAAAAATGATCAGCCAAATGCTAGCTGGGTAATGAACAATTTTCAACGAAGGAGGAACACACACACACACACCCATACACACGCATGAGTTTGTAAGAATCAATGACGGGCAAACTTAAAAGTACGTTTTATTTATTTATTTTTTTGTGAAATCAAATGCATTATACATATATATGCATCATATAACATGCGAGAAGTTGGAGAGTAAATCGACTTCTACAAAAGGCAAAAAAAGCTAAAATATATGTAGCAACTGTCTGTTTGTATAAGATAGAAGATATTATAAGTTTCATAATTTAAGTATGTATATAAAAGAAAAAAATATTCTCTTTAAACAATAACTTAATCAAGAAAAGTATTTCACAACTTGTACCCAGTAAAAAAAACTTCCGGAATTTGTTATTCAGGGTAGTGCGAATTTGGATAGTTTCTAATAATTTTACCATAGTGTTGTTACTAGGGTGATCGATTATTCGACTTTTTCCAGAAACCGGTTTTCAAATATGTAGTTCGAATATTTAAAATTATGACAAACCCGGTTTCAATTTTTGCAATTCAGGAAAAACCGGCCTACCAGGTTTTTAAGCAAGAAAATTATACAAAAGCTTTGATTCTAAATTGCTTTATTAAAAACGATTTAACAGTTCCTGTAAATACTATAAAACAATACAAAAATTAAGGGTAAAATATAACAAGTAAGAGTGCTATATTCGGCTGTGTCGAACCTTATATACACTTTACCAACGTATGTATATGTAGTATACAGATGCATACATAAGTACATACATACATATTTGTTTTGTGATAAAATTTATAATTTTTTGTTATAGTGCAATTTTTAGTAAGTGACCTCTTGGTGTTTTTCGATTAAAGAATTTGCTTGAGTAAAAATCTTCTTAAAATATGAAATATGTTTAACTGCAAAAGTAAATATTTTTGTTTATTGTTTTACCCAATTATTTTTATTCATTTCCAACCCTGGAACCATAATTTAAATTTTTATGGTTTTAATACGGTTACTAATTTATTCCTTTCTAAAATATAGAATATATTTCATTATCAAAGAAATAACTAATTTTATTTAGTTAGTTTTATATATAAAAAAGGGTACTTTCCAAACCCTGGAATCATCATTTTATATTTGCTTGGTTCCTTACATCAATCTTGTTCTTTAAAAAATGTATAAAATATGTAAGTGAACAAAAAAAATAAGGAAAAGACTAGTTTTATTTAGTTACTTTAATATCAAAATTAATTCAGTAAAGTGCGACTTTGACTAGCGCACGAATTTTTTTAATGTGGCGTTTTTGTTTTTTTTTTAAGTTTTTTTTTTCAGTTTAAACGTTTTTTTTTAGTTTTGTCGCTTTTTTCTCGTTTTGACGATTTTTTTCTGTTTTTAGGGATTTATTTTTCATTTTGGCTATTTTTTTCATTTTAACGATTTTTTTTATTTTGGCGATTTTTCCGGTTCTTCGTGATTTATTTTAGTCTTAGAAATTTTTATAATTTGGTGCTTTTTTTGTTTTGGCGATTTTTTTTGTTTTTGGCAATTTTTTTCGGTTAGGGGATTTTATAATTTTTTGATTTGCTACTTTTACCGTTTTTGAAAATTTCAAGAATTTTGCTCATATGGTTTCCAATATACAGCAAGTTCTCAAAATTACAAAGTCAAAATTGCTTTAAATTTCTTTAAATATTTCAAGTGTATATATGTACATTCATACATACAAATGTAATTATATGACATGAGATTTTAAAATTTTTCGTTGCTCGTTTTGGGACACCCTTTAATTTTTAACTCCCATGTATGTATTCTTGTAGTGGCCAAAGATGTACATAGTGTGTCCAAATTTCAGGTCCGGAGAAAATACCCTGTGATAAACAGGTTGACAGCGTTGAGAAAATAATAGGGTTCCTTTTCACCTTTGGTGTACGGAACCCTAAAAAGGTTAAATTTTCCAGCTGTGGAGCTGTGGTTATTATTTTCCTAATTTTGTATACCCAACTTTTCTTTCCAAAACATAAAATATATTTATAAATGAAAATATAAAAAAAATTATTAGACCAAGTTTTTTTTATATATTACAAAAACTGTACATTTCCCAACCCTGGAATCATAATTTAAAGTTTTTCAGATTTCTTACACCAATCTTTTTCTTTTAAGATTTAAGATATTTTAAATTTATAGATAAAATGGAAAAATTAGTTTTAGTAGGTTATTTTTATATAACAAAAAAGTTAAAGTTACCAACCCTGGTAACGTCTTTTTAATTTTTTTAATTTTTTTTTTTTTTATTTTTAATAAAAATTTGATTCGTACTGAAATATAAAATAAGTTTATTTAACAAAAAAATTAAAAAAATTAAAAAAATTGTGTTATCTAATTACTTTTATATGGCAAAATCAAGTTTGAGTTTTCCAGCTCTGAAACCGTCTGCTCGATTTTGCTGATTTTCAATATCAATCTAAGTTGGACCATTTCTGAAACACCAGTTCAAGAACGAAGTCTCTAGATTTTCTGGGAGCTTCGTAAACCGATTTCACGTACACCAGACGGACGGACGGAAGGACAGATGGAAATCACTTATTCGTCCTCCCTATTCATAATGACCAATAATATATATATTTTATGGGTCGCATATGAATATTATTATTACACACGGAGTGAAAAACCTAATATACCCTTTTCCATTTTTGGTAAAGGGTATAAAAAGGTAAAATATTTGCTGAGCATTTAAAATCCGTATTCACCCCAAACACATGTTCTGGTGCTGTTGATTTGCCAAATGTAGTTGCGCTACCCCCTCGACCAATAAAATTTAAGACGCGGGATGTACAAAACTATTTGCAGAACTCAACCTGAAAAAAGCTCTGGGTATTGATAAATTGGTAACCAGATGCTGATGAAGTTGCCTCGTATAGGTATTAGAATCCTTCTATTCATTTTTAATGCCATTTTACGACTGGAGTATTATCCAAACAGCTAGAAGCCTGCCAAAGCTAAAATGATTCCAAATCCGGGCAAAGATTTTACCAAGGCTGAGTCATATAGGCCTATAAGCTTACTGTCAACAATGTCAAAGCTCTTCGAAAAGTTACTCATGATAAAATTGTCACCAATTCTAACTGATAATGAGTGCATACCGGATCATCAAATTGGGTTTAGAAGTCAGCATAGCACCATTGAACAAACTCATAGATTGGTTAAATTTATAAGAAAAACTTTTGAAGAAAAAAAGTATTGCTCTGCGCTGTTTATTGAGGTTTCTCAGGCATTTGATAAAGTATGGCATTAAGGCCGAGTTTTAAAATTAAAGACTTACCTACCAATATATATTATAAATCTATTGAAAAGTTACATTATTGCCCGAAAGTTCACTGTTGTGGAAGGGTACTTTATGAGTACGCCTGAAATAATCTCATCCGGTGTGCAATAGGGGAGTATACTGGGGCCAGTTTTATATTTGATTTATACTTGTGATATGCCTTTGAGCAGTAATATTCACACATCTACATTTGCCGATGATACAGCCTGCCTTAGTATGCACGAAACCCCTCACGAGGCTTTCCGATATCTTCAGCAAAATATTACTCAGCTAGAACTATGGTTAAACATGTGGAGAATAAATGTAATTGAACAGAAGTGTGCTCAGGTAACATTTACCTTAAGAAAAGACACTTGTTCCCCCATTTCTATCAATAATCAAATTGTTTCTCAAAACTTACATGTGAAATACCTTATTATACATCTTGATCGAAGGCTCACATGGAAACACCTCATTGACTCTAAGCTAACACAAACGAAACTTAAACTAACTCAGATACATTGGCTGGTTGGTAGAAATTCAACCCTCTGCCTAGATTGTAAACATTTAATATACAAGTCGCTCTTAAAACCTATATGGTGCTACACGGAATTCAGCTATTACGGTTAATAACATCGGCTCCATAATATATAAAAAATTCAAATATACATCGTGATTTAAATGTGCCACTAGTGACTGAAGAAATTGCAAAATACGCAGGCAAATATTTAACAAAACTCGAGTCACATCCTAATCCGCTTGCTCGTAATATTTTGACCTTCACTGGACACATCGGCCTTAAAAAGAGGGACACAAGGGCTCTTATTCACAACACTCTAGATGGGACTTCTTGCAAATACTTTTCTTTTTTTTTCCTTTTGATTATCACTACTTATGTATTGTATATAACTATTACTAAGTTTATGTCTGACACTGGTCGAGCCTAATTATATTTTGGATTTAAGATTTGAATACTTATTGTTAGTTCATATATGAAAATACAATAAATAAAAATCATGTATTAATAAAAAAAATAAACCAATTAAATAAAACTAGTTATTTCTTTGGTTATTAAATATATTCTAAATTTTAGAACGAAATAAATAAGTATTATAACCAATTTCCAGGATTGGAAATTGAAAAAAAAATTTTTTGGTAAATAATAACCAGAAATAATATTTTATTTTCAGTTAAACATACGTGTATTCCATATTTTAAGAAGATCTTTATTCAAGATTTATTTTATATATGATTAATTTTTATATGAATATCTAATTTAAGTATAAACGAAGATTTTTGCAATTTTGTTTATTATGCTCTCAGCACAGTTATGTTTCAAATCGATGGTTTTAGTTGACACCTTGTAACGAGTTCTTATTAATGTTTGGTTAATGGAGATAATAATTTAATTAATCGCTAAATAACAATCATAGCTAGAAAACAAATTTCATTTCCCTGAAGCCATTCCTTTCTGCTTAACAAAATCGAAAAATTCTTTTGTAATAAACCGTTTTCATAATACCGCGATATATCATTTGGAATGGTGGGATGTTTAAATTAGGGATGTAACGAATGTTCGCATTCGCTTTCGCATTCGCAAATAATGCGCTTACTTTTGCTATTTGCATTCGCTTTTGCATTCGCTAAAATGTATGCGAATATTTAAAGCGAATACTAAAGAAAAAAATATTGGAAATATTTTCCAGTTTTTGAAAAAGAAAAGGAGTGTTTGAATTGCGCGAAAATATTTTCTACTTAAGACTAGTCTGTTAAAACTTTTGAAAAATGGTAAGCACATCATTACTTCGTTCAAAAAATTTGATATGCAAAAATTTTAACTAATCCTTCTTTTTTTGCGAAACAAGTGCCACTCATATTATTTCGCATGAAAACTTAAGTGTTGAATATATATTTCATATGTTTTTCCCAAGATAAACAGAGTACTACTTCTGGAAAAAATGTTCATGAACAATTCATTCCAGCTTTTCTTAATATATATTTTGGTTGCATTTTACAGGAAATGTTGAACTTAGTACAAAGTCTTAGGGCCAAAGTACGAATGCTTTGATTGCCTAACATTTTGTAAATTTATTTTTAATTATTATCTATACTTATTTTAATATGATTTCATATATCTTTCAGTTTAACAATTTTTATTTCTAATAAATTAATAAATATTTGCTGAATTCAAGACTCAAGTAGTACACAACTTCATGTTCTTAGATAAATTTATTTTCATGTGATTTTTTAAACGTATTGTAATATTTGCATTCGCTTTCGCAAAAATTAAAATGTATTATTCGTTTTCGCATTCGCATTCGCTAAACTGGTATTCGTTACATCCCTAGTTTAAATTGAGACACGAAAGAGTATTTGTATGGAGGTACAATGCTAAGACTATTTTAGGGTTATTAAATATTATAACGGTTTTTCAATATCTTGAGAGCGAGCAAACAAGTCCCAATTTTTTGATAGTAATTGACTTGACGTCGATTTCGAAAACTTGCATAAGGGTGAATGTAAAATAGTTTTTAAATATAGAGTGTAGAATAAAATATTTAACTATATCGACAATAAAATATTTAAATAAAATTCTTTATAGGGCGCTTACACCTGCACAAAATCAAGAAGATTTTAATTTAAATCTGTACGACAATCTACTATACCGTTTACATCAAATTTTTTGACATTTATAATGACATTTTATCCAAAACAAAACCCATTAACTGAAAAACTTCCAAAACTGCAACCAAGCAATTGCAATGTACCCAATTCACACACCTTTTCAAGCAGACCGTAGCTAATGCAATAATTTTTTAATTAAATATTATGTACAGAGTAGTGAAAATAAAATAAAAATATTAGATTTTATTTAGATTTCCTACAAATCTACTCACAAACTAGATTTTGTTTTGTATGGGAAATCTAGTACAAAGCAGCTAGACTTAGCTCGAAATCTCGTAAATACTAGATTTTGAGATAATGTAAATACCCTATTAGTCGAAATCATATTATAAATTTCATCATAAATCAATATGTACAATACAATATGTACACCGTACACCCATAGAAAAAACAACTTAAAATCAATAAAAACCATATTGAATTAATGAAAACATTAACGAAAGTCTAGTCATTGTGAAATTCCTTATTTCAATGTGTAAAAATATTAATTTACAGTATTAATTTATTAATTTTATTTATTTTTAAGTATCTGAATTTCCATTTTCTATTATATTGAAAATTATTGAATTAACGTGACGCGTTCTTATTTTTAAGTCTCAGCTTTTCCCTGAGTGTAAGTATGTGTCTGTATACTACATAAACAGTAGTAAACAAGAAGGGAGGTGTCTTAGGACACCAGGTTATAGCCTTGCCGCTTAGTTATGTAAAACAAATTTTATGTGTGAAATAACAATGCAATATGATGATGCCAAATTCTCTGCAAATAATTCAAAACGTTTGCATTTATATATATACATACATGTATATATATATATATATATATATATATAAGTTCCTTTAAGTCCCATTGGAGCATAGGCTCCGTTTATTTCCCATTATTTTCTTTTCTAGCGGCGTACGATTAAATTAATGTGTTGTTTGTGGACGGTGACGGCTGTTAGCTGGCTTACAACCGATCGGCTTCGTTCGTTCGTTTGTGCACTAACAACTCAAAAACAACTTGAACAAACGTTCTCATTGTTTTTATTTCATTCACTTCAAAGAACGAAACAAAAAATTTTTTTTTTTTTTTTCTTTCATATACATCTTTATTTATTGTATCTTCAAAAATGAACTAACAATAAGTAATCAAATCTTAAATCTAAATATAATTATTAGGCCCGACCAATATCGGACATAAGCTTAGTGATAGTTATAAATAATACATAAGTAGTGATAATCAAAAAGAAGTATTTTTAAGCAGTCCCATCTGGAGTGTTGGGTATAAGAGCCCTTGTGTCCCTCTTTTTTAAGCGGATGTGTCCAGTAAAGCTCAAAATATTACGGGCAAGCGGATTAGGATGTGACTCGAGTTTAGTTAAATATTTGCCTGCGTATTTTGCAATTTCTTCACTCACTAAAATTTTGTTTTGCCTTCGTTGGATTCTCTCGACATTTGAAGCTGAAGCAGTGCCCCACAGCTGAATTCCATAGCACCATATTGGCTTCAAAAGCGACTTGTATATCAAGAGTTTGCAGTCTAGGCTGAGTGTTGAATTTCTGCCAATTAACCAATATATTTGAGTCAATTTAAGTTTCATTTGGGTTAACTTAGAGTCAATATGATATTTCCATGTAAGCCTTCGATCAAGGTGTATGCCAAGGTATTTGACTTGAGAATGTTGAGGAATATTTTGATTGTTGATTCGAATGGGGGAACAGGTATCTTTTCTTAGGGTAAACGTTATATGAACACACTTTTGTTCATTGACTCTAATTCTCCATAAGTTCAACCATATTTCAAGCTGGGTAATGTGTGCTTGGAGATTGCGGGATGCCTCATCAGGATTTTTGTGAATACTCAAACAGGCTGTATCATCGGCAAATGTAGAAGTGTGGATGTTATTGCTCACAGGCATATCACAAGTATATATTAGATACAAGACTGGCCCCAGAATACTACCCTGTGGCACACCAGAAGATATAGATTCGGGTACACTCATGAAGTCTCCTTCCACAACAGTAAACTTTCTATCGAGAATATAACTTTCCAAAAGCTTTTGTATATTTATTGGTAGGTATGTCTTCAATTTTAAAACTAGGCCTTTGTGCCATACTTTGTCAAATGCCTGAGAAACATCAATAAAAAGGGCAGAACAATACTTCTTTTCTTCAAAAGTCCTCCTTATAATTTGAACCAATCTATGCGTTTGCTCAATAGTGCTATGCTGACTTCTAAAGCCAAATTGATGGTCCGGGATGCACCCAGTATCAGCTAAAATTGTGGACAATTTAGTCATGAGCAGCTTTTCGAAAAGCTTTGAAATTGTTGAAAGTAAGCTTATAGGCCTATATGACTCAGCCTTGGTAAGATCTTTGCCTGGCTTTGGAATCATTTTAATCTTGGCAAGTTTCCAGTTATGTGGAAAATACTGCATTCGTAAAATGCCATTAAAAATAAATAGCAAAATTCTTATTGCAATATGAGGCAAGTTCATCAGCATCTTGTTACTAATGCCATCAATACCTGGAGCTTTCTTAGGGTCGAGTTCAGCAACTATTTTTTGTAGTTCATGCATCTTAAACCTTAAGGGACGAGGGGGTAGAGAGACTACACTCGGTAAATCGGCAGCACCCGTACATGAATTGGGAGTGAATACAGATTTTAAATGCTCAGAAAATAAGTTACGAAACAAAATAAAATCAAACAATTCGTTTAATTTCGTACTATACTTTTAAGTACAAAGAAATGAAAACAAAAATTAATTTATAACTGTAATAGTGTCGATTATTTTTGTTACGAAATTCACGTCCTAACTCTTGTATCGCCAAATAAATAGCAAAGCTATAAAAACAAACTGAAAACCTACCGGGTATTGACATAAACTTGTGTTGCGAATTTCAGCTCCAGTACTGATACATTTTCAAAGTCTGGGGGGAAATTACGGCGTTCGATAGATTTAAAAACATTCCCATATAAACTCTATTGAAATATTTCGTAATTGCGTTCGATAACGAGTGCCGTAATTTGCCCCCTGGTTAGTGATTTAATTCTGCCCAATGAGAAGATGATGCTGTTTGTTGAGAAATAATGATTCCATACTTTTGATCTGATTTATAACCTTCTATTATAGTCTTCAGTTTAATCTTGGCTGTACCTACATATATCTTATTGCAAATTTCACTATGATTTCTTCCACTGGATGTCTTATATACTAAATTGGACATATCCTATCTATTAATTTTATACTTTGTCCAACTAAATAATGATGCATGCAAGGTTTCGTAGAAATAGGCTTATGAGAAATACATAAATAATAGAATAAAAACTGTTCAGCCGAACAATACAAAACAGAAGTTTAAAGCTTTTAGGGCGTAGTCACGCCCACTTTTAAGCATGAACAATTACAGCAATCAACAAGTGTAATTTTTAATTTTGGCCGTAAATGGCGATTCCTCTCTAAAACTACCGAGGTTTTCAGATTTTTCTAGTTCGTTACTCATCGGAAATGTGTCATCATATTTATGATTGAATCAGTAAGTGAGTTAGTCAGTATGTCAGTCAGGTGAGTGAGTATGTATTAAAATCTTGTACATCCACATCTCAGGAAAATTTTATTATAGCTATTGCTATTTATGACGCGATACAGGGGTTAGAAAATTATTTTCGTAACAAAATTAATCGACACTATTACAGTCATAAATTTATTTTTGTTTTGATTTCTTTGTACTTAAAAGCAGCGTACGAAAATAAACGAAACAAATTGTTTGAATTTGTTTTGTTTCGTTCTTCTAATAAAATTCTGCTTTTAAGTACTGCTGTTTTATTTCAGGGCCAAACTGGCCTTTATACAGTTGGTCTTTGGCTCAGACAACTTGCCTATAGCCACACTTCCTTTAAATAATAACTACCACTCGTACATGTATACTTTCCGTCACAAACATAACAAATAATGCAAAATCTGCACGAGTTAATTCTAAGGCCGTCTCTCTTCTAACCACAAACTATAATCGCTTAGTTAAGACAACAACATGGATTTTATTATTAAGTTATTGTTAATGAAACTCATCAATTTTGGCAATTATCAATTTATCGTGGTTAGCAAAGTGATATGAAATTTCTTCATTTAGTCAGCTTAAAGTAAATGTGCTCCTTTATGTCTCTCCCCTTCACCCCATTGACTCGTTGGCGCTGGTGCTCTATTGCATGCACACATCCTGCATGTTTACTAAAGACATACAACCACTTCAAAATCAAAGTAATCATTTTTGCAAAAGGCACAATAAAATTAAAAATTTATGTGACGATTACTGCCAGTGAAATATTATTGGGTGTTGGTGCAGTTGGTCGGTTGTGAGCGCAAGTCTGTCTGTTGTGTGCTTGTTGATATTTAATATCCTCATCTCATAACTTGTTCTTACTTACGGTTTAGCGGAAAAGACGGTTGAATCCACGCATACGCCAACAGTCAATCATTACTTGATGCATATTATCGGTAAGATAGTGCGCCAGTATTTAATTTAATAGTTCCATTATGGTGTATTACGTGCATCTGCTCGTATTGACTTGAGCACTCTATGCAAAAATAATACGCTTTTATTATTGGTGAATAATAAGTTTTGATATATATGGCATTAGCTGTTACACCCTACGCTTTATAATTGTAATTCTAATTATAGTTCTGGGTGATCTGATATTCATTTTGCTGTGGCACACTTCGACTAGCTGGTATTGAAGAGAAATTATAATGAGACGGGGTTTTGTGATGCGTAATGCATTAAACACTTGCCCGAAAAACGCTATATGAACTTGTCGGCTTCTAGCATTGGCCTAGTTATGCATTTCTTGAATTTTGCTCATTGCACAGACATACATATTAAGGGTCGTATTCAATAAAACTTAACAAAGCTTTGCTAAGCAATGTTAATTAAACTAGTATTCAAAAAAAAAATTATTATATCAAAATTCTAAAGTAGGCACCTACGCTTGTTAAGACTACTTTAAATTTATATTTCCAAAATGTGTATTTTGTACATCAAATATTTTTGTTAATGTAACACATATTGATTCATGTTACATCTGAAAATTAAGCTAGAATTTGTTAGCTCTTATCTTAAATTTAATATTTCTGCCATGTTATGGAAAACATCACCAAATTATCCAACTGATTCGAAATACATACCAAAAGCAATAAAAATATTAAAATAAATACGAATATACAAAAATGTTTTAGTGATGTACATACAGTCAAAACGAATCGAAAAAAGTAAGAGTTCTATATTCGGCTGTGCCGAATCTTATATATCCTTTACCAACGTATGTATATTAGGTATGGCGTAGTTAACGATTTTTCGATTTCGACTTCCAAGAACCCCTAATTTTATGAGGTTTGGAAAAAAAATATTGGAGGTCGGTCATACATTTGAGTTCGATAGGAACGCGCCAGGGGCAATTAGAGCCCTGCGAGTAAAGTTTGTACAAATTCCGCCTTTGTATGGGGGCCCCCTTAATGAGTCGAGATAGGACATAGGTATGCTAGGAGGAAATGTTGAAGATAAAAAATTACTGTTGGTCGGTCCTACATTTTACTCCCTAGGAGGCAACATAAAATCGGAAAAAACGGATTTCTTAAAAAAAAATTATTCAAAAAACTATTTTTTGTATGGGGACCACCTTAATGGTTGAAGATAGACGATAAGTATGTTTAGAGAAAATCTTTGTAATGAAAAAATATTGTAAGTCGGTCATACATTTGACTTCGATAGGTACGCCCTAGGGACAGTTAGAGCCCTGCGAGTAAATTTTATAAAAATTTCCCATTTGTATGGGAGCCCCCTTAAGGAGAGGAGTTAGGCGGTCGGTATTTTTAAAAAAGATGTTGGGCGGAGAAAATTAATGGGTGCTCGCCCCGGGAAAGTTATATGATTTTTTGTTTTCTATTTTTTGCTTTTACCCTCAACTTTGAGCACGATACGGAGCCTTTTGCCCCCATCTGACCGCCACCATTTTTTGGCGCGAATATTTTTTTTCGAACCTCACAAAATGAGGGGTTCTTGGAAGTCGATATCTCCTTACTAAGAATTCGCATATAAACTATGCCATAGCTAATGTATATTTAGTATACAGATACATACATATATATTTGTTTTGTGATAAAATTTATAAGTTTTTGTTATAGTGCAAGTTTTAGTAAGTGACATCTCGGTTTTTTTCGACTAAAGAATTTGCTTGAGTAAAGATCTTCCTAAAACATGATATATTTTTAACCAAGGTTGGAAACCGAAACAAATAACGGTATCGGTATTGATACCGGTACAATTATTTTTTAAATTTCGGTATCGGTAGCGGTATTGATTTTGTTTTTATTTCGGTATCGGTATTACCGGTACATACCGTTATCGAGTTTATAATACCGGTATACCGATATTACTGATAAATTTATTATTTCAGGCAGTGTACATAGAAAAATTTTTTCTTTATTAATTATAATTATAAAAGCATATATACTTATTTGTTTTTATATGTGTTTTTATACTATTAATAAACAATAATTTATTAAAAAAGTGAAACAAAGAGACTGCAGCTCAAACCTTACATTTATAAAGTATAAATTTTGGTTAATTAAACAAAATAGTAAAAATATAAGTTTTGTTTATACTGATAAATTACACTGTGTGACAAACTTTGATGAAATCGAAATACCTGGGACGTGTAAAACCCGCTTTTTCGTACCCGTAGGCACTTATCAACTTCTAACTAAGTTAAATATCAACCGATTTGAAACTTATAAACGGATACAGAAGGAAGAGACTAAGACCATATACATATATCTTGTTTCATTAAATTTTAAATATATGTCTGTATTTTTCACCAAATATTATCTTTTCGGTTTTTTTCGACACTTTTATACTTTGGACACATTCTTAGGCAATATTTTTGTATTGGACCCATATTTTTTATAACTTTTTCGCCAAATTCAGACGAAACGATTATTTGAATATTTCAATTCAAAGAATAAACAATATTCTTTTAGCCAACTTAAAAACAAAACAAGTAACAGTGCTATATTCGGCTGTGCCGAATCTTATATACCCTTTACCAACGTACGTACATATACATATATAGTATACAGACACATACACACATATTTGTTTTGTGAAAAAATTTAAGTTTTCCAGCTCTGAAGCAATGTCTTTTATTTTTCTAATTTACATATATGCCACACTATTTCATTCTAAGTCATAAAGTATATAAAACTTGTAAACAAAAAGAAAAAACTAACTTGACCTAGTTACTTTTGTAAAAAAAACCATAAATTAGATTTTTCTGATTTAAAAAATTAATAAAATGTGTTAAGTGAAAAAAGAAATAAAAAAAAATAAATTTTATACCTTAATATCAAAAAAAATCAAAGTTTCCATCTTTGGAGCTGTAATTTTCATTTTTCAAATTTTAAACGCCAAACTTTTCTTTCAGAAGCATAAAATATATTAAATTTATAAAGGTAAAGAAAAAACCTTTAGACCTATTTAATTTTACATAACACAAAAGGTGTAAGTTTTCCAACCCTGGAATCATAATTTAGGATTTTTCTAATTCCTTATACCAATCTAGTTCTTTAAAACATACATAAAATATGTTAAGAGAACAAAGCAAAAAGGAAAAAAGAAAAAAATTAGTTTTATTTAGTTACTCTATTATCAAAAAAAGTTCAAAGTTTCATCTCTGGAGCCTTGGTTTTCACTTTTATAATTTTATACACCAATTTTTTCTTTCAGAAGCATAAAATATATTTAATTTATAAAGGAAAAGATAATTATTTAGACCTATTTAATTTTACATAACACAAAAGGTGTAAGTTTTCCAACCCTGGAATCATAATTTAGGATTTTTCTAATTCCTTATACTAATCTGGTTCTTTAAAACATACATAAAATATGTTAAGAGAACAAAGCAAAAAGGAAAAAAAAAACTTAGTTTCATTTAATTCCTTTAATATTAAAAAATTCAGTAAAGTGCGACTTTGACGCACGCACGAAGGGTTCCGTACATTCGGTTCTGAGCATTTTTTAATGTTTATTTCATTTTGGCGATTCTTTTCTGTTTTTTGGGGGCTTATTTTCATATTGAAGATTTTTGTTATTTTAGCGATTTTTTCCTATTTTGGGTTTTTTTTTCATTTTGGGGGTTTTTTTTTTATTTTGGCGATTTTTTTCTGTTTTTAGCGTTTTATTTTTATTCTGGAGATTTTTTTCATTTTGTCGATTTTTTTTTATTTTGGCGATCTTTTTCCTGTTTTTGGGTTTTTTCATTTTGGCGATTTTTTCTTTTTTTTTTGGTTATTTTCGTTTTGGCGATTTTTTTTCATTTTGGCGATTTTTTTTTCATTTTGGCGATTTTTTTCTATTTTTGGGGGCTTATTTTCATTTTGGAATTTTTTTCATTTTGGCGATTTTTTTTTAATTTTTTTCGATGTTTTCCTATTTTGGGGGGTTTTTTTCATTTTGGCTTTTTTTCATTTTGGCTTTTTTTCATTTTGGCGATTTTTCCTGTTTTGGGTTTTTTTTTCATTTTGGCGATTTTTTCTGCTTTTGGGGGCTTATTTACATTTTGGAGTTTTTTTTTCAATATGTCGATTTTTTTTCATTTTGGCGATTTTTTCCTGTTTTGGGGTTTTTTTTTCATTTTGGCGAATTTTTTCTGTTTTTGGGGCTTTTTTTTCATTTTGGAAATTTTTTTTCATTTTGGCGATTTTTTTTCATTTTGGCGATTTTTTCTGCTTTTGGGGGTTTATTTACATTTTGGAGTTTTTTTTTCAATATGTCGATTTTTTTCATTTTGGCGATTTTTTCCTGTTTTTGGGTTTTTTTTTATTTTGGCGATTTTTTCTGTTTTTGTAAGGTTTTTTCGTTTTGGAATTTTTTTTTTAATTTTGGCTATTTATTTCATTTTGGCGATTTTTTTCCTGTTTTGGAGTTTTTTTCATTTCGGCGATTTTTTGGAGATTTTTTTCATTTTGGAGATTTTTTTCAGTTTGGCGATTTTTTTCTTTTTTTTTATATATTTTGGCGATTTTTTCTGTTTTTGTGGGGTTTTTTTCGTTTTGGCGATTTTTTTCATTTTGGCGATTTTTTTTCATTTTGGGGTGTTTTTTCATTTTGGTGATTTTCTTTCATTTTGGCGATTTTTTTTTCATTTTAGCAATTTTTCCGGTTATTCGCGATTTATTTTAGTCTTAGACATTTTTTTGTTTATGGCGATTTTTTTCGGTTTGGCGATTTTATAATTTTTTGATTTTTTAGTTTTACCGTTTTTGAAAATTTCAAGAGTTTTGTTCTTACGGTTTCCAAGATACAGCAAGTTGTCAAAATTGCATAGTCAAAATTGCATTAACTGATGGAACACCCTTAAAATTAAATTTTTTGAAATTTTAGTGTTAATTTTTGTAGTCTGTATAAAAATACACTAACCTTACAAATTTTAAGTGTATATACATACATACATACAATTATATGTATATTACATGGGATTTTAACATTTTTCGTTGCTCGTCTTGGAACACCCTTTAATTTCAAATTCTCATGTATTTGTTTGTTGTAGCGGGCAAAGGTCTACACACTGTGTCTGTAGCTCTTACGGTTCTCGAGAAAATACCCTGTGACAGACATAGTTTTAGACACATGTAGTTAATTTTACATAACACAAAAAGTTAAAGTTTTCCAACCCTGGAAACGTCTTTTTAATTTTTTTATTATTTTTAAATTTTAAATTCCAATTTTAGTTGTACTGAAGTGTAAAATATGTTCATTTATTAAAAAAAAAATAAAAATTTGTTTTCGGTAGTTACTTTTATATGGCAAAATGAAGTTTAATCTTTCCAGCTCTGCAATCGTCTGCCCGATTTTGCTGAATTTCAATTCCAATCTAAGTTGGACCATGTCTGACACACCAGTCCTACAACGAAGTCTCTAACTTTTCTAGGAGCTTCGGAAAATCGATTTCACGTACACCAGACAGACAGACGGGCAGACGGACATTGCTTATTCGTCTTCCCTATGCATAAGGATCCAGAATATATATATTTTATGGGTCGCTGATTGATATTATAGAAATTACAAACGGAATGACAAACCTATATATACCCTTTTACCATTTTTGTGGTAAAGGGTATAAAAAGCAATATTCTTGTACAATACATACAATTGTATGTATGTATGTATGTGTATACACTTGAAATTTGTAAGGTTAGTACAAAAATTAAAACTAAAATTTCAAAAAATTTAAATTAAAGGGTGTTCCATCAGTTAATGCAATTTTGACTATGCAATTTTAACAACTTGCTGTATCTTGGAAACCGTAAGAGCAAAACTCTTGAAATTTTCAAAAACGGTAAAACTAAAAAATTAAAAATTATAAAATCGCCAAACCGAAAAAAATCGCCAAAAACAAAAAAATCGCCAAAATGAAAAAAGCACCAAATTACAAAAAAAAAATGTCTAAGACTAAAATAAATCGCGAATAACCGGAAAAATTGCTAAAATGAAAAAAAAAATCGCCAAAATGAAAGAAAATCACCAAAAAGAAAAAAATCCCAAGAATGAAAAAATTGCCGAAATGAAAAAAAAATCGCCAAAATGAAAAAAAAAATAATCGCAAAAATGAAAAAAAACCCCAAAACGGGAAAAAATCGTCAAAATGAAAAAAAATCACCAAAATAAAATAAAATCGCCAAAACGAAAAAACACCCCAAAAAACAGAAAAAAAACCCAAAAACAGGAAAAAGTCGCAAAAATTAAAAAAAATCGACAAAATGAAAATAAACCCCCACAAAGAGAAAAAAAATCGCCAAAATGAAAAAAAGCCCCAAAAACAGGGAAAAAACGCCAAAATGAAAAAATCTCCAAAATGAAAAAAAAGCCCCAAAAACAGAAAAAATCGCCAAAATGAAAAAAAACGCCAAAATGACAAAAAATCGCCAAAATGAAAAAACCCCAAAATAAGAAAAAATCGCAAAAATGAAAAATAGAATCACGCAAATGAAAAAAATCTCCAAAATAAAAAAAATCCCCAAAAATAGAAGAAATCGCCAAAATTAAAAAAAATCGCCAAAACGAAAAAAAACCCCAAAAAACAAAAAAAAATCGCCAAAATGAAAAAAAAACCCAAAAACAGGAAAAACTCGCCAAAATGAAAAAAAAAATCCCTAAAATGAAAAAAATCTCCTAAATAAAAAAAGCCCCAAAAACAGAAAAAATCGCCAAAATGAAAAAAAATTGACAAAATGAAAAAAACCCCCAAAATAGGAAAAAATCTCCAAAATGGAAAAAGAATCGCCAAAATGATAGAAAACCCCAAAATGAAAAAAAAGTCCCAAAAACAAAAAAAAAATCGCCCAAATTAAAAAAATTTCCAAAACAGAAAAAAATCGCCAAAATGAGAAAAAAGCGACAAAACTGAAAAAATCGTTTAAACTGAAAAAAAAAACTTTAAAAAAGCAAAAAAACCACATGAAAAAATGCTCAAAACCGAATGTACGTGCGCTAGTCAAAGTCGCAATTTACTGAATTTTTTAATATTAATATTAAATTAAACTAAGTTTTTTCTTATTATACCCTTTACCAAAGAAATGGTAAAAGGGTATATATAGGTTTGTCATTCCGTTTTTAATTTCTATAATATCAATAAGCGACCCATAAAATATATATATTCTGGATCCTTATGCATAGGGAAGACGAATAAGCGATGTCCGTCTGTCCGACTGTCCGTCTGTCTGTACGTGAAATCGGTTTTCCGAAGCTCCCAGAAGAGCTACAGACTTCGTTCTTGGACTGGTGTGTCAGAAATTTTCCATAATAGATTGGTGTTGAAATTCAGCAAAATCGGGCTGACGATTGCAGAGCTGGAAAACTTAAACTTCATTTTGCCCTATAAAAGTAACTACCGAAAACAAATTTTTATTTTTTTTTAATAAATGAACATATTTTACACTTCAGTACGACTAAAATTGGAATTTTAAATTAAAACAAGTAACAGTGCTATATTCGGCTGTGCCGAATCTTATATACCCTTTACCAACGTACGTACTTATATATAGTATACAGACACATACATACATATTTGTTTTGTGAAAAAATTTACCATTTTTTTCTCTAAAGCAATTAATAGTAAGTGACCTTTCAGTATTTTTCGATTAAAGAATTTGATTCAGTTATTTTATTTTCGATATTAGCAATAGTTGAATATTTTACTCTACACTCTGTGGTTAAGATATATTTTACATTCACTCTTATTTCAGTCAACATCGACGTCACGTCAATGCAATACCAAAAAATTGGGGGTTCTTTACTCGCTCTCGAGATGTCCAAAAACCGTGCTGCTATTTAATAACTCTAAAATATTCTTAGTATTGCACCTCCATACCAAGTCAACTAACTTGTTTTATATTTTCCCGTATTTAATAATCATTGATGTTGCAAAACTGCTTAGTGTCTCGATTTAAAGTTCCAATTGCAAATGGTATATATCGTGGTAATATGTAAACGTTTTATTCCTACAGGATTTTTTTGAAATTTGTTCAGCAGAAAAGAAAGGTATCAGGAAAATGAAACGGGACATGTCCTTTAATGTATTTTTAGAGATAAATTTTAGTTTTATCTCCCTTTACTAGAAACTAATAGTTATTATGATGAGAGCACAATAAGCACAAACCTTCGTTTATACTTCAATTAGTTTAGATATCCATAAAAAAATTAACCATGTATAAAAAAATCTTGAGTAATGATTTTTCTAAAACATGAAATCTGTTTAACTGAAAAAAATACTTTTGGTTATTTTTTTACCGAAACTCTTTTCAATCTCCAACCCTGGAACCATAATACTGTGTTTCTTAATACTAATTTATTTCTTTATACAATATAGAATATATGTAATTACCAAAGAAAAAATTAGTTTTATATACCAGAAAAAATTTAAGTTTTCCAGCTCTGGAGCTATGTCTTTTATTTTTCTTATTTCTATGCCAAACTATTTCATTCTAAGTCATAAAGTATACAAAACTTGTAAACAAAAAGAAAAAACTAACTTGACCTAGTTAGTTTGTAAAAAAAAATAATTTTACCAACCCTGGAACCAACATTTTAAATTTTTCTGATTTAAAAAATTAATAAGGTGTTTTAAGTGAACAAAGAAATAAAAAAAAATTAATTTTATACCTTAATATCAAAAAAAAAATCAAAGTTTCTATCCTTGGAGCCGTAATTGTCATTTTTCAAATTTTAAACGCCAAACTTTTCTTTCAGAAGCATAAAATATATTCAATTTATAAAGGAAAAGAAACAAATTTTTAGACCTATTTAATTTTACATAACACAAAAGGTGTAAGTTTTCCAACCCTGGAATCATAATTTAGGATTTTTCTAATTCCTTATACCAATCTAGTTCTTTAAAACATACATAAAATATGTTAAGTGAACAAAGGAAAAAAGGAAAAATTTAGTTTTAGTTAGTTACTCTATTATCAAAAAAAGTTCAAAGTTTCCATCTCTGGAGCCTTGGTTTTAATTTTTATAATTTTATACGCCAATTTTTTCTTTCAAAAGCATTAAATATCTTTAATTTATAAAGGAAACGATAGTTATTTAGACCGATTTAATTTTACATAACACAAAAAGTATAAGTTTTCCAACCCTGGAGTCATAACTTTGGATTTGTCAGATTATTGATACTAATCTAGTTCTTTAAAAAATACATAAAATATGTTAAGTGAACGAAGCAAAAACGAAATAAGAAAAAATTTAGTTAAAGTTAATTCCTTTAATATTAAAAAATTCAGTAAAGTGCGACTTTGACTCGCGCAAGAAGTGTTCCGTACATTCGGTTCTGAGCAGTTTTTAATGTGGCTTTTTGAAGTTTTTTTTTCAGTTTAAACGATTTTTTCAATTTTGTCGCTTTTTTTTCATTTTGGCGATTTTTTTTCTGTTTTTTCGGTTTTTTCATTTTGGCGATTTTTTTCTGTTTTTGGTGGCTTATTTTCATTTTGAAGATTTTTTTCATTTTGGCGATTTTTTCAAATTTTGGGGGTTTTCTACATTTTGGCTTTTTTTTTATTTTGGCGGTTTTTTTTTCTGTTTTAAGCGTTTTATTTTTATTTTGGAGATTTTTTTCATTTTGGTGATTTTTTTGATTTTGGCGATCTTTTTCCTGTTTTTGGGTTTTTTTTCATTTCGGCGATTTTTTTTGGGTTTTTTTCGTTTTGTCGATTTGTTTTTTATTTTTGCGTTTTTTTAAATTTAATGATCTTTTTCCTGTTTTGGTTTTTTTTTCATTTTGGCGATTTTTTTCTGTTTTTGGGGGGTTTATTTTCATTTTGGAGTTTTTTTTCAATTTGGCGATTTTTTTTCATTTTGGCGTTTTTTTAATTTTGGCGATTTTTTCCTGTTTGGGGTTTTTTTCATTTTGGCAATTTTTTTCTGTTTTTGGGGCTTTTTTTTAATTTTGGAGATTTTTTTCATTTTGGCGATTTTTTCCTGTTTTTGGGTTTTCTTTTCATTTTGGCGATTTTTTTTTTTTTGTTTTTGTGGGGTTTTTTTTCGTTTTGGCGATTTTTTTTCATTTTGGCAATTTTTTTTCATTGTGGGTTTTTTTAATTTTGGTGATTTTCTTTCATTTTGGCGATTTTTTTTTCTATTTTAGCAATTTTTCCGGTTATTCGCGATTTATTTTAGTCTTCGCCATTTTTTTTTGTAATTTGGTGCTTTTTTCGTTTTGGCGATTTTTGTTTGTTTTTGGCGATTTTTTTCGGTTTGGCGATTTTATATTTTTTTGATTTTTTAGTTTTACCGTTTTTGAAAATTTCATGAATTTTGCTCTTACAGTTTCCAAGATACAGCAAGTTGTCAAAATTGCAAAGTCGAAATTGCATTAACTGATGGAACACCCTTTAATTAAAATTTTTTGAAATTTTAGTGTTAATTTTTGTAGTCTGTATAAAAATACACTAACCTTACAAATTTCAAGTGTATATACACACATACATACAATTGTATGTATATTACATGGGATTTTAACATTTATCGTTGCTCGTTTTGGAACACCCTTTAATTTCAAATTCTCATGTATTTGTTGTTGTAGCGGCCAAGGGTCTACACATTGTGTCCAAATTTCAGGTCTGTAGCTCTTACGGTTCTCGAGAAAATACCCTGTGACAGACATAGTTTTAGACACATGTAGTTAATTTTACATAACACAAAAAGTTAAAGTTTTCCAACCCTGGAAACGTCTTTTTAATTTTTTATATTTTTTTAATTAAAAATACCAATTTTAGTCGTACTGAAGTGCAAAATAACTTTATTTAACAAAAAAATTAAAAAAATTGTGTTATCTAGTTAGTTTTATATGGCAAAATGAAGTTTCAGTTTTCCAGCTCTGCAATCGTCTGCTCGATTTTGCTGAATTTCAATACCAATCTATTTTGGAAAATTTCTGACACACCAGTCTAAGAACGAAGTCTCTAGCTTTTCCGGGAGCTTCGGAAAACCGATTTCACGTACAGACAGACGGACAGACGGACATCGCTTATTTGTCTTCCCTATGCATAAGGATCCAGAATATACATATTTTATGGCTCGCTTATTGATATTATAGAAATTACAAACGGAATGACAAACCTATATATACCCTTTTACCATTTTTGTTGGTAAACAGTATAAAAATGCTCAGAACCGAATGTACGGAATCCTTCGTGCGCGAGTCAAAGTCGCACTTTACTGAATTTTTTAATATTAAAGGAATTAAATGAAACTAAGTTTTTTCTTATTTCGTTTTTGCTTCGTTCACTTAACATATTTTATGTATGTTTTAAAGAACCAGATTAGTATAAGGAATTAGAAAAATCCTAAATTATGATTCCAGGGTTGGAAAACTTACACCTTTTGTGTTATGTAAAATTAAATAGGTCTAAAAATTTTTTTCTTTTCCTTTATAAATTCAATATATTTTATGCTTCTGAAAGAAAAGTTTGGCGTTTAAAATTTGAAAAATGAAAATTACAGCTCCAAGGATGGAAATTTTGATTTTTTTTTTTGATATTAAGGTATAAAGTAATTTTTTTTTATTTATTTGTTCACTTAACACACTTTATTAATTTTTTAAATCAGAAAAATCTAAAATGTTGGTTCCAGGGTTGGTAAATTTATTGTTTTTTACAAAAGTAACTAGGTCAAATTAGTTTTTTATTTTTGCTTACAAGTTTTATATACTTTATGACTTAGAATGAAATAGTTTGGCATAGAAATTAGAAAAATAAAAGACATCCAGAGCTGGAAAACTTAAATTTTTTCTGGTATATAAAACTAATTATTGCTTTGGTAATTACATATATTCTATATTGTATAATAAATAATAAATTAGTGTGAAGAAACTCAGAATTATGGTTCCAGGGTTGGAGATTGAAAAAAGTTTCGGTAAAATAATAACCAAAAGTATTTTTTTCAGTTAAACAGTTCATGTTTTAGAAAAATCATTACTCAAGATTTTTTTATGCATGTTTAATTTTTTTATGGATATCTAATCGAATGAAAGTATAAACGAAGGTTTGTGCTTATTGTGCACTCATCATAATAACTAATAATTTCTAGTAAATGGAGATAAAACTAAAATTTATTGCTAAAGATAAATTAAAGGACATGTTACGTTTCATTTCCTGATATCTTTCCTTTCTGCTGAACAAATTTCAAAAATATCCTGTAGGAATAAAACGTTTACATATGTAACACCACGATGTATACCATTTGCAATGGGAACTTTAAATCGAGACACTAAGAAGTGTTGCAACATCAATGATTATTAAATACGGGAAAATATAAAACAAGTTAGTTTACTTGGTATGGAGGTACAATACTAAGAATATTTTAGGAGTTATTAAATAGCAGCACGGTTTTTGAACATCTCGAGAGCGAGTAAACAACCCCCAATTTTTTGGTATTGCATTGACGTGATGTCGATTTTGACTGAAATAAGAGTGAATGTAAAATATATCTTAACCACAGAGTGTAGAGTAAAATATTCAACTAATACCGAAAATAAAATAATTGAATCAAATTCTTTAATCGAAAAATACTGAAAGGTTACTTTCTATTAATTGTTTTAGAGAAAAAAATGGTAAATTTTTTCACAAAACAAATATGTATGTATGTGTCTGTATACTATATAATGGGTGTTTTTTATTGAGGTATAGAACTTTAAGTTGGCATCACTTTTTTAACTGGCGGCCATTTTGTCAGCTGTCAAGTGATTAATATTTAGTTTGGTTTGCCATTTCATCATGAACAGGTTGACAAAAGAACAACGCTTGCAAATCGTGCAAATTTATTTCGAAAATAATGGTTCAGTTCGCGAAGTTTACCGCAAGCTCCGTCCATTTTATGGTCGACATAATCGTCCATCAGAGCAATTAATTCGGTTAACCATGGATCGTTTTCGCACTACGTTTACTCTATGTGATAATGCGCATCCGCAGAGACGTCGAACAGTGCGCACCGAAGAAACAATTGCCGCTGTAGAGCAAAGTGTTGAAGAGGACCCGAATGAATCGATTCGCCACCGTGCACAGCAATTGGAGCTTTGTCCATCAACTTTATGGAAGATTTTGCGCAAAGATCTTGGCTTGCAACCTTACAAGAATTAAAGCCGCGAGACCATGCAATGCGTCGTGATTTTGGTGCATGGGCCGAAAATGAGATTGATCTCGATGCTGATTTTCATCGCAAAATTTTGTTCAGTGATGAGGCTCATTTTTGGTTGAATGGCTACGTCAACAAGCAAAATTGCCGCATTTGGAGTGAAGAGAATCCACGTGAGACCCTTGAGACGCCATTACATCCACAAAAACTGACTGTTTGGTGTGCTCTATGGGCTGGTGGAGTCATTGGGCCATACTTCTTCCGAAATAATGCTGGAGAGTCAGTTACCGTTAATGGAGACCGGTATAGAGCCATGATAACCGACTATTTTGTTCCCGAATTGGATGGCATGAATGTGGATGAGTTGTGGTTCCAACAAGACGGCGCTACATGCCACACAGCGCACGTCACAATCGATTTATTGAAGGAAACATTCGATGAGCGCATAATTTCGCGGAATGGACCTGTCAATTGGCCACCAAGATCGTGTGATTTGACACCATTGGATTATTTTCTTTGGGGATATGTGAAGTCGCTCGTCTACGCCAACAAACCAGAAACGTTAGGGGACTTGGAAGCCAACATTCGTGGCGTTATTGCCAACATACGGCCCCATATGCTCGAAAACGTGGTTGAAAATTGGACCTCTAGAATTGGCTTTATTCGAGCCAGCCACGGCGGCCACATGCCCGAAATCATATTTAAACATTAATGGCATAAAATTATCCTTCCAATAAAGCCAAATTGATGGACATTAAAACGATTTTCTTGTGTTTTATTTCAATTCGAAGTTATATACCTCTAAAAAAACACCCTGTATATGTACGTACGTTGGTAAAGGGTATATAAGATTCGGCACAGCCGAATATAGCACTGTTACTTGTTTTTTTTTTACATATTTTTTTTTATTGTATCTTCAAATATGAACTAAGAATAAGTATTCAAATCTTAAATATAAAATATAATTATTATGCCCGACCACTGTCGGACATAAATTTAGAGATAGTTATAAATAATACATAAGTAGTGATAATCAAAAGGAAGAAAATAAAAATAAAAAGTATTTTCAAGCAGTCCCATCTGGAGTGTTGAGTATAAGAGCCCTTGTGTCCTTCTTTTTTAGGCGGATGTGTCCAGTAAAGTTCAAAATATTACGAGCAAGCGGATTAGGATGTGACTCGAGGTTTGTTAAATATTTGCCTGCATATTTTGCAATTTCTTCAATCACTAGTGGCATGTTTAAATCACGATGTATATTTGAGTTTTTTATATACCATGGAGCCGATGTTAATAGTCGCAAAATTTTATTTTGCCTTCGTTGGATTCTCTCGACATTGGAAGCTGAAGCAGTGCACCAAGTTGAATTCCGTAGCACCATATAGGTTTCAAAACTGACTTGTATATCAAAACTGTTAAGAGCGACTTGTATATTAAAAGTTTACAATCTAGGGTGAGGGTTGAATTTCTACCAACCAGCCAATGTATCTGAGTTAGTTTTAGTTTCATTTGGGTTAACTTAGAGTCAATGTGGTGTTTCGATCAAGGTGAATACCAAGATATTTCACATGAGTATGATGAGGGACAACTTGATTGTTAATCCGAATGGGTGAACAATTATCTCTTCGTAATGTATATGTTACTTGAACACACTTTTGTTCGTTTACCTTAATTCTCTATAAGTTTAACCATAGTTCCAGCTGGGTAATGTGTTCTTGAAGATATCGGGATGCCTCGTAAGGATTTTCATGCATACTAAGGCAGGGTGTATCATCAGCAAATGGGGAAGTGTGGATAATGCTGCTCAGAGGCATATCACAAGTGCAAATCAAATACAAAACTGGACCCAGTATACTCGTACTTCCCTGTGCCACACCGGATGAGATAGTTTCAGGCATGCTCATAAAGTCTCCTTCCACAACAGTGAACTTCCGGGCAGTAATGTAACTTTCCAAAAGACTTACAACGTTTATTAGCAGGTATGTTTTTAATTTTAAAATTAGGCCTTCATGCCACACTTTATCAAATGCCTGAGAAACTTCGATAAACAGCGCAGAACAATACTTCTTTTCTTCAAATGTTCTTCTTATGAATTGGACCAATCTATGAGTTTGTTTAATGGTGCTATGCTGACTTCTAAAATCAAATTGATGGTCCGGTATGCACCCACTATTAACTAGAATTGGGGACAATTTTGTCATGAGCAGTTTTTCGAAAAGTTTTGACATTGTTGATAGCAGACTTATTGGCCTGTATGACTTAGACTTGGTAAGGTCTTTGCCCGGCTTTGGAATCATTTTAACCTTGGCAAGCTTGCTGTTTGGATAATACTCCAGTCGTAAAACGGCATTAAAAATGAATAGCAGGATTCTAATAGCTATACGAGGCAACTTCATCAGCATCTGGTTACTAATTCCATCAATACCCGGAGCTTTCTTCGGGTTAAGTTCAGCAATTAGTTTTTGTACATCACGCGTTCTAAATTTTATGGGTCGATGGGATAGCGCAACTACATTCGGCAAATCAATAACACCAGTACATGTGTTTGGGGTAAATACGGATTTTAAATGCTCAGCAAATAATTTACCTTTTTCAGTATCGCTTCTTGCCCAACCTCCTGTAGATGTACGATGAGGTGGTTTAAACTCAACAGGTGCTTTAAGCTTTCTAGCAGCGCGCCATAAAGAGTAATTAGATGCTGGTGTGACCTCAAGACCTTCGAGATAGTTCTTAAGAGATGCAGTTTTTTCAAATGCAAGCAAGTCTTGGAGTCGTTTAGTGCATTCTTTAAATCTGGTTTTATGTTGGGGCGATCTGTGCTGTTCTTTTTTCACTTACGAGACGTTCAATATCCGTAGAGTAAATGCTATTAAGTCCCGTCTGCGGGTGGGAGGTAGTGGCATGTTCAGCAGCCTGTTTTATATTTTCGATAAGATTGCCAATGTTAAATTCAATATCTTCGGATGTTCTTAGCGTAATGTTTTCCGTGCAATGACTACTAAGATATTTTTTGAATCGCAGCCAATTAACACGACTGGCCATCTTCACATATGAGTCAGGTAGAGCACTTCTCAGTGGACTACTGATTGTAACGATCGTGGAAGAGTGATCGGACGATAGATCTAGCTTATACGTGAATTAATTCCCTAGAAATATTTTTCATGACGCCAAAATCTATAACATCCGGAACTTTATGTATGTCAGTAGGCCAGTAAGTGGGCTCCCCACTCGAAATAACGTCCAAGCCCATTTTGGAAATTGTATTGAACAACGCTCGACCTCTGGGAGTAATAAGACGCGAACCCCAGAACGTATGTTTAGCATTATAGTCGCCAGCTGCTACGAAACAAGGACCGAGAGATTTGTAGAAATCCTCATATTGATTCTTGTACAATTAACATTAAACTTAAAGCAGGTACTTTTCTTCACCTCTAGAGAGGAATCTTTAACTTCAAATATAAAAGTTTAGAAGTTTTTTCTCTACCAACCTTATTTATTACGGCGAAGTGTGTAAAGAAGACCAAAACCAAAGAAAGAAAACTAATTGAAATATTTTTTTGCAAATTTCACCATATTACGGTTTACAGCTCAACTAAGTTTGATTGAAAATGAAACAACTTAACCTTTAAACAACTGTTTTTTTTTGGTATTCTGAATAAAAACTAATTTTATTCGTCTTCGAATTAATGCTCGAAAAACAAAGGTTCTTATCTATGCTATCTTTTTTGAAATCATAGTATCGATTACAAAACATTTTTAAATATTTTTAGTTGTGGTCTTGAAATTTTTTCTTGAGATTCTATGTTTTATGAACATGGCAATAATATTGGTTGACAAATGGGATTGGTTGGCGTCTGGAATAATAAAGCAAAACGAACACAACGGACGAAATAAAAACCGAAATTCAACTGAAAAATATCAGTTGTCTCATGGTTAAAAAAGTTGTAATACATAATAAAAATTTGGCAACTACAACTCACCTATCATTTATTTTTTGGCCGGAATCGGTATACCGGTACGTACCAGTATAGACGTAAACGGTAGTCTGGATACCGGTATTTTCTAACCGAAATGGATTTCGGTATCGGTAACGATACCGGTATTTAATTTTAGCGGTACTTGAATCGGTATCGGTATTTTTACGATACCGTTTGCCAACCTTGTTTTTAACTGAAAAAAAAATATGTTTGGTTAGTTTTTCAACAAAATTTTTTTTTCAACTTCCAACCCTAGAATAATTTAAGTTTTTCTGGTTTTAATACGAGCACAAATTTGTTTCTTTCTAAAATATAGAATATATTTAATTACCAAAGAAATAACTAGCTTTATATAATTAGTTTTATATAACAAAAAAGGTGTACTTTTCCCAACGCTGGAATCATCCTTTTAAATTTTTTTTGGGTCCTTATACCAATCTTGTTCTTTAAAAAATATATAAAATATATTAAGTGAACAAAAAATAAATAAATAAGGAAAATACTACACAGAAAAAATTATTGTTGAATTTTTTTCAATTAAGCGATTGCTTAGGAAAAATAATTTTTTTGATTAATATTTTAATTGAATATATGTTTATATTAGTTGAATTTACTGCTCTATCAAAATAGTGTTATCAACAGAGCTTAACTCAGAATACTATGAAATGGTTAACAATTATTAAATATTTATTGTATGTAAAAAATTTAACTCTTGTTTTTATATGTGAAAATCGAGCTGTTTTTTTGTAGTATGCCACATTGTTTTGAAAAAATATTTTCAATTAAAATACTCAATTAATCTTTTAATTGATTTCAATATTTTATATAGGAGAAGAAATAACTACTCAGCTTAATTTTTTTTTCTTTGATTCATTCGTAGTAATTTTGACATGCGTTGAATTAATATTAAATATTAAAATAAAAAAACCGAAATTCATTTTGTTTGCTTTTGTTGAGAACTAAGAAGACAATAATAATAAAAAAAAATACAAGCTTATAGACCAAATGTGGATGGCAAAGTTAGTACATTGGCGGTATTTGGAGTTCGATGCAAATGGTCTTTCGTAAGTAAATATGGAAAATATCGTAACCTTTCTTTTAAATTCAATCACAAAATGCACACACAATTCAAAGGAAAGCTACGATATTCTACATCTACATTTACGCAGGACTATCAAACACCAAATACGGCCATTGTATTTTTGTGCGGCATTCGAACTACAAAGGCCATACGATGCATCTGTTAGGCTTTTAGTACAATAGACAAATGTTTCCAATTTTGGTTTCCATTTTTTTATGAACATAACACAATTTTTTATATTTTTATACTATTAGATTTTTTCTATACTTCAATTACTATTTTAATTGAATCTTTAAAAATTTTTAATTAGTTTTTTAATTGTATCTTAAAAAATATTTCAATTAATTTTTTAATTGAATTGTAAAAAAAACATTTCAATTAAATTTTAATTCAATCTTTAAAAAACCATCAATTAAATTTTTAGTTAATGTAATATTTTATTTTAAAAATTTTCAATTAAAATGTATGAGTTAATACTACAATTTCCGTGATTGCTTGAAAACTAATTAATTTTTTAACTGAATCTTTAGTTTTTTTAATTAAATCTATTTTTTATTTTTTTTTTCTGTGTAGTTTTGTTTAGTTACTTTAATATCAAATAAATTCAGTAAAGTGCGACTTTGACGTTCGGATTTCAGCATTTTTATACCCTTTACCAACAAAAATGGTAAAAGGGTATATATAGGTTTGTCATTCCGTTTGTAATTTCTATAATATCAATAAGCGATCCATAAAATATATATATTCTGGATCCTTATGCATAGCGAAGACGAATAAGCGATGTCCGTCTGTCCGTCTGTCCGTCTGTCTGTACGTGAAATCGGTTTTCCGAAGCTCCCAGAAGAGCTAGAGACTTCGTTCTTGGACTGATGTGTCAGAAATTTTCCAAAATAGATTGGTATTGAAATTCAGCAAAATCGACCAGACGATTGCAGAGCTGGAAAACGTAAACTTCATTTTGCCATATAAAAGTAACTCCCGAAAACAAATTTTTATTTTTTTTTAATAAATAAACTTATTTTACACTTCAGTACGACTAAAATTGGAATTTTAAATAAAAAAAATACAAAAAAATTAAAAAGACGTTTCCAGGGTTGGAAAACTTTAACTTTTTGTGTTATGTAAAATTAACAATGTCTAAAACTATATTAGTATTTTCTCGAGAACCGTAAGAGCTAGAGACCTGAAATTTGGACACAGTATGTAGACCTTTGCCCGCTACAACAACAAATACATGATAATTGGAAATTAAAGGGTGTTCCAAAACGAGCAACGAAAAATTTTAAAATCTTATGTAGTATATATACAATTGTACACTTGAAATTTGTAAGGTTAGTGTATTTTTATACAGACTACAAAAATTAACACAAAAATTTAAAAAATTTAAATTAAAGGGTGTTCCATCAGTTAATGCAATTTTGACTATGTAATTTTGACAATTTGCTGTATCTTGGAAACCGTAAGAGCAAGACTCTTGAAATTTTCAAAAACGGTAAAACTGAAAAAATAAAAAATTATAAAATCGCCAAACCGAAAAAAATCGCCAAAAACAAGAAAAAATCGTCAAAACGAAAAAAAGCACCAAATTAAAAAAAAATTCTAAGACTAAAATAAATCGCAAAAAAAAAGGAAAAATTGCTAAAATGAAAACAAAAATCGCCAAAATGAAAGAAAATCGGCAAAATGAAAATCGCCATAATGAAAAAAATCACCAAAACGAAAAAAAAACCCTAAAAAACAGAAAAAAATCGCCAAAATGAAAAAAAATCGCCAAAATGAAAAAAACCCCAAAAACAGAAAAAAATCGCCAAAATGAAAAAAAGCCAAGAACAGAAACAAAATCGCCAACACGAAAAAAGCACTAAATTAAAAAAAAAATTTCTAAAACTAAAATAAATCGCAAAAAACGGAAAAATTGCTAAAATGAAAAAAAGATCGCCAAAACGAAAAAAACTCTAAAAAAACAGAAAAAAATCGCCAAAATGAAAAAAATCGCCAAAAAAATAAAAAACCTAAATAACAGAAAAAAAATCGCCAAAACAAAAAAAAGCACCAAATTAAAAAAAAATTCTAAGACTCAAATAAATCGCAAAAAACGGAAAAATTGCTAAAATGAAAACAAAAATCGCCAAAATGAAAGAAAATCGCCAAAATTAAAAAAAAATCGCCAAAATGAAAAAAATCACCAAAACTAAAAAAAAAACCTAAAAACAGAAAAAAATCGCCAAAATGATAAAAAAAATCGCCAAAATGAAAAAAAATCACCAAAACGAAAAAAACCCCAAAAAACAGAAAAAAATCGCCAAAAATGAAAAAAGCACTAAATTAAAAGAAAATTTTTAAGACTAAAATAAATCGCAAAAAAACGAAAAAATTGCTAAAATGAAAAAAAAAATCGCCAAAATAAAAAAAAATCGCCAAAAAAAGGAAAAAAATCGCCAAAACGAAAAAAAACTAAAAAACAGAAAAAAATCGCCAAAATGAAAAAAATCGCCAAAATGAAAATAAAATCGCCAAAATGAAAAAAATCACCAAAACGAAAAAAAAACATAAAAAAAAGAAAAAAATTGCCAAAATGAAAAAAAATCGCCAAAATGAAAAAAACACCAAAACGAAAAAAAAAATCGCGAAAAAACCCAAAAAACAGAAAAAATCGTCAAAATGAGAAAAATCTCCAAAATGAAGAAAAGCCCAACAACAGAAAATAATCGCCAAAATGAAAAAAACCTCCAAAAACACACAAAATCGCCAAAACGAGAAAAAAGCGCCAAACTGAAAAAATCGTTTTAACTGAAAAAAACTTCAAAATAGCAAAAAACCTTCCTTTCGTGCGCGATTCAAAGTCGCACTTAACTGATTTTTTTAATATTAAAGGAATTAAATTAAACTAAGTTTTTGCTTATTTCGTTCTTGCTTTTTTCACTTAACATATTTTATGTGTTTTTTAAAGAACTAGATTGGTATCAATAATCAGAAAAATCCAAAATTATTGGAAAACTTACACTTTTTGTGTTATGTAAAATTAAATAGGTCTAAAAATTTTTTTCTTTTTCTTTATAAATTGAATATATTTTATGCTTCTGAAAGAAAAGTTTGGTTTATGAAATTTTAAAAATGAAAATTATAGCTCCAAAGATGGAAACTTTAAAAAAATTATAAATTTTTTCACAAAACAAATATGTATGTACGTGTCTGTATACTATATATATTTACGTACGTTGGTAAAGGGTATATAAGATTCGGCACAGCCGAATATAGCACTCTTACTTGTTTTTTTTAATATGGCGGGTTTTATACCTTATACCAATCTTGTTCTTTAAAAAATATATAAAATATATTAAGTGAACAAAAAATAAATAAATAAGGAAAATACTACACAGAAAAAATTATTGTTGAATTTTTTTCAATTAAGTGATTGCTTAGGAAAAATAATTTTTTTGATTAATATTTTAATTGAATATATGTTTATATTAGTTGAATTTACTGCTCTATCAAAATAGTGTTATCAACAGAGCTTAACTCAGAATACTATGAAATGGTTAACAATTATTAAATATTTATTGTATGTAAAAAATTTAACTCTTGTTTTTATATGTGAAAATCGAGCTGTTTTTTTGTAGTATGCCACATTGTTTTGAAAAAATATTTTCAATTAAAATACTCAATTAATCTTTTAATTGATTTCAATATTTTATATAGGAGAAGAAATAACTACTCAGCTTAATTTTTTTTTCTTTGATTCATTCGTAGTAATTTTGACATGCGTTGAATTAATATTAAATATTAAAATAAAAAAACCGAAATTCATTTTGTTTGCTTTTGTTGAGAACTAAGAAGACAATAATAATAAAAAAAATACAAGCTTATAGACCAAATGTGGATGGCAAAGTTAGTACATTGGCGGTATTTGGGGTTCGATGCAAATGGTCTTTCGTAAGTAAATATGGAAAATATCGTAACCTTTCTTTTAAATTCAATCACAAAATGCACACACAATTCAAAGGAAAGCTACGATATTCTACATCTACATTTACGCAGGACTATCAAACACCAAATACGGCCATTGTATTTTTGTGCGGCATTCGAACTACAAAGGCCATACGATGCATCTGTTAGGCTTTTAGTACAATAGACAAATGTTTCCAATTTTGGTTTCCATTTTTTTATGAACATAACACAATTTTTTATATTTTTATACTATTAGATTTTTTCTATACTTTAATTACTATTTTAATTGAATCTTTAAAAATTTTTAATTAGTTTTTTAATTGTATCTTAAAAAATATTTCAATTAATTTTTTAATTGAATTGTAAAAAAAACATTTCAATTAAATTTTAATTCAATCTTTAAAAAACCATCAATTAAATTTTTAGTTAATGTAATATTTTATTTTAAAAATTTTCAATTAAAATGGATGAGTTAATACTACAATTTCCGTGATTGCTTGAAAACTAATTAATTTTTTAACTGAATCTTTAGTTTTTTTAATTAAATCTATTTTTTATTTTTTTTTCTGTGTAGTTTTGTTTAGTTACTTTAATATCAAATAAATTCAGTAAAGTGCGACTTTGACGTTCGGATTTCAGCATTTTTTTTTTTTTAATATGGCGAGTTTTCGCGTTTTTGGCTTTTTTTTCAGTTTAAACGATTTTGTTTTAATTTTTCGATTTTTTCTCGTCTTGGCGATTTTTTTTCATTTTGACGATTTTTCCGGTTTTTCGCGATTTATTTTAGTTTTTTCGTTTTGAGATTTTTTTTTTGGTTTTTGGCGATTTTTTTTAACTTGGCGGTTTTATAATATTGAAATTTCTTAGTTTTACCGCTTTTAAAAATTTTAAGAGTTTGGCTATTACGGTTTCCAAGATACAGCAAATTGTACACATAACATAGCCAAATTACATTAACTGATAGAACACCCTTTAATTCAGATTTTTTAAATTTAAGTGTTAATTGTTGTAGTCTGTATAAAAATACAATAAGTTGACAAATTTCAAGTGTATATACATACAATTTCATGTATATTACATGGGATTTTAACATTTTTCGTTGCTCGTTTTGGAACACCCTTTAATGTTACAGACGGACGGACAGCGTAGCGAACACAATAGGGTTCGTTTTCACCTTTGGTGTACGGAACCCTAAAAAGTTTAAATTTTCCAGCTGTGTTATTTTTCTAATTTTCTGTACCCAACTTTTCTTACCAAAACATAATATATATATATATATAAATTAAAATAAAAAAAAAATATTATTATTTTCCAACCCTGAAATCATAATTTTAAATATTTCTGATTTCTTACACCAATATTTTTCTTTTAAGAATGTAAGATATGTTCAATTTATCGATAAAAAGGAAAAATTAGTTTTAGTAGGTTATTTTTATATAACAAAAGAATTTAAGTACCCAACCCTGGAAACGTTTTTTTTTATTTTTTTATTTTTTTTATATATTTAATACAATTTTTATTCGTACTGAAATATAGAATTGGTTTATTTAAAAAAAAAAAAAATTTGTGTTATCTAGTTACTTTTCTATGGTAAAATCAAGTTTACGTTTTCCAGCTCTGAAACCATCTGTCGCTGATTTTCAATACGTATCTAGTTTGAACTATGTCTGACGCACCAGTATAAGAGCGAAGTCTCTAGCTTTTCTGGGATCTTAGGAAAACCGATTTCACTTACACCAGACGGACGGACAGACGGACATCGCTTTTTCATCTTCCCTATGAATATTATGAAAATTGCACACAGAATGACAAACCTATATATACCCTTTTAAATATTTGGTAAAGGGTATAAAAAGCTGGATATTCAAATACTCATTTCATTCGAATAAAATAAATTGTCATAATTTTTCTTTGTTCATCATATTATTTTTACTTTTACTTAATAGAAATGTTTATCTGTTTTCCTTCCATGTCAGAAGCTCATATTTTTTAAATTAAGTTGCTTTACTTCAAGATAATAAAAATTTATTCAATAAGGTAAAAAATTATTTGAATACTCGAATGAAATTGTATTCGATGTTGTACATCATACACTGTGAATTGGTTGTTGAACACGGTGGAGTTACCAGTATTTGTTATTAAATTACAAAATAATTAAATTTGTCTTTTGAATATAATTTCTTAATAAAGCAATGTTAGCCTTAAAGTGCTTGGTAACTACTATGAACTTTAAAGCTCAAGTAAAATATTTTTTTGCATAAGGGGGTAGGGATGGGCAAATGGAAAAAATGTATCGATATATATCGTATCGATATTTTTGAACAGTATCGATATATATTTTTTGAAAACATTGATATTTCGATATATCGATATTTTTTGCTGCATTAATTTCGAATGCACAATCAGTCACTTTAAGAAATTTAATACAAAAGAACTATTTATGTTAAGTTATACGTAACCTACTGTAGATCCTTAAGACTTCATTAGTTTTTACTTTCTGTTGCTGCTCTGTGCTGTGCCGTTCTGTTTCTAAATTTTAATAGTTACTTTTTCTGTAATAAATTATCAGCTGTTTCGGACCAGAACGGTCACAGTTTTCCACTAAAGTAATAAGTTTTGCCTCGTCCATTGTAGTTAGAGTTTTTCTTTTCCCGGACTTTTTTATTTCCCGGGAAAGCGAAAACGACTTTTCGGTTTCCCGAGAATTCTCGCCCGGTGCAAAACAATACAAAAATTTTTTTATTTAATTTTAATTTGTTTATTTTAACAAAAAACAAATTATAATTCATGATTAAATAATAATAATAATAACGTTTTATAAACACATTAGTCAAAAAAATAACACAATTTCAGTTCCCGACCATAATTGTTGTAAAGTTTTAGCTATTGTTCTACTGTCATCACCTTACTCAGCGAGGAATGTGTATGCATAGGGAAGACGAATAAGCGATGTCCGTCTGTCCGTCTATCCGTCTGTCCGTCTGTCTGTACGTGAAATCGGTTTTCCGAAGCTACCAGAAGAGCTAGAGACTTCGTTCTTGGACTGGTGTGTCAGAAATTTTCCAGAATAGATTGGTATTGAAATTCAGCAGAGACGGGCAGACGATTGCAGAGCTGGAAAACTTAAACTTCATTTTGCCATATAAAAGTAACTACCGAAAACAAATTTTTATTTTTTTTTAATAAATGAACATATTTTACACTTCAGTACAACTAAAATTGGAATTTTAAATTAAAAAAATATAAAAAAATTAAAAAGACGTTTCCAGGGTTGGAAAACTTTAACTTTTTGTGTTATGTAAAATTAACTACATGTGTCTAAAACTATCTCTGTCACAGAATATTTTCTCGAGAACCGTAAGAGCTACAGACCTGAAATTTTGACACAATGTGTAGACTGTTGGCCGCTACAACAAAAAATACATGAGAATTGGAAATTAAAGGGTGTTCCAAAACGAACAACGAAACATTTTAAAGTCCCATGTATTATACACACAATTGCATGTATGTATGTATGTATGTATATACACTTGAAATTTGTAAGGTTAGTGTATTTTTATACAGACTACAAAAATTAACACTTAAATTTCAAAAAATTTCAATTAAAGGGTGTTCCATCAGTTAATGCAATTTTGACTATGCAATTTTGACAACGTGCTGTATCTTGGAAACTGTAATAGCAAAACTCTTGAAATTTTCAAAAACGGTGAAACTAAAAAATCAAAAAATTATAAAATCGCCAAACCGAAAAAAATCGCCAAAAACCAAAAAAATATTGCCAAAACAAAAAAAAAGCACCAAATTACAAAAAAAATGTCTAAGACTAAAATACATCGCGAATAACCGGTAAAATTGCTGAAATTAAAAAAAATCGCCAAAAGTAAAGAAAATCACCAAAATGAAAAAAACCCCAAAATAAAAAAAATTGCCAAAATGAAAAAAATCGCCAAAACGAAAAAACCCCAAAAAACAGAAAAAAAATCGCCAAAATGAAAAAAACCCCAAAAACAGGAGAAAATGAAAAAAAAAATCGCCAAAATGAAAAAAATCTCCAAAATTAAAAAAGCCCCACAAAAAGAAAAAATCGCCAAAATGAAAAAAAAACCCAAAACAGGGAAAAATCGCCAAATGAAAAAAAATCGCCAAAATTAAAAAAATGAAAAAAGCCCCAAAAATAATAAAAATCTCCAACATGAAAAAATACCCAACAAAACAGGGAAAAATCGCCAAGAAGAAAAAAAAAGCCCCAAAAACAGAAAAAAATCACCAAAATGAAAGAAAACCCCCAAAATAGGAAAAAATCTCAAAAAATTTAAAAAAAATTTTAAAAATTAAAAAAACTCCAAAATGAAACTAAACCCCCAAAAACAGAAAAAAATCGCCAAAATGAAAAAAAAATCGACAAAATGAATTAAAAACGCCAAAACGAAAAAAACCCCAAGAAACAAGAAAAAAATCTCCAAAAACAGGAAAAAAAACGCCAAAATGAAAAAAAAATCGCCAAATTTTTTTTTTTTTTTTTTTAATGCATGAATTTTTATTTATTGTATCTTCATATATGAACTAACAATAAGTATTCAAATCTTAAATCTAAAAAATATAATTAGGCCCGACCAATGTCGGACATAAGCTTAGTAGTAGTTATATATAATACATATGTAAGTAGTGATAATCAAAAGGAAAAAAAAAATAAAAGTATTTTCAAGAAGTCCCATCTGGAGTGCTGTGAATAACAGCCATTGTGTCCCTCTTTTTTAGGCGGATGTGTCCAGTAAAGTTCAAAATACTACGGGCAAGCGGATTAGGATGTGACTCGAGCTTTGTTAAATATTTGCCAGCGTATTTTGCAATTTCTTCAGTCACTAGTGGCATATTCAAATCACGATGTATATTTGAATTTTTGATGTACCATGGAGCCGATGTTATCATGCGTAAAATTTTATTTTGCCTGCGTTGAATTTTCTCTACATTTGAAGCTGAAGCAGTGCCCCATAGTTGAATTCCGTAGCACCATATTGGCTTTAAAAGCGACTTGTATATTAAAAGTTTACAGTCTAGGCTAAGTGTTGAATTTCGACCAATCAGCCAATGTACCTGAGTTAGTTTAAGTTTCATTTGAGTTAACTTAGAATCAATGTGGTGTTTCCATGTAAGTCGTCGATCAAGGTGTATACCAAGATATTTCACATGTGAATGTTGAGAAACAACTTGATTGTTAATCAAGGTGTATACCAAGATATTTCACATGTGAATGTTGAGAAACAACTTGATTGTTAATCCGAATGGGGGAACAAGTATCTCTTCGTAAAGTAAATGTTACTTGAACACACTTTTGTTCATTTACCTTGATTCTCCATAAGTTTAACCAAAGCTCCATCTGGCTAATGTGTTCCTGGAGTTTGCGGGATGCCTCATCAGGGTTTTCATGCATACTAAGGCAGGCTGTATCGTCGGCAAATGTGGAAGTATGGATACTACTGCTCACAGGCATATCACAAGTATAAATTAAATATAAAACTGGTCCCAGTATACTCCCCTGTGGCACACCAGATGAAATTGTTTCAGGCCTACTTGTAAAGTCTCCTTCCGCAACAGTGAACTTACGGGAAATAATGTAACTTTCCAAAAGATTTAAAATGTTTATTGGTAAGTAAGTCTTCAATTTTAAAATAAGGCCTTCATGCCACACTTTATCAAATGCCTGTGAAACGTCAATAAACAGCGCAGAACAATACTTTTTTCCCTCAAAAGTTCTTCTTATAAATTGAACTAATCTGTGAGTTTGTTCAATGGTGCTATGCTGACTTCTAAAACCAAATTGATGGTCTGGTATGCACCCACTACTAATTAGAATTGGGGACAATTTTGTTTTGAGCAGTTTTTCGAAAAGCTTTGACATTGTAGATAGTAGACTTATTGGCCTATATGACTCAGCCTTTGTTATATCTTTGCCCGGCTTTGGAATCATTTTAACCTTGGCAAGTTTCCAGTTGTGTGGATAATACTCCAGTCGTAAGATAGCATTAAATATGAATAACAGGTTTCTCATTGCAATACGAGGCAAGTTCATCAGCATCTGATTACTAATTCCATCAATACCCGGAGCTTTCTTCGGGTTGAGTTCGGCAATTAATTTTTGTAAATCACGCGTCTTAAACTTTATGTGTTGAGGGGGTAGAGCGACTATATTCGGCAAATCAGCAACACCAGTACATATATTTGGCGTAAAAACGGATTTTAAGTGCTCAGCAAATATTTTACCTTTTTCAGTATCGCTTCTTGCAAAACCTCCGGCAGATGTGCGTAGAGGTGGCTTATACTCAACGGGTGTTTTAAGCTTTCTGGCAGCGCGCCACAAGGAGTAATTAGACGCCGGTGTAACATCAAGACACTCCAGATAATTTTTAAGAGATGCAATTTTTTCAGATGCAAGCAACTCTTGGAGTCGTTTAGTGCACTCTTTAAATCTGATTTTATTTTGTGGTGATCTGTGCTGTTGCCATTCCCTTCTAGCCCTTCTTTTTTCACGTACGAGACGTTCAATGTCTGTAGAATAAATTTTATTAAACCCAATCTGCGGATGGGAGATAGTGGCATGTTCAGCAGCCTGTTTAATATTCTCGCTGAGATTGGCAATGTTCGATTCAATATCATCGGGTGTTCTAAGCGTAATGTTTTCCGTACAATGACTGCTGAGATATTTTTTGAACCCCAGCCAATTTACACGATTGATCATCTTCACATATGGGTCAGGTAAGTTACTTCTTAATGGGCTACAAATTGTGATGATCGTCGGGGAGTGATCGGACGAGAGATCAAGAGAAGCTTGAACTTGAATTAAATCCCTAGAGATATTTTTTATGACGCCAAAATCTATAACGTCCGGAATTTTTTGTATGTCAGTAGGCCAATAAGTGGGCTCCCCACTCGAAATGACATCCAAGCCCATTTTGGAAATTGTATTGAACAATGCTCGACCTCTGGGTGTAACAAGGCGCGAACCCCAGAACGTATGTTTCGCATTGTAGTCTCCAGCTGCTACAAAACAAGGTCCAAGAGATTTGTAGAAATCCTCATATTGATTCTCAGTGATTGAAAATCTGGGAGGGGAGTAAATTGATGATATAACGAAATTTGAACAAAAACTTTCAATGCCAATATTTGTTGCTTGTAGGTATTCTTCACAAATGTTATCAAGAACATAGTGCTTGAGTCTTGACTTTATTAGAATTGCTGATCCACCGCAAGCCCTTCCTCTAGGGTCCTTTGTATCATATATAGTGTAGCCATAAATTTTAAAAAGACTTCTCGAAGTCAAATGAGTCTCAGATACTAACATTATATCAATATTTTTTTTCCGTGAGGAAGTGCTCAAGTTCATTTTTATGAAAAAATTTCCAAAATAAAAATAAAACACTAAAAACAGAAAAAAAATCGCCAAAATAAAAAAATGCCAAAATGAAAAAAAAACCCCAAAATAAGAAAAAATCGCAAAAATGGAAAAAGAATCGCCAAAATGAAAAAAATCGCCAAAAAGAAAAAAACCGAAATAAACTGAAAAAAATCGCTAAAATGGGAAAAAAACGACAAAACTGAAAAAATCGTTTAAACTGAAAGAAAACCTCAAAAAAGCAAATAAACCACATTAAAAAATGCTCAGAACCGAATGTACGGAACCCTTCGTGCGCGAGTCAAAGTCGCACTTTACTGAATTTTTTAATATTAAAGGAATTAAATGAAACTAAGTTATTTCTTATTTCGTTTTTGCTTCGTTCACTTAACATATTTAATGTATTTTTTTTTTAAACTAGATTGGTATCAATAATCAGAAAAATCCAAAATTATGACTCCAGTGTTGGAAAACTTACACTTTCTGTGTTATGTACAATTAAATGGGTCTAAATAATTCATTTTTCCTTTATAAATTAAATATATTTTATGCTTCTGAAAGAAAAAATTGGCCTAAAAAATTATAAAAATGAAAACCAAGGCACAAGAGATGGAAACTTTGAACGTTTTTTGATAATACAGTAACTAAATAAGACTAAGTTTTTTCTTAGTTCGTTTTTGCTTTGTTCAATTAACATATTTTATGTATTTTTTAAAGAACTAGATTGGTATAAGGAATTAGAAAAATCCTAAATTATAATTCCAGGGTTGGAAAGCTTACATTTTTGTAAAATTTAATAGGTCTAAAATTTTTTTCCCCTTATAAATTGAATATATTTTATGCTTCTGAAAGAAGTTTGGCGTATAAAATTTGAAAAATTAAAATTACAGATCCAAAGATGGAGACATTGAATTTTTTTGATATTAAAGTAGCTAAATAAAATTATTTTTTTTATTTGTTTGTTTACTTAACACACTTTATTAATTTCTTAAATCACAAAAATCTAAAAGGTTGATTCCCGGGTTGGTAAATTTATTGTTTTTTTACAAAAGTAACTGGGTCAAGTTAGTTTTTTATTTTTGTTTACAAGTTTTATATACTTTATGACTTAGAATGAAATAGTTTGGCATAGAAATTAGAAAAATTAAAGACATAGCTCCAGAGCTGGAAAACTTAAACTTTTTCTGGTATATAAAACTTATTATTTCTTTGGTTATTAAATATATTAATATATTTTAGAAAGAAATAAATTAATATTAAGAAACAGAAAATTTAGAAATATGGTTTCAGGTTGGAGATTGAAAAAAATTTCGGTAAAAAAAGAACCAAAAATATTTTTTTTGCATTTAAACATATAATTTGTTTTAGGAAAATCATTAATCAATATTTTTTATACATGTTTATTTTTTTATGGATATCTAGTTGAAGTATAAACGAAGGTTTGTGCTTATTGTGGTCTCAGCACAATAATTATTAATTTTTAGTAAATGGAGATAAAAATAAAATTTATCGCTAAAGATAAATTAAAGGACATGTTCCGTTTCATTTTCCTGATACCTTTCCTTTCTGAGAACAAATTAAAAAAAAAATCCTGTAGTAATAAAACGTTTAAATAAAATATTCAACTATTGCTAATATCGAAAATAAAATAATTGAATCAAATTCTTTAATCGAAAAATACTGAAAGGTCACTTATTATTAATTGCCTTAGTGAAAAAAGAAATAAAATTTTTCACAAAATAAATATGTATGTATGTGTCTGTATATAATATATATGTACGTACTTTGGTAAAGAGTATATAAGATTCGGCACAGCCGAATATAACACTCTTGCTTGTTTTTTTTTAATTCTTAAAGCACAATCACAGTTTATTTCGAAATGTTTTTATTTTATCTATGCTGCCACTTACATTTAGTTAACAGTTTTTTATTTTCACAAGTTGAACCGAAACAGAACAGAATTAAGGAGAGAAAATCTAACGGCTTGTATATGATTTCTATAAACCAAAAAGAGTCAGCTGATTCGTAACAGAACAGAAAGTAAAAACAAATTCTGCCTTTAGGCTTATACCCACACAATCCAAAAAGTTACCTGCCTTAGTTGGGTCGCCTTATAAATTCGCCTGAGATGTTATTATGAAATTTTTTTTTTTTTTCTTCGCATCACTAGTAGTAATGTCAATATCGTACAGTTAAAAAACGGCTATAGCTCTTAAAAGTATCGAAACCCTATACTCGTAAATAAGAATCGATGTATCAATATATCGGTTTTTGAAATATCGGCGATATATATCGATATTTATTTTCTCAAATATCGATATTTCGATATTTCTTGCCCATCCCTATAAGGGGGTAAGAGTTTAATTCGGAAAGCTATCCCGTTTTCTTACAGAAATCATTAGCGTTTTTATAAAAATTAAGTTTGTAATAATTGCAAAATTTTCGTTTATTTCTCGTATGTAAACCCCTAAACAAAACGTACGTTTGTGCTTTTTTTTATTTTGATGTATTTTTGTATTTTCTCTAACAAAATATAAAAAGTAGTACATACGCCATACACATACACGGAAAAATTGTTAGTGAATTTGAAAAAAATAGAACAAATGTTTACACATACCATCTTAAGAGTGCTAAAGGCCTACAGACTGTAATTAAGGACATAGATTCATATGTTGAGCCCGAAGAAGTAAAATGCGCACTTATCGAGCAAAGATTTAATGTAAAAAATGTTATTAAGAAAAGGTCCCACAATTCCTATTTCGAGCCAAATGACATACATATCGAAACAAAATTAAACCCATCCAATTTATAGCGTAAAGTTTCTCTTACACCGAAAAATCACAGTTGAAGAGCTACATAAGCGTTCAGGTCCCGTACAGTGCCATAATTGCCAAGAATATGGCTATACAAAAACTTACTGCAATTTTTCTACAGTTTGTGTTATCTGCGGTGAATTGCAAGGTACTGCTAGCTGTACTAAGCCAAAACATCAAGCAGAAGAAAATGCAGTAATTGTGGAGGTAATCACAACGCTAAGTACAGAGGATGCCCGTTGTATTCTTTCGTTAAACAGGCTATGGTCAAAAAGCTAAATTAGCTCCAGATCATTCAGCAAACGCATGCTCCGCCACTTTTTCTGAAACTAGCTAACTATAATCAACTTTACAACAAATATGTCTAGCATGATGCAAGAAATGCTGCGAATGCAGAATACACTGCTTCAGGCATTACCTAACAAGCCACGTTAAAACTATGTTTCTGGAACGCAAACGGCATTCGCCAACATAAAAATGAACTTGAGCACTTCCTCATGGAAAAATGTATTGATATAATGCTGGTGTCTGAGACTCATTTGACTTCGAGAAGCTCCTTTAAAATAATTGGTTACACTCTATATGATTCAAAGGAGCCAGGAGGAAGAGCATGCGGTGGATCAGCAATTCTAATTAAGTCAAGATTCAAGCACTATGTCCTTGACAAGGTTAGTGAAGAATATATCGACTGTCCCATTCCAAAACATACTAACTCAGCATATCATGTTATGCTAGGAATAGCATTTCTGAATTCATCATTTATAAGCTGAGGTTCTGTAAAATTTTGATAGTAATCGGACTATTCTATCAAAAGTTATGAGCAAAAATTTACTTAGCATAATTTGTCAAGTTTAAAAAACATCTCTTTTAAATGTTTTAAGTACACTTAAATGATTAAGTTTGCAATTAATTAGTAAAGAAATTTATTTTAATTTTTCTCCGAACTAAAACATGATATATGTACTTAGATGACCATTCTAAGTCTACTTAGACGACAACCTTAAGTATTTTAAGTCACTTTTAACTATAATCTACTACAAATTCGTATTAAATAAACACAAGTAAGAGTGCTATATTCGGCTGTGTCGAGTCTTATATACCCTTTTAGCAACGTATGTATATGTAGTATACAGATTCATACATAAGTACAGAAAAAGAATTTGCTTTCCTAAAACATGAAATATTTTTAACTGAAAAAAAATATTTTCGGCTATTTTTTTACCCAATTTTTTTTCAACTGCCAACCCTAAAATAATTAAAATTTTTCTAGTTTTAATACGAGTACTAATTTATTTCTTTCCAAAATATAGAATATATTTAATTGCCAAAGAAATAACTAGCTTTATTTAATTAGTTTTAAATATCAAAAAAAATGTACTTTTCCCAAGCCTGAAATTATCCTTTTATATTTTTTTTGGGTCATTATACCAATCTTGTTCTTTAAAAAATAGTTATATAAAATATGTTAAGTGAAGAAAGAAAAAAAATAAATAAGGAAAATACTAGTTTTTTTAAGTTACCTTAATATCAAATAAATTCAGAAAAGTGCGACTTTGACTCGCGCACGTAGGGTTCCGTACGTTCGGTTTCCACCATTTTTTTTATATGGCGTGTTTTTGTGTTCTTGTGTTTTTAGGTTTTTTTTTAGTATAAAAGATTTTTTTAGATTTGTCGCTTTTTTCTCGTTTTGGCGATTTTTTTTCGGTTTGGCGATTTTTTAATTATACAGCTTTTGAAAATTTCAAGAGTTTGGCTCTTGCGGTTTCCAAGATACAGCAAGTTGTCAAAATTACATAGTCAAAATTACATTAACTGATAGAATACCCTTTAATTTTTATTTTTTTTTTTAATTTTAGTGTTAATTGTTGTAGTCTGTTTAAAAATACACTAACTTTACAAATTTCAATTGCATGTACATACATGAAATTGTATGTATGTATATTACATGGGATTTTAACATTTTTCGTTGCTCGTTTTGGAACACCCTTTAATTTTTAACGCTCATGTATTTGTTGTTGTAGCGGCCAAAGTTCTCTCTGTTCAAATATCAGGTCTATATCTCTTACTATTTAACAAAAAGTAAGAAATAATTTGACCAAGTTCTCTCTGTCCAAATATCAGGTCTGTATCTCTTACTATTTAACAAAAAGTAAGAAATAATTTGACCAAGTTGATTTTATATACCAAAAAATTTAGTTTTCAAACCCTGGCATCATAATTTTAGATTTTTTCTGATTCCTTGTACCAATCTAGTAGTTCTTAAATAAATATATAAAGTATGTTAAGTGAACAAAGAAAAGAGGAAATTAAAAAAAAATTGTTTTATTTAGTTACTTTAATATCCAGAAAAAAAAGTTAAAAGATTTCAGCTCTGAAGCTGTTGTTGTTATTGGTATTTTTGTTTTTATAATTTTCTACACCAAATTTTTCTTTCCAAAACTTAAAATATATATAATTTATAAAGAAAAAGAAAAAAATTAAACATACCTACTTACTTTTATGTATCGCAAAAAGTGTAAGTTACCCAACCCTGGATATGTGTGCTATGTAGTTACTGTTATATGGCAAAATCAAGTTTAAGTTTTCCAGCTCTGAAACCGTTTGCTAGATTTTGTTGATTTTCAATACCAATCTATTTTGGACAATTTCTGATACACCAGTCTAAGACCGAAGTGTCTAGCTGTTCTGGAAGCTTCGGAAAACCGATTTCACGTACAACAGACGTACATACGGACATCGCTTATTCGTCTTCCCTATTCATAAGGACCAAGAATATATATATTTTCTGGGTCACATATGAATATATAGAAATTACACACGGAATGACAAACCTATATATACCCTTTTCCATTTTTGGTAAAGGGTATAAAACACGGTTTTTATTAGACAGACTCCATGAAATGAATTACATAATTATTATAATTGGTAAATACTTTCCTACATTTTGAATATGGGATAGATTGATAGATTCTTTTAATTTTGCAGATAAACATTTTTTACAGTTTCACCATATTATATGATCCTAAATTTGAGTTAATGTTTTACTGACTTATTCAGAAAAAATAATTTTGGTTTACGAAAGGTTTACAAAACAAATTTTAGTTGGAAATGTGTTTGTTAAACGTTGTCTAAACCTAAATAATTTTTTTTTTGTGAATAAGGCCTTTAGAGTGTAGATTTTTATGTTTATTTTATGTATTTTTGTTTTGAATAATAATAAAAAAAAATCAAAATATTTTCATACTACATATCTATGTATGTATATTATTTTTGGTGCTTATTTCGTAGGTAAATGCATATTTTGCACATATCGTTAATTTTTAGGTGCATTTGTACATCTAGAATGACACAACAAAAATTATCTAGTTTTAAAAAAAATAAATCAATAAAAAAAACAAGTAACAGTGCTATATTCGGCTGTGCCGAATCTTATATACCCTTTACCAACGTACGTACATATATATAGTATACAGACACATACATACATATTTGTTTTGTGATAAAATTTATAATTTTTTTCTCTAAAGCAATTAATAGTAAGTGACCTTTCAGTATTTTTCGATTAAAGAATTTGATTCAGTTATTTTATTTTCGATATTAGCAATAGTTGAATATTTTACTCTACACTCTGTTTTTAAGATATATTTTACATTCACTCTTATTTCAGTCAACATCGACGTCACGTCAATGCAATACCAAAAAATTGGGGGTTGTTTACTCGCTCTCGAGATGTTCAAAAACCGTGCTGCTATTTAATAACTCCTAAAATATTCTTAGTATTGCACATCCATACTAAGTAAACTAACTTGTTTTATATTTTCCCGTATTTAATAATCATTGATGTTGCAAAACTGCTTAGTGTCTTGATTTAAAGTTCCAATTGCAAATGATATACATCGTGGTATTATGTAAAGGTTTTATTCTTACAGGATTTTTTTGAAATTTGTTCAGCAGAAAAGAAAGGTATCAGGAAAATGAAACGGAGCATGTCCTTTAATGTATCTTTAGCTATAAATTTTAGTTTTATCTCCATTTACTAGAAATTAATAGTTATTATGATGAGAGCACAATAAGCACAAACCTTCGTTTATACTTCAATTAGGTTAGATATCCATAAAAAAATTAACCATGTAAAAAAAATCTTGAGTAATGATGATCTAAAACATGAAATCTGTTTAACTGAAAAAAATACTTTTGGTTATTTTTTTACCGAAACTCTTTTCAATCTCCAACCCTGGAACCATAATACTGTGTTTATTAATACTAATTTATTTCTTTATACAATATAGAATATATGTAATTACCAAAGAAATAATTAGTTTTATATACCAGTAAAAATTTAAGTTTTCCAGCTCTGGAGCTATGTCTTTTATTTTTCTAATTTCTATGCCAAACTATTTCATTCTAAGTCATAAAATATATAAAACTTGTAAACAAAAAGAAAAAACTAGCTTGACCTAGTTACTTTTGTAAAAAAACAATAAATTTACCAACCCTGGAACCAACGTTTTAGATTTTTCTGATTTAAAAAATTAACAAAGTGTGTTAAGTGAACAAAGAAATAAAAAAAAATTAATTTTATACCTTAATATCAAAATAAATCAAAGTTTCCATCCTTGGAGCTGTAATTTTCATTTTTCAAATTTTAAACGCCAAACTTTTCTTTCAGAAGCATAAAATATATTCAATTTATAAAGGAAAAGAAAAAAATTTTAAGACCTATTTAATTTTACATAACACAAAAGGTGTAAGTTTTCCAACCCTTGAATCATAATTTAGGATTTTTCTAATTCCTTATACTAATCTGGTTCTTTAAAACATACATAAAATATGTTAAGTGAACGAAGCAAAAAAGAAATAAGAAAAAACTTAGTTTCATTTAATTCCTTTAATATTAAAAAATTCAGTAAAGTGCGACTTTTACTCGCGCACGAAGGGTTCCGTACATTCGGTTCTGAGCATTTTTTAAAGTTTTTTTTTATTTTGGCGATTTTTTTGTTTTTGGGGGCTTACTTTCATTTTGAAAATTTTTTTAATTATTGCGATTTTTTCCTATTTTGGGAGTTTTTTTTCATTTTGGCGTTTTTTTTTATTTTGGCGTTTTTCTTTAATTTTGGCGATTTTTTCTTGTTTTGGTTTTTTTTGTTTTGGCGATTTTTTTTTCATTTTGGCGATTTTTTTTTATTTTGGCGATTTTTTTTGGGGGTTTCTTTTAATTTTGGAGTTTTTTTTTCATTTCGGCGATTTTTTTAAATTTTTTGCGATTTTTTTCTATTTTGGGGGTTTTTTCATTTTGTCGATTTATTTTAATTTTGGCAATATTTTCCTGTTTTGGGGTTTTTTTTTATTTTGGCGATTTTTTTCTGTTTTTGGGGGTTTATTTTCATTTTGGAGTTTTTTATTCAATTTGGCGATATTTTCCTGTTTTGGGTTTTTTTCATTTTGGCGATTTTTTTTCATTTTGGGTTTTTTCAATTTGGTGATTTTCTTTTATTTTGGCGATTTTTTTTCATTTTAGCAATTTTTCCGGTTATTCGCGATTTATTTTAGTCTTAGAAATTTTTTTTTTTGTAATTTGGTGTTATCTTCGTTTTGGCGATTTTTTCGGTTTGTCGATTTTATAATTTTCTGATTTTTTTAGTTTTACCGTTTTTGATAATTTCAAGAGTTTTGCTCTTACGGTTTCCAAGATACAGCAAGTTGTCAAAATTGCATAGTCAAAATAGCATTAACTGATGGAACACCCTTTAATTAAAATTTTTTGAAATTTTAGTGTTAATTTTTGTAGTCTGTATAAAAATACACTAACCCACCAACTAACAAATTTCAAGTGTATATACATACATACATACATACAATTGTATGTATAATACATGGGACTTTAAAATGTTTCGTTGTTCGTTTTGGAACACCCTTTAATTTCCAATTCTCATGTATTTTTTGTTGTAGCGTCCAACAGTCTTCGCACTGTGTCCAAATTTCAGGTCTGTAGCTCTTACGGTTCTCGAGAAAATACCCTGTGACAGACATAGTTTTAGACACATGTAGTTAATTTTACATAACACAAAAAGTTAAAGTTTTCCAACCCTGGAAACGTCTTTTTAATTTTTTTATATTTTTTAAATTTAAAATTCCAATTTTAGTCGTACTGAAGTGTAAAATAAGTTCATATATTAAAAAAAATAAAAATTTGTTTTCGGTAGTTACTTTTATATGGCAAAATGAAGTTTAAGTTTTCCAGCTCTGCAATCGTCTGCCCGATTTTGCTGAATTTCAATACCAATCTATTTTGGAAAATTTCTGACACACCAGTCCAAGAACGAAGTCTCTAGCTCTTCTGGGAGCTTCACGTACAGACAGACGGACAGACGGACATCGCTTATTCGTCTTCCCTATGCATAAGGATCCAGAATATATATATTTTATGTGTCGCTTATTGATATTATAGAAATTACAAACGGAATGACAAAGCTATATACATATACCCTTTTACCATTTTTTTGGTAAAGGGTACAATAAATGTACTCGTATCTGTGCTCATTTTGCTTTCAATTGCAAAGGAAAAACTTACATTTAAACTATTAACCTGATTAGGAAACATTATAAAAAGCAATAAAGACGGTCCTCTTCAGTTAATGTTTGATGGTTAGAAGAATAATCTAAAGAAACTCTTGCAGTGACAACTATTTGCATTATATATGTAGATATCGTCACCTTAAAGACGAAATAAATTATCTGCAGTTTTCAAAAGTTTACAGGAGAGGGAAAAAACGTTATAAGATTAGAAATATTTTCAATATTGAAACGAAAATTACATATCTATATAATTAATAGGCGAACACGTTTCTTGTAATCCCTTTTACGCCGGAACTACTGCACCGATTTTGGAAAGATTTATATCATTTTAAAGGAATTTCTGCGCAGATGTGCAGAATCTATATTTTATTGAAATCGGTTTAGTATTTTGGGAGCTATAAGCGTTTAAAGTTGCTACTACTACATGCAAACATAGTACACGCTCATTTGTTAGTTTACACTGTGTGTGTGTGTGTGTGTTTGTGTACTATTTTTCATGCTATTCCATATTTTTTTTTATTTGTTATTGTATGAAAGCCATAAAACCAGGGTGGCCGATGACATTTTTCAAAAAGTTGCACCAAATAGGGAATTTATCAAAAAAAGGGGCAAAATTAAAAAAAGACGTGAAAACTACACTAATTTTTTTATTTTTAATGTATTATTATATAATTCACTCTAAAAAAAGGGGAAAAAAGTGGCAAGGCAGTCGAAAAAGTGGCAATTTGCCCCTTTAGTCGGTCAAACGGTCACGCTGCATAAAACTTATAGGACGAGAGTTCAATAAATTGAATAAGGTTTAATAAAGAGATTTTGTTTCTGTTTAGAATGCGGACGATTGTATCGTCCGTTTGGTATATCTAGTTTTGATTAAAATTAAACCAGAAATATATATCGGTTGAGAAAATTTTGTTTTTCTAAACACAGCTTATGTTATTTAGAATTGTAAAAATCTGAAACCAAATAACCTATCAGCTGTACTAATTAATATGAATAAATAACAATTTCTTTAAACATATGAATATTATATACATTAAATAATAGCAGTTATTGTTTCTTTTACTGGTTTAAGCAAAAAACTGCTTAATGTTTGTTTAAATTACACTATGCAAAAAAAAATTTACGTTTATTGTGATTTTTAATGATATATTTTTCTCTTTTTTTTAGTGCGTAACGGTCCTCTAGGTACAAAAATTGTAATAACTTGGTCATTTGTAATATTAGATGATCAAAATTTTTCACACACATGCGGTATGATATAAGGAATAATAATCCTTAAAAAAACTCAATTTTAAAATTTTTGCAGATGGGGTATTAGGTCTTTGAAATGACGATATGTACATTAAAAATAAAAGACAACAAACAGCAAGCAACAGATGACAGTAATAACAATGAAAAATTTTAGTTCAACGTTATGTTGTTCACATGTGTATACTGCATATTTATATACATACATATGTACATAAGTAAAACCGGGCAAGATTTTAATGACATACTCGTGACAACAGCGTCATCCGCAAGCAAAAGAATTAAATTTTTTTGAAAATGCAAACAAAGATTTTTCAACAAAATCACTGAAAGGAAACAATGTAAATGAGAGAAATAAATCGTAAAACATGTAATAAAAGGAGTTCCGAAGAGCACTAACAACTTTTTTCACCACCCGCTGAAATGAAAATTATGTAAATAAGAGAAATTCCCCACATTTCAAACAGCGCAACTCGTACATGGTGAGTAAAAAAATACACCACGAAAATAATAAAAGAAAAATGTTGAGCAGAGCAGTAACGTTAAGAGAATACCGTGGGTTTGTGGATGTTAAGAGCTTTTATAATTTACAAAGAGAATTCAAACATAACAGTACTTCTTAGTGAAGTCACAAACCTTTCCGTTTTAAACATACTTATTTATTTTTAGCATCAGGTAGTTTTTCCATTTGAAACAATTTTCACTTTGCTGAAGCAACATGTGTGCTTCATGCAAGATTGACAAAAAAGTTGTGTTTATGGTTTGAAGATTGAAAAAGGGGGAACGATTCCTCATTAAAAGATTGTTAATAGAAATTCAAATGCTTAGAAAATACATTTTGTTTACTTGGCTGAGGGTCCAGCTGGCTGTTTGACTGCATGACTGTGGTTAGTTTAACAAAACGTATAAACACAGCATCCGTTTTGTGTGTACATATGTGTATCAGTGTGCAAGCAAAATGTTCTATGCGCTCCGCAATACCTTCAGATCATTTCGTTCGTATGTTGCTGGTGTGTAAACAAAAATATAAACAAAACAAAAATTCAACGTCTTTAGCCAACGAACGTGTTTGCGCGTGTATCATCTTGTTATAGCGGCTAAAAATGTGTTTTTAGTTGACTGTGAACAGGCAGCTGAACTTGACGCTTGTGTACGTCGCAAACAATTATCTTTCCAATTTCGGATAAATCTTTACATCGTTCATTCGTTATTACAAGTACATTGTTGTTATTTTTTGTGGCTAACGAAGAAATTGCTTTAGCATTCTAACCGATTGTATTACGTACCTACGAGCCAATAGCGGTAAAATCATTTTAGCAGTTGCGCGCGCGTTTCATTTAACGACCGTTAAACGAAAGTGATTTCATATAAGAATTGTGTGTGAAATAATAAAAAAAAATTTATTGTATATTTTAATGAATGAAAAAAAAATATTTTATCACAAAATAAAACTTGCTTTATATAAGAAACAAAAATGTGTAAGTGTGACTAAAATAAATATGTATGTATGTAAATGCAAAAATTCATATGCTATGGTAAAAAATGAGATGCGTGTTTTTAGTTATTACAACTGATTTTGAAAAATATGGTGAAAAAAATGTAACAAATTATTTTAAATTTGTGTAGTAATAATAAAATACATAGTGACTAAAAAAGATTCATACATATAATGATACGCAAAATTAAAATTTTAATAAAATTTAAAATTTTAGTGAAAATATATATGTAGGTATATATGTATGTATATGTAGAGTGGCCGTTAATTACATTGAATAAATGGGCTTGAGGACCAACTTTGAGGGGCGGACGCACCCCGTAAAACACAACTTATCGCTATGAAATTTTTGTACATTTTTTTACATAAAACTGAACCGATTCGGGGGAAGAGAATATAAGAAATCAAACAAAAAAAATTCTCCATACAACTAACGGCCACTCTAGTATACATATTTATATTGAGTTTTGATATGCGAAATATTGATTCCGAGATAATGACCCTAATCTTGGTTGAAGTGTTTCGACTTCAACTATGACATTTTAATCCTAAATTGCATTGTCCAGTAGTCCATTACAAAATCGTCGTAATGAAAAAAAATTTAAAAAATAATTTTGAAACCATTCGATGCAGGAGTCCAATTGGATCTAAATTTCCTTAATTATATTGTGATAACACTTCCAAGATTTAACTATTTCAAATGCTATAGACCCAAGAACTCCTGAAAAACAATATAAGTACATATGTATGTATGTATATTAAAAATAATGGGACTATTTCAGGCTAAAAAATTTTTACTATATAGATATGATCCGGAATGTAACTTACATGTATGTATTTACGGATATCTAAGCCATTTATAATGCCAGTAGGTATATACATATGTATATGAAATTAATAAATAAATGGTCAGCCAACTTTGAAAGACAGAAAATGTGTTATACAATTTTTTATCAACATTGTTTTTTACTCTTTCCTTCATAGAAAAAATTTTCGGCAGACTTAAAAAAGTTTGATCTTAAATGAGCTTTTGAAATTTTTTTTCGTAAGACGAAATCGTAAATCGCCGTCTGAAAATTTGGCTATTAATAATATTCGTTTAAAGAGTTTAGAACTAATTGAAAAACATAAAAAAGAAAACTTTTGTGAAAAAAGTGAAAACTTTTAATGTGAATTAGTGAGAGTAGTTGACATTGTGGAACTTTTGAAATTTTTTCAGTTATTATATTTATCCAGATCTTTGGAAATGATTTGTATTCCATTGCATTTTGTAGACAAAAATAAATCTTACCATAAACTGTATATACAGTCGACTCTTGATAATTTGAAACTCGTTTATTAGAATCTCTCGATAATTTTAACAGGGGGTCTACTCTGTAATTCAAAACGAAAGCAAATACTTTCGAATTGTGATGTTAATAACATACAAATTCGAAAGCTTTTATTTCGTTTCGAAATACAGAGTAGTCCCCTGTTTTCCAGCACCCTTGAAAAATATTCAATAAATTGTAAAAATTCCAAGTAGTTTGGTGCCTTCGTTAGTTTGAAATTATCTTAATGATTTTTCAGCAGAGAATTTAATTTTCTGTAAATAGAATAAGTAAATTTGTTGAAAATCAACAAATACATACGTATTATAAAAAATTGCAAGTATGTAGGCACCGGGTGATTGAGAAAATGCATCTTAATTTTAAAATTTTTAATAAAATGTTCTCATTACCACTACATCTAATAATTTTGATTACTCAAGGGAACATACATAAGTCTAAATAAAGCCTTCAGTAGACGGCATGTAAAAAGCCATAGGCGCATGTGGCTTTGACTACAAAAATACTAGACAAATTTTACACTATGTAAACACTACTACCAGGGACCGAAAATGGTAACACAGTAGCACATCTTTCAACTTCAAAATCTTGAACCAATTGAGACGCCCAAAATCTGAAAGCTTATGATGGTAGAAGAAAAACCCTAGCTGGGTTTTGAATTATTAGCAAAGTTTTTTTTTAAATTCATTTTTGAAGTTTTCAACTGGGAGGAAAATTTTAGTACATGTACCATGTAAACACCGTCCGAAAGCGACGACTAGTGTTCAATATACATACATATGTATGTATATTTAAAAAATTTTAAGTGTCCTTATTTTTCATTCCTTATGTTCAAAATTATAAATTTTTCTAAGTATCTATTTTAAAATATTTGCAGTGTCCTTATATTTTCCATCACCAACAATAAAAATCTATGACGAAATTTTACGTGTTTTGACACTTACTGTTTTGAATAATTTGTTGTTGTTTTTTTGATTTTATCAAGGTAAAATTTTTAGATCTGATTAAGAGCTTAAAATTTGTAGAAGAAATACACGCAATATCTCGAATAGTTCACAAGATATAGACTTAAGAATTAGTACATGTTTTTTGAAAATTGTACTAAAATCAACCCCCCAGTTGAAAACTTCAAAAATGAATTAAAAGAAAACCTTAGCTAATAATTCAAAACCCAGCTAGGGTTTTTCTTCTACTATCATAAGCTTTCAGATTTTGGGATTCTCAATTGGTTCAAGATTTTAGTGCTGCACTGTGTAATTAGATAATCTTGAATTTTTAAATAAAAATAGTAGTAGTAAGTAACGACGTGGACAATCACTAACATCATCAAATAATTGTTATTTCCTGATTTTTATTTCTTAGAGCAGATTTTGATTGTGTATAATTTTGGAAGTGTTTTGATAAAGATATTGCGATGATTTGAATGTAAAAAATAAATAAATAAAACCGGAATCTTAGTTTCGAAACTATAATGTATTGTAAAATAACTCTTTTGTATAAAAATGTTTCAGAATTGTCTAATTTGTTTTATAAAAATTGTTAATTTTGCATAAAATAACTAAGCCCATTCTAACATATTAATAACACGTCACGTATAAAAATCTAAAGCCTAAAACACAAGTACATAAGTATTGGAAAATACGACAGTGAAAAAGATTGAAAATCTACTAACTAAAAGTTAAAAGAAGTGAATAAAAAAAAAATAGCTGTGTATAAAAATGATATCTAATCACATTTGAAATCCAGAATTAATGAATATTATGTTAAATTTGCTAATCATGATTTGAAACAAATGGTAAACTGTGATTACTAAGAAGAACATCTCTAAAAAAACATCAACTTAGTAAATCACTCTTTTTACACAACCCAATCAACATCATGATATTGGAATTGATAACCTTCTGGCTGGCCCTTATAAGCCTATGGACTACCGAGGCCATACCTAGTGATGTGTACTTAAAAATGTTTGCAGCACAGGCTCCTTCTGATCCCTGCTACGATGACGATAAGGCCCGTAAATGCATACCAGATTTTGTAAATGCCGCCTATGGAGCTCCTGTCATTGCCACCAGCACGTGTGGAATGGATAAGCCACAAAGATATTGTGAAATGGCAGCTTCTGCACTAACCGGCAGCATATCTCAAGATATGACATGCAGCATATGTGACAACTCCAATCCACAAAAAAGATTCACTCCATTGGCTTTAACAGATTTAAATAATCCCAACAATGTCACCTGCTGGAGATCGGAACCCATAGCACCGGTTAATAATCCCAATGCTCCACCCGATAATGTCACTTTAACTCTGTCATTGGGCAAAAAGTACGAACTTACTTACGTCAGCTTACAATTTTGTCCCAAGGCTCCGAAGCCAGACTCCATAGCCATTTATAAAAGTTCTGATTATGGCAAAACCTGGCAACCTTTTCAGTTTTATAGCTCGCAATGCAGAAGAGTATATGGCAGAGCCAATCGCGCCACGATTAATAAGCATAACGAGCAAGAGGCTAGATGCACAGACTCGCATCGTCACACCACTGACATAATGGGAGGCTTACAGGGATCTCGCATAGCCTTTAGTACCCTTGATGGCCGGCCATCAGCTAAGGACTTAGATGCTTCTCCTGTTTTACAAGATTGGGTTACTGCTACCGATATAAGAGTCATATTCCATCGCTTGCAAATGCCTGACTCAAATGCACTCATCACTTTGGATAGTCCCAGCGAAAAGTCTTCAGACCCCAAGTCAGGAAAATACAGTGAACCCAAGTCAATAGTCATCAATGCTCTCGATCAAACCAACTCTATAATAGGAGGCTCATCTACTGCTTTGGGTTCCAGTTCTGGTCTGCATTATGCAGTTTCGGATTTTTCTGTAGGTGGACGTTGCAAATGTAATGGTCATGCCTCTAAGTGCATAACAGATCATAATGGCTTATTGACCTGCGAATGTAAACACAATACAGCCGGCCGCGATTGTGAACGTTGCAAACCATTTCATTTTGATCGTCCCTGGGGTCGTGCAACGGCACGTGATGCCAATGAATGTAAAAGTAAGTACTCTTTCTTTTCAACATCTATTTGTATACGTATGTACGTACGTATTTAGTTGTATTTGTTGTCAAGCACGTGTTTAAGTTTTTCAACTATCTCTCTACCTCTCCCTCTCCTTTAGTTCTTGATGGTAGAAATGCCTTATTAATAGTTTTTTGTTTGCCAAAGTTCTTAAGCACTCAGGGTTGTTTTTGTTTCTTCTGGCTTATTTGCCAAATGTGCCAGGAGCAGCAAAAACAAGAACTGAAACGTGTTGCATTAAATGCTTCATTGAGTTGATTAATTTAATGGAGTGTAGTTAAATTTTTTACATATTATTTTTTACACATGTTAAATTCTATCGAAACATTTTTGAAATAGTTTTAATAGAAAAAAATTTTATTATTTTATATGTATGTATGTATGTAAAATTTTTGATGGGGTTTTAGATATATTGTATTCTATAAATCACAAAACTTTAAAAGGGACAGTTGTAGTTAGTAGCACGTGTCTATTATAATTCGAATCTATTGCACTGATCACAACAGAAGTCGCTGTAAAATCTTAATTTGCACAAACTTAAATGTAGATACTCAATATTTTCTCGCAGTTGTGACGAAAACATAGAAATTTGGAAATATTGAAAGTAAATGATCAAACAGAATTGCGGCATAAACACATTTTCCATACAAATTGACACAAAAAATCAGCACCAGAAAGAATTCGATAGATAGAATCTATTTTATTTTGACAACGTTTTTTCTTATGCTCTCATATATAAATTAATATTCTCTCAACAATGCTGCCATACTTTCAATAAATTCCATATATTTTCATACATATGATCAAACAGAATATGTTCGCAACTTCAGGAAAAATCGTTGTCAAATTAACAAAGCCCATAATAAAATCTACGGCAGTAACTTCAAATGCTCTATAATTTTACTTTTATTTTCTTTTGTGCTTATTTTTCTTTGTAGTTTTGTTCACAAAATGTATGAAATTTATTGAAAGTATGGTAGCATTCTTGAGAGAATGAGTATTTATATATGAGAGCATAAGAAAAAACGTTGTCAAAATAAAATAAATTCTATCTATCGAATTCTTTCTGGTGCTGATTTTTTGTGTCAATTTGTATGGAAAATGTGTTTATGCCTCAATTCTGTTTGATCATATATTCTGTTTGATCATTAAGAGGTTATTTGAGAAAAAGAGAAAATAACTTTTCGAATATATTCTTTTTTAAAAAACACATTTTGAAAATTACTTTGAAAAGAGAATTGTTTTAAAAAATTATCTAGCAACCACTTCTTATAAAGATTTTAAGAACAAGACAGTTTTAACAAAGCGATTTAAAAAAATATGCGGTCTTTCCCACGAATTCAACAGAAAACCTTCGATCTATTACTTATATTGAAAACAAATTTTCTTAATTTATTGTTGTTTTCAATAAAAGTTGTGATGCGAAAGTTTTCTGTTGACATCGTGGGACAGGTGGATAGTATTTAAATTTTAAAACCAACTTTTTAAAATGAAACTCTTTAAATAGTAGATACTTTCGTTCTCTCTCTCTCTCTATTTTAAACAATTTAAATACTTTACTTTTTCAAATTTTCCTTTTTAAAATTATGTTTTTACTAAAGATACTTTAAACAAGAAATGTTTAAAACATAATTTTTGAAAATACAAATGTGCATCAGATTTTTTATGAATTTAGGGCGAATGTATTTATTTTTTTATAGAGATCTCAGATTTTGATTTTCACTTCCATAGATACTTATGTGCTTATAATTTGAAGTGTTAAACCCAAGAATTTCCAGAAACGTTAAAGCTTTTATTAAGTAAAATAAATTGTATGAAATACAGTTAATTAATGAAATGGAATTTTAAAAATAAAAAATATTTTAACATTCAATAAAATTTGGTACAGTGGCAGCCCGGCTATGATTGCAAGTATAATATATATTTTGGTTACATATTCAAAATCCCACAGTACCTAAGTATCAATTGCCGTTAATACCGCAACCACTACTGTTTACTGCATCGTGACCACCATCAACGATAAGAACTCAATTGAAACCGAATTCTTGGAAAACTCTTGATCTAAATAAATAGCGAAACATTTAAAAATCATTTACAAAGTAAGCTTGAGAGCTTTTTAATTTTAAAATTATTCTAGTAGATAAATGACAGCTCATTAAAAAACAACCAATCATGACGATAAATATGAGGCTGGCAATGATTTTTGACGATGATGATGATGACAAGGCAGCGTAAACGAGTTACTAGTTGAGAAAAAAGAAATATAGAAGAAAATAAAGTTAGTACACAGCGAACAAAAAAGTGATTTAATTAAACCATCATTTACACGCTTTAAGCTTCCAATCCAACAATACAAAAAAAATCCTCAAGTCAAACACTGTTAAAACAAGTCAAAGTCACACACAGACAGTGTTACCAGTGTAAAGATTTATCTTATTTTTGAAGTTTTTAGACATGTTAAAACGGCAAAAAAGATTTCTTATCTAAAAATAAGATTTTTAAAAATTTGACTTTTGATACTTTTAATATGTTATTGAGGGGTCTTTTAGCTAAACTGCTTTCAAATTTTCTAATTTGCTTCATAATAATCTTACACACATCCGATACAGCAAATATTTTGTGCTATTTGGCCTTACGTTTAATAGTTCACTGGAAATAAAATAAATTTTAACTTCTTTTCATTCAATAAAATAAAATAAAAAGTTTTAATCAGAAATAATTTCTTAATCAGGCTTAAGTTCAGTAATTTCAATTCTTACCGAATGAAATATTTTTTTATTAACTAAAAAAGATTTTTAGTAAAAAAAAAGATTTTTTTGCTCGACTTGAAGATTTATGAAAAATAAATATGGCAACACTGCACACAGATACAATATCTAATGTTTTGTATACAGAAGATATGTATGTATGTAAATACTAATAGATAAAATTCTCAATCACTACAAACTTCTATATTAATACATATGTACATCTGTACCCTCTAGTCAGCCTAGAACCATATGTCTCTATGTCAACACTCTTTTCTCTAGCGACAATTGCACTAGTTGAAATGTCGACAAATTTCCTTTTAATGCGCGAGTAGAGATACGTTAGAGACAACAGTTCTGTGTATTTCTGGTGACATTATCAATAAACGCGTCAATAGTTCGTTTTCTCTTTTATTATGCTATGTAATAATGTTACAAACTTACGTACATATGTATGTGGGTATGTATTTAAGTTTGTTGTCCCAACCCTTATAAAACTGTAGACGAGAGACACTAAAATGTACTAGTGAATCTTTAGTTCAAATGTCTCCATATGGTCGTAAAAGAATAGTGCTAAAGTCTACTGGTAGATTTTCAATGGCAACCCTATGTTATATGCCAATAGGCAATTACACAGGCTGCGGTACACCTATTCAGTTGTACTATTGACAATGTCAATAGTAAATCACTACAATTTTACTATTGACATCGAGCTAGGAAATATCGATATTGTAGACCAGAGCTCCTAAAGTTTACTAGTGAATCTTTGGTGCCAATGTCTCCATGTGGTCCCAAAAGAACTACTTAGTCAGTATTGCTACAGTCTAGTGGTGGATTTTCAATGACAAGCTAATGTTAAATGTCAATAGATAATTACATTGGCACGGGTACAATGATCAGTAGTGCTACTGACAATGTCACTAGTAAATCACTACAATTTCACTATTCGCATTTTCTGCAGGGTATGTACGTACATACATACATACATATATATTTTGAAATATGAATGAATCCACTCTGGCTATTGGACGTTTCGTTGGTTGGTTGGCTGACTGGTAATTTTACTACCACGAGGTCAGACACAAAGACTCGGTTTGAAATCAATTAATTTTCCTTTTTCTAACCCTACTTTCTTTAAGCCCCGTGTGTCTTTTCATTAGAAAAGGAAAATTATACAAGTCTTATTACTTCTATTTAGTCGTGGAAATAAACGCTAGCTGTTGGTAGGCTTGACTGACTGGCTGACTCCAGAATGTCAGACTAACTGGCCTCTGGCTTGGCAAAAGTTGGTTTCAAATAGTGTTGAGGAAATTACATTCAAAGTGCCGTTAAACATTTTACGTCAGAATATTCATAATCTTTGCTTCTTTATGCCTGACAAAATTTTTAGTTGATATTGAACGTACAAAAATTCTGGCTGATTGTCTGTTCAGAACGTGAGGAGGAAATTTGTCTGATGTATGAGGATTTCTCTTTCGTTTTTTTAACGATGGTTATGAATTTTACTAGCCCATTAGACAAATCATAAAATTAAAATTGTATACTTTTGTAATTAAAATTAAATGATGAGTTTGGCCAGAGAAGGCCAATTTGGAGCTCTTGAAGAGGACAATGTATAAAGGTTTAAATCAGGAAGATTATTATTCCATAATTCAAAGACGATGTTGTGTCAATTTGGGCGTAAGGGGCGATATTTTGAATAAGAACGCCGTTTCAATACCTTCCAACTTCTCTAAAGATATTGCAAACTCCTTGCATCAATCATAATTGTTATTATATCTTATCAGAAATTAAGTACTCCATTCTGTTGCCACTTCGCGATTTATTCAAGGGTTTTCTATCGCTGATCACGAGTCGAAGGAATGAAAGATTTTTTTTCGTTTCTAACTGATGGAAAGTTTTATTCAGATATTTTAAGTTTCCCGATGAGTATAATTGTAAGAAAACTAGATTGAAATGTACAATTAAGTATTTTCTAGTAGTTTGTGGGCGAGTAAACCAACGAAAATTATGAAAATAAGCTGTATGAGGCTATTTTTCTCAAGCAAAAATAATAAAATATTTGTCAATTAATGGAATGATATCGGAACCAAAAGCCTAAGAGTCTAGTTTCAGAGAAGCTTTGGTGATATTTACGATAACTAACATTTAGCTATAGGTTTACAAATTTTTTTCGCAACCGAATAGACTGCTTGACCGCACATAGAATACTAAAAAACAAATATTAATATTTATATAAAAATATATTAGGCATTATTGCTTATTTTTTTTTGTTAAGCAACGTGTATATGCATTTATTTCCCTCCTGGTTATGGAGCTCATCAGTAAACTTCAACCAAAAAGTTTTTGAAATAAGCTTAATATATTTCGCAATATGCCAAAAAACTGTACTTTTTAATTTTCAAGCTATGAATGCCGAATGATTTTTAATGCTTCGGGGGCAGAGTCAGCTACCTTAGTTGGTAATTAGTGTCCCTCGCATGTCCTAAAACGGTAATTTAGGGTGTCCATTAAAACTTGGATTTTTTAACTTTTTAGGAATTTAACGCAATATCTATGTTAACAACTACAAAATCAATGTTTTTATTTTTTCCATTTACGAATATTGTTGCAACAATACACTGAGAAAAAAAGAATGGCAACAACAACACTTGGAAGCAAGAAAATACTACTGCTAACATTTAACGCGGCACACATTGAAGTGAATTTTATGTCTTGCCATTCAACACAGTTGTTAATGATTTCAAGTTCTAAAATTCAGCGGTGCTGCGTGACGATTGCATTTTTCGTTTACAAAAAAATTTGGAAAATTAAAAAAAAGCGAAAAAATTTAAAAAATTCGTTTTTTTCACCTTCATTCACATATAACTTTTGAAATAGGAATGTAATCTTAAAGCACCACCGCAGAATTTTAGATATTATAGTTATCAACAACTATGTTGAATTTCAAGGCATACTATTCAGCCCAATTTGTGCCGTACAAAAAACATTAAAGCCTATTTTCGGCAAATTTTATTCATTCATTACAAATATAGTGTATACATATATTTAAAAAAACGAGAATTTATGCTAGTGAAAGACCATAGAAACTGCTTTTACTGTAGGGAACAAAATTCCTTTCCATGAGTTAAGGAAATATACTAACATTTAATTTACTATTGTGATAAGGAGGCAGCAGATATTCTAACTGGCACCTTATTAATTATCAATCTCTTGTTATTTATTATCTGTTCTCTTGACTTTCAATTAATCAATAAAATATGTTTATCATATACAAAAGTTCTCCTTGGTGTTGTAGCTCGTCTTCCTCAAATTATTTCATTGTAAATAGTCCGCTATAGTTTTTTAACCCCCGAATAAAAAAAGGGGTGTTATAAGTTTGTAGTGTGTGTCTGTGTATCTGTGTGTCTGTTAGTGCTGGGATACTATCGATATTTTCGGCTATCGATATATATCGATAGATCAGATTTCACTATCGATACTATCGATATTACTATCGACTGAATGTCTGTACTTGAGAAAGAAAAATAAAACTAATTTTTCATCAGGTTAAATGTATTTTTTATCACTTTATTGAAAGCTTATAGCCTTATGTTTATTTTAATATGTATGAATGTATCTACGAACTTTAATTTGGGCGACAGTTTTCCAAAAGTTGTGCTGATGTCAGTTAAAAAATTTTTATAACATCTCACGTTTTCAAAACTGCATTTTAAATAATATCGATACCGATATTTTTTCCTATCGATATTTTCGATGTTTGAAAACTATCGATATTATTGGTAGTACTATCGATAGTATCCCAGCACTAGTGTCTGTCCGTATCCACGTACAGCCCAAACGGCTGGACCGATTTTGATTTAGTTTTTTTCTGTTTGAAAGGTGACTTGATCGAGAAGGTTCTTAACTGTGTTTAAAGAAAATCGGTCCAGCCGTTTAGAAGATATCACATCTTTTCTAGATATATCGGGGGTTTTTAAAATTTTTAATATTTGTTATTACATTTGTAATGTTATTATTTTTCTTTGTATCAATGTTTTTGTTTAGAACATTTTTTACTGATTTATTGTTATTTACTAACTTAGTATACGCGAATAATTGATAAGAGCATCCCTATTATTGTTATCAATAATATGTCCGTTTGTGTACTTTTTCTGTAAAGCTTAGTAGCTGAGTAAATACTGAGTAAATTAAACAAATTACTCTCACAAAAATCTTTTGTATAAAAAAGTAGGCGAACGGAAAAAAATTCAGTAAAATTTTTAAAAATTATTATGCAAGCCATACACCTTGCGACTCTTGGTACAACACGTTGGATTAACAAGTTGTGTGTTTTGCCCACAAACTTTACAACAACGTGCACAACATTAGAGCACAACTTCATTTCTTAATTTTTTTTGGAGTAAACATACATCGGGTGTTATGTCGCATATTGTAATGGACGGTTTTTTTTTTGTGACAAAATAAGAAGAAGATCGTAAAAAAGGACAGAAAAAAAGAATTTGGTTAAAGGAGTGATTTATATAAAAAAACGTATTCTAATAACAAACTTTTGGAAATAATAAAAGAAAGTGAACCAATGGACTATAAAAATTACACGTGGGTGTCAAACGAAGTATTCAATGACCTTTTGTCAAAAGTGCCGATGCATATAAAAAAGCAATTCTTCCGCGCAAACTCTTATACAATTATATAAAATCACTTCTTTCTGTTCAATTCTCCATTTTATACGCAAATTTTAATTCGAGCGCGATGTTTTTCATATGACCACAACGAAAATAAGAACAAAATGAAATGAAGTTGTACAACAAACTCCTAAATTTTACAACCTGTCCATACAACTAGCCAAAAAATCAAATCTTTTTAATCTTTCGTACAACCGATACACAACTTCATACGACGACCCCACACACTTTACAATCTTATACACAACTTGCTCATGTTGTACCAACAGTCGCAAGGTCTGTGGCTTGCTTTACAAAATGTTGGGTAATCGAACGGAACTAATTTAATTATCTTATAGCACTTCTCTTTCTCATTCGGTTATTTTTTAACCGCTTTTTAAAATTTTTAATGAAAAGGTATTCAAATTACCTTTAAAATTGCTGAATATAGTTAGTACAAAGTATTGCAGCTAGATGGCGCAAAATTAATTTTTATTGAAAAATGTATCAAAACACCCTGCATTTGCAAATACTTTGAGTTCATATGCTCAGCAAAAATGCTCGTCAAAGGATTTTGTACAAATTTGCCAAATATTATTTGGTCGAATTCTGGAAATTTAAAGGTAAAAGTTTTTATTTTCTTTAATAACCTACAAAACTTTAATTTTGTAAATAACGGAATTATGAAAAAGTCACAGAACAAAAGTTGCTGCTGAAGCCCTAAAGAACCATTTTCAATAATAAAAAAAGTTCTTTTTTTCGCAAAAAGTCGATTTTGGCATATTGATAAATCACAATATATATATTAATGGTAGAATTATGCCCTTATGCAAAAACGATTGTTAAAGTTAATACTATGTTTAGACGGTACGTGCTTCGCTCTCTATTCATGCTTCACGCCTTAATCATGACCGAATCCACTTGCTTCGCCATACAAAATTATGAGAGCGAATCAACTAGATTCAATATGAATCTACTTGCGAAGCACGTAAAATTGGTATCTTCTCTAACTTTTATCGCAGTTAATCGCCACTTTATCTGAACTAGCTATCAAAACAAAATAGGTATATGTGTATGTGTGTGTTTGTAAACAAATAAAAACAAACCAAAAAACATAGATGTGAGTTTAATATAAATAAATTTAATTAAGTTATGAATAATATAAAAAGGAAAAATAAGAAGAAAATATAGAGATGCCTTCAAAAACAAGATTTCGCATGAGTGGAATTTATGTAAAGTATGTATGCTTATGTGTATGCATGTATATACGTGCGTATGATACGTATTTTTGTGTGAATATACATAAAAAAATTCCACGCGAACAGTGATGCCAACTTTTTCAGAGCAAAAACCACTGTGTGTTCATAAAAAAGCACTAAATGAAATAAGTACTCGTATATATGTACATATGTATGTATGTACATAAATATATTTTTATTTATTTTTGTATACTTATCTATTTATTCGCAATACAGAGAAAGCCCATATGGCTAATTATAAATGTATTGAATTAGTAAAAATTAAAAATTTAAGTTAACTACAATTTTAAATTTACTACATTTCATAGGTTTTTGTAATAGTTTCAATTATATCGAGCCATATTTCGATTTTGCTTATAAGTAGAATATGAGTAAGAAAATAATTGAAGTTCATTTGGGAAGACACTCCAATTATGGTGTACTATTTATTTATTTTTATTTATTTATTTATTTATTTCTTTTCGATGTCCCATACACAAGACTTAAGTCTTATATTGCAGTATGGAACTGAGCATATGCAAATACAATAAATCAGAAAACTGTTTTAATAAAACAATTAGATTTTTAGGTGTTTCGTCTGAATTAATTTTTACATGAACATGGTTCAGTATGTTACATTCTGAACAACATAAGCCTTTTCTATTTAGACCGTATTTTATATGAATGAAACAATTTGATTTATAAAATCATTAATCATCATTCTAACTTACTTTTAAAATATTTATAAGCGCTAAAAGTCATTTCTACTACAACATTTGAACATGGTAATGTTAATAGTCTTAGAGAAAATATTGACAGTATTAGAAATGGATTATGATTAGTTGAATTTCTATAATTATAAACTTCAATCCATAATTGATCAGTTTTGAGCAAATTTTTCCATTTATGTATCCTTAAATTTCTGATACTTCGTTCTATTTCTTCAATTTCACCATCCCAGCAAAAATTACCGCTTCCCAGAAGAGTTTTTGTAAGCCAGCTAGAAGCAAAAAATTCAGTTTCCAAAAAGCCGTTCGTTTTTTGCTTTACTAATTCGTTTCACAGAAGCAATAATGTGTAGTTTTTGTGTACTCAGATGCAAAAATTACTGGTGTAAATTTTTTTACTTTTGTCCACTTTGTTACAGAGCCTTACGTTAGTATTTTTCAGAAGCATTTTTGGAAGCTTTCGTTATCAAGAAAGCAATACATTGCTTCCCTCAGTGGTTAGTAATTAGATTATTGTAATTAAGTTATTTTGTAACGTGTATGGTATCCTCTGTAATTTCTAGAAATATATTCTTTTTTCTCACTATGAAAGATAAAGTTTATCTTCCTTCATATTTCACCAAGCTGAATTAACATTCTGCAAAGGAAACTTTGCATGTCTAAAAGGGGTGAAAGCAGATAGTTTTTGAAAGTGAAAATAAAGCCACCACACTTTAACAAATTAATATTTAGTAGATTTGTAAAACGCACTAAAATCAAAGGTGAAAAGCACAAAAAAAGGCACTAATTTCTTTTTAAAGCAACAATTTGAAAAATTCCGCACTGTTATGCATTAAAAAACTCTAAATCTAGTACGAAAAGCACTAAATTGGCACGATGCACACGAAGCACGAATGCGTAGTCTAAACAACAAGATTGATAAACATGATTCAGAGAGCGAAGCAGGTGATTCAACTCGTCGTCTAAACATAGCATAAAGCATGCTTTAAAACCGGTTTTGCCCTACAAAATTCTTTTGTTAAACCAACTTTAAGTTTAACAATCGTTTTTGCACAAGGGGGTTAGTCTTTTCGTATCGTGTTTTTTTTCTAAATTTATCGTATCGTTTAAATCTGGATGTAAGTTAGTAAGAACGTGAGGCTATCAGCAAATGTATCCCTGGTTATTGTATTTCGCCAGAAGTTGACGTTTGCCACGTAAAAATCTCTTTTCTGAAGATTTGTACTTCAAATATCTTACGATACATATTAAATAAAAATCAACATGTCTTATTTATGTTACAGATTTTGTTAGCTAATTCATCCACTCACGATACGAATCGATTAATTCTTCTATGTCAAATAAATATATTTCGGTATGTATTATAAGGAAAAATTACTAAAAAAAAACCTAGAAGTTCTTTTCAAGTTCCCAAAAATTTTATGAATTCTTTGCAATTTATCACCGCCATAAATATACGGAATATCATTCTTTCTGCCAAAAAAACGACTTCAATGCAAAGATTTGATAGAAGAAAATAAGAAGAAGTATGAGCAATATAAAATTAAATTTTAATAGGAGTGCCTCCGCCCATTTTTTAAATACAGGATTGTGTGTTTTTTAGAGCTCAGGGTGCGTGTTAAGCCTTGTAAAACTCGGTAAAGTAGAACAAACTAAAATAAAATACATATTAAATTTTAATGAGCGTGCCTCCGCCCATTTTTTAAAAATGGAGGCTTGTGTCTTCTTTAAAGCTCAAAGTGTTTGGTAAGTTTCGGAAAAATCGGTTAAGTAAAACCGCGTAACGGTTCTGGGACCAGAACTCATTTTTTCAACTTTAAAATTGTGCAATTACAAGAACCAAAGGTGTTTTATAGGTTTCGCAACAATCAAATAAGTAGAATATCATAAAATTAAATAAAAAAAGTGTGGGTGTGTCCTTGCTAACATTGTTTTTACAATGGGACCAATGGGAGGCTATACCCTCTCAGACAAAAAAATAATTTTTAAAATCGGTCTAATATGTACCAAGCTATGAAGTAACACACCCAAAACAAAAAAAAATAGATTAAAACCTATTCCCATTTTTGGCATGAAGGGCCAAATATTGCACAGCTGAGTGCTATAATTACTATGCCAAATGCACAAAATAGCCAAGCGGCAATAATGCTTTTCCATATATATTATATTGAAAATACAAAAACATCACATGTGCATACATATTTTCAATAAACAAAAACGCCTTAAGGATAAACAGTTTGAAGGAAGATCTAAAGACTTTCCCATACAGATTTACAGTAACAAACGCAGAGAACTAAAATCATTAAGTCTTAAATTTTGCAAAGTAAAAATTAATTTAAAACTGTTTTGCAAGAACGGCATGTGCATGCATACATACATGCGCACATATCTGTGGCAAAAAGGAAAAAGTGCTTAAGTCGAGATAAGATGATTTTGAGTCAATGGTACCTCCGGAATCTATATATTTAAAAGTACCCTGAGCAAAACCTTTTTTGGACTAATAATCTTGTTTGAAATTAGAGATGGACAAAAAATATCGATATATCGAAATATCGATATTTGAGAGAATAAATATCGATATATATCGCAGATATTTCACAAACCGATACATCCATTCTTATTTACAAGTATCGGGTTTCGATATTTTCAAGATCTCTATAAATTTTAGCCGTTTTTTTAACTCTAGGATATTGGCATCACTGCTAGTGATGCGAAGACAAAATAGAAAATTTCATAATAACAGAAAAGTCGCATCTATAAGGTGAATCCACTAAACCAGATGACTTTCATTTATTAACTTAGCTAAATGTCAAATTAAGTTTGTGTGGGTATAAGCCTAAAAGCAGAATTAGTTTTTACTTTCTGTTCTGTTACGAATCAGCTGACTTTTTTGTGTTTATAAAAGCCGTTTATGGGAATTTTTAGAATTTAAGTTTAACATTTGCTAATGCACTAATAATCCCAAATTATTATTTTACTTATTTAGTAAAATATTTTTTTTTATTAAAAATACATTGAAATTGATTTTTGAGGGATTTAGCTGGATCCTACGCGCATTTCACTGTTCCTAATGTAGATCATCAGGGAAACTTTACCCAAATTTCTTAGAACAACTAGATTTATTATGTTATAAACTTGCGTTTAAATAAATGAGAAGCTCAGCAAATAACAAAGTTGAAACAAGAACTCAATAATCAACATGTTTTTAAATTTCTTACTTACTTGGCGGTTATTTCAAATATTTTTGCAACACTTGTAGGCAAAAAATATCGATGCATCGAAATATCGAAGTTATAAAAAAATATATATGGATACTGTTCAAAAATATCGATACGATATATATCGATACATTTTTTTTCATTTGCCCATCTCTTTTGGAATAGCTTAATTTACGTTACACTTTGACATATTTCATCTTGAATGTATTAATTACAGTATGTCTAACGATGTTTGCTTAAACAAATAAAGCTGAACAGAAAATTTCCCTATTTAACGCTTAAAAGTGCTATCCTTCAAAACAGTAAAATATGACTTAAGCTCTTTTTCCTTATTGCCACAGATATGTATGTATGTTGTATGCATGTATGAAATTACGAATGCGCGCTTAAGCTTAAATTGATAGATTGCATTTTTATTTTATTTAATGAACAAAAAAAAAAACACGGGGAATTAGAAAACCCCCAATATCAACAACCTAGAGAAATTTGGTAACAATAACACGTGTCTAATGTTTTACAATGACGGATAAGCCTAATCCTTTGTATAAATGTTTTTTTTTAAAGTGAGCTGGCCTGGTGCTCAACACGCGTTTGCTTTATAACAAACAATTGAATTTTTAGAAGGAAAAATACCAACAACAAATTTGAAAGCAAAAAGAGCAATTTAATTGAAAAGTTATTTATGTTAAATTGAAATTAACAACTTGGGTTGAAAATTCAAAGAAGGTGGTGGATTTTTACATTTATAGTTGCCTGCCTGTCTACCTTCGTGTGTATCTGGATAAATATTTTGGGTTAAATACTCATATACGTTCATAATAACAGATATTAATAACATTCTTTAACAAAGTTATGAATATTTGATTGCGGAATAGAGATGGTTTGTTATTTCTTTTTTTTTATATTGGGCTGCTGTTGATAGATTAGGATGAATTTAGTGAAAAGTAATACAGTAACAATATGAATATATTCATTTTTCAGATTTTTTACAGCACGCTTTGAGTAAAAATGGTAGCAGCTTACGATAACTTAACACAAACTCGTAAGTACAAATGATTTAATATGCAACTTTCATTAAAAATCTCAAGAGTTTATGCATAACATTGAACATGAGTATGTATATTTATGATAATTATATGTGTATCTTAGAGTTTTTCTTTACTCGGACTTTTTCATTTCCCGGGAAAGCGGGAAAGATTTTTCGGTTTGCCGGGAAATCCCGGGAATTCCCGCCCAGTACAAAACAATACGAACTATTTTTAAATTTAATCTATTTCAACAAAAAAAAAATTATAATTCATGAGAACGATTAAATAATAACGTTTTATGCACACATTAGTCAAAAAACAATACCGTTTCCGTTCTTTATATAACAGAAATACATAGATACCAATATTATAAAAAAAAAATTATACGAGTATTATTAAAAAAATATTACAAAATATCCCTTATCCTTATGAAATCATTAACTTAAAGTTGGTTTAACAAACGAATTTTGTATCGCAAAACCAGTTTTAACGCATGCTTTAACTTTAACAATCGTTTTGAAATAGGACTTTAGTACAGAATAAACTGTTAATGCTGTTAACCGCACTATTTACCAATTAGAATCTCTAATTATTTGAATTTTTGTTTTATTTCCTTGCTCATTTCTGATTTTTACTTAAATGAATTGTTGTAAAATTAAATTTTGAACGTCGCGTTCTGCTTTTTACAAATAAATGCATCTAAATCTCAGAGCGCATGCGTGCCAGATGTAAGCTCGGCCTCAGTTGTTGTAAAGCTTTAGCTATTGTGATATTGCCATCACCTTATTATTGCACCATCGCATACATAAAGTGAATAACGACACTCATCAAGGAATGTGTAAATACATACATATTAAGTTGCCATAACAAAATCAAAAAATTCCGGGAATTCCCGCACAAATTTCCCGGGATTTCTTTCCCGGAAAATGTGCGGGATCCCAGGAAATTTTTCCCGGGAAATCCCGTATGAAAAACACTAATGTATATATAGGTATGTAGGTATGTAGACAAAAATATATTAGAGGAACTCACCCTGCGTTGCAAAGCTACCGGTGCAAAATTTGTACCGGAAATGGAACTGACACAACATTAGTCACGTGATCGGTCCACAAGTGTAGCAACCAGTCCAAGTTCTAACACTTCCTATAAGGCGGGCCAGTAATTTTTACATGTGCATGGCCTAGGATGGGGTTAATTGATATTTTGTATGCACCTTGTGACTTGTCACTGAACTATCTCATAGTAACCTAATAGGTGTAGAATAATTTAAAAATTTCATTCCGACACTTAACTGTAACAATGAAAATTTATAATTTTTTTATTTCTACAAATGCAATTTTATTTTATTTTAAAGCAGATAATTTCTGGGATTCGAACTGACAACTTCCAGCATGACAGGCTTCCACACTATCCACTCGATCACAGGAGCATTCATATTTCAAAAGCATAAACATAAGTTAAGCTTAGGTTAATATCTAACTATAGTTACGGGACTAGTTCCATAGTGGCTTGGCGGTATCATTAGAGGGAAGAATTGACATTATAACAATAACATCCTTTTCACCTTTGGTGTACGGAACCATAAAAAGGTTAACAATTTCCATCTCTGGAGCTGTGGGCTTAATTTTTCTAATTTTGTGCGCTTAACTTTTCTTTCAGAACCATAAAATATATCTAATTTATAAAGAAAAAGAAAAAAATTATTTAGACATAGTTAATTTAACATAACACAAAAAGTGTAAGCTTCCCAACCCTGGAATCATCCTTTTTATTTATCTGTTCTCTTACACTAATTTCTTTCTTTTAAAAATATAAGATATGTTTAATTTATAGAAAAAACAAAAAAAGTTAAAATTTTCCAACCCAGGAAACGTCTTTTTAATTTTTTTTAATTTAAAATACCAATTTTAGTCGTACTGAAGTGTAAAATAAGTTTATTAATTAAAAATAAATAAAAATTTGTTTTCGGTAGTTACTTTTATATGGAAAAATAAAGTTTAAATTTTTCAGCTCTTCAATCGTCAGCTCGATTTTGTTGAATTTCAATACCGATCTATTTTAGAAAATTTCTGACACACCAGTCCAAGAAATTTCTAGCTTTTCTGGGAGCTTCAGAAAACCGATGTCACGTACAGACAGATGGACAAACGGACAGACGGACATCGCTTATTCGTCTTCTCTACGCACAAGGACCCATAATTTATATATATTATGGGTCGCTTATTGATATTATAGAAATTACAAACGGAATGACAAACCTATATATATATACCCTTTTACCATTTTTTGGTAAAGGGTATACAAATTATAATATGCATAAAGAGAGCAATTTCTTTCATCAAATGAAAATTCAACATTTCATTGATATGATGAAGAAATATCAATGAAGGCGCCTCATTAGCTGCAGGAATAATTTTTCTTTTAGTGCACTATGTATGTATGTATTTATTGGTAGATTTATGTTAATGTCACTTGCAACTTAAGGTTTCAAACTTTTCTCAACGAATTTAATAACTTTATCATAAAATAAATGAAATGTATAATTATTTGTTTATAATTTGTAAGTTTTTAAAAGCAATCGCAAGCAGCAAAATTATGGGATGTGTTAAAAACACCGAGATATAAAATTTTTATTGATAAGCTGCAGTATGTGTAAATGTCAAACAGTAAGGCCTCGATTATCCGAGACTCGATAAACCGGCAACATTAAATATGCGGGATATAATAATTAAATTTTTTTCCATTTTATCCATCGATGTATTTTTTTCCATAGATAGACCGTGATTGCCAATCTTATTTGGAATTGCAAATATATGTTTTGATAAAATATGTTTTTTTCCGTATTGTATATTACAAAACGAACGCATTTTCCAATTCGAAATCAAATATTAATTTGTTCAATTTAGTCATACAAGGAAACTTGTAAATTCAAATGCAAAATTTTTTAATAACTTGTTTGAAAAACAATCTCGATTGTTTTTAATCAACAAATTGAACTTAAAAAGCAAAATAAACTAATAATTGTTCTGTACAACATCAAATTTCCATATTTGAACAGAAATCTTGTTACAAATAAAAATATTTCCTGAAAACAGGGACCGAAAATAATTATTATTGATTTTCTTTCTGAAGAAAAGGTTTCGAGAAAATAACCTTTATCTATTTTAGGTTATATTTAACCATTATCTTGAGACATATGTATATTAATTTAGTCACCATAACCAATATAAATAAAAAATATTACTTTTTGGTTATAAATAACTATTAAAGCAAAAAAAAAAGTCTTTTGGTTACCAATAATCGATGTTAATTTAATTTTTGATGAACACACTTTCATTTAATTCATATTTTATTTATAAAATTACAAAAAAAAATTATTTTCTTACTTATAATCAGGGCTAATTTTTCTGGCTTTTTGCCAGAAATAGCATTTTTTTGCATATTTTAGTTTTTTTTTTTTTAGAAAAATGCTTATTTTGGATCACATTGCATAAAAAAGCTTATTTTTCACTCTGGCAACGCGATTAATATATAACGACTCATATAGCTTAAACTGGTGTAAAAGAAATTCACATAAAATATATTTCTTTCCTTTTCTTGCACATGTATGTCTGCATGTTATTAATTTTTTTTTCTTTACTTTTCTATAACTTCTACCACAAAATCGAACTGAAACTATAACCGCCGGAGGCTAATGATTGTTTGCTTGCAGATATTCGATTCAAAAATTTTTCGTTACCCTGCGTCTCCACGAGCTATCAACTTGGGCATGACATGAGCAGAGCAACTGTGAAAAATTCATCAACTTCTTTGTTGTGATGATCACGGGCGATGTCCATGTTCAGGCATATCAAAGTATTTTGCGGCAGCGCAACAGAGATAGAATATTTACTCATGGGGAACATCGTTGCTCAGTCATATGTTTGGGCATCCATGTCAGAGCATGGACGAAACATGGACATGAGCGGTCTCCATTCGCATTTAAATACGCTCCTGAACGCATATTTTTCATGTATTCGTTTGTTTTATGTGACAATAGAAGATCATTTCTTTTTGAAAATTAAAAAAAAACACATTGTTCATTGTAATAAATATCTCTTTGAATAAAAATACTTTGAAGTAACAAAATTGTTGATTTTATTCTTGCATATTTTGCATATTTGTGCATATAACAGTGCATATTTTGAATTTTTTCGTGCTATTCCTGGCGCATATTTTTAATTTTTATTTGCATATTTTAATTAGCCCTACTTATAATGGTTACGATGACCTAATTATATCTTAAGAAAAAATCGATATTTTTAATTTGCCGATAGTTAGCAGAAAATCAAGTATAAGTTTATTTTACTCATACAAAACCTTGTAATTCCTTTATAGTTTTAGAAATTACTCACCAGAATTTAAAAAAAAATCGATTTTTTTTGAAGAAACTTATGAACTAATTTTGGTCTAGAATTTTGAAGTTATTTGCTTAAATTTACACGAAAATACTGTTTCGCGTTTAATTTCCTATAAAAAGAAACTAATTGTTAAAATAGGTAACTATTAACAATTTTCCTAGATTAAAATATTATCAAAGAACGCAAAAAAGTACATTTTTCTTAAAATCGCTTCCAATTCGGAGACAAGGCATCGAAAAAGAGAACTTCTTGCAATGACAACCCTATGTAAAAATCATTAGATCGGATCGAAATTTGCACTACTTCCAGATCGCAAACTCTACATTTTCATGACTTTTTTGGAGTGTCTTTTTTTACTGGGATGTTTTTGCCATTTCTCTTATAAATAACTGTTATGTCTTAGCATGAAATTAATTTTTATTCCAAACAAACGAATGTTTGAAAATTTTTTCATGTTTAGTTCAATAGTTCCCAGCAAAAATTTCTTAAAAAGGCAACCCCCCGTAACAAAAATTGGAAGTAATTTTAATGGAACTACATTTTCATTGCTTCCAAAAAATCGATATTTTTAATATGCCGATAGTTAGCAGAAAACCAAGTGGAAGATTATTTTAGCCATACAAAACCTTGTAATTTCTCCATAGCCTTAGAAATTAAAAAAAAAATCGATTTTCTTAAACAAAATTTATGAACAAATTTTAGTCTAAAATTTAAAAGTTATTTCCTTAAATGTACATGAAAACATTGTTTCGGGCTTAAATTCGTATAAAAAGAAACAAATTGTTAAAATAGGTAACTATTTACTATTTTTCCTAGATGAAAATATTATCATAGAACACAAAAAAGGAAATTTTTCCTAAATTCGCTTCCAATTCGGTGACCAGGCATCGAAAAAGAGAAGTTCTTGCAATGACAACCCTATGTAAAAATCATTAGTTTGGATCGAAATTTGCACTACTTCCAGATCGCAAACTCTACATTTTCATGACTTTTTTGGAGTGTCTGTTTTTACTGGGCCAGTTTCGAATTTAGCTTTTTTGTTAGAAGATCTTCCCAAATGATTTTAACATGGTGTGAGACTAAAATAATACATATGGTTTAATGTAATCTGTTTTGTAAGCTAGTTAATAAATTTTGCAAATTTTATAAGCGTTTGAATAAATTTGGTAATCACAACATTAAGTCAATATACGGCAAGTATTTCTTACGAAAGTGTCTAATTTTTTGTACTTGTTGTACCGTTTGTATATATATGTAAATATGTACTATGTAAGTACGTTGTTCATGTGAAAGACATAAACTGTCATATCTCATCAACCACTCCACCGAATTTGAGCAAAGTTCACATAAACCATTTACATAATACCCCAAATTGACAGTAAAAATGTGGTTGGTTAAAAAATAATAAAAATGCACCTTTACGAATAATCGAGACCTAACTGTATATAGAAATTTATTTTTCCTTTCTAACCAAAAACTCTAGTTCCCTTCTTCTTTTGTTTTGTAATTTGGATATTAAAACAAATGAAAAAACACAATACAAGCAAATGTCCCAAATAAATGTCAGAAATGCAATTGCTTTTATTACAGCAAACATATGCGTACATTTCTTTGCAAAAAAATCGTACTGAAAAACATTTTTAAAACCAATTTTAAAAACTTATTTAAAAAATTTCCCAATCGAAACCAACAACAACAAAGTGCAAGTATTTACCCTTAATAAACCTATTGGGACAACACAATAACAATGCCACGAGTGCTACAGTCTACCAGCATTTCACCGTATGCAGCAGTGGTGGCTTTATAACCCTGCAAACATTCGCTATTGAGAAAGTTCTCAGTTGGTGGTATAAGGAGAGTAACGAATTTTCATAAATGCAAATGTTAAAGAGACTCGCAGAAAAAGAGTTTTTATTATCCCTCTCAAATTAAAGTTCAGTATTTTTGATGAGGATTCAAATAATATTTGAGGAGTCTAGATATAGCCTTTCGTGAGCTGGACCGGGCCTGAAAAACGTATAGTTTTGTTAGTTTTTGGAAAATTTCATAGTTTATCTCAAGACTAGAGATGCTAAACGGGAAATCCCGATCCCGGAAATCCCGGGATTTTCGGGACTATGCAAATCCCGGAGCCCGGGAAATCCCGAAAATCCCGAAAGGCCCGGGATTTTCGGGATTATCTGAATCCCGTTTTTTTGCATAAATAATGTGTTTCAATGCCATCTTCTATATTAAAAATTATTAAAAACTCCTTGTTATAAAAAGTTAAATTAAAAAATTCACTTTAAATAAATATTTTAGTAGATAATATTATATGGTATATATATAATATATATTATGGCGTTTTCTTTTCAAGGAAAAAATTTTACATACATTGCACTTTTCAATGAAAATGTGCAACTAAATGTCTGAATTATATAAATACCTTTTAAATATGCAAAAAAAAAATAATTGTAAAATTAAAATATTATATTTAATATAAAGACGCACATTTTTACAAAATTTTTTGGGATTTTGTAAGTCTCGAAAATCCCGGGGTCCCGGTTCGGGATTTCGGGACTCCATCACTAAATCCTGAAGACCGGGATTTCAAAAAACCTGTCCCGATTAGCCTCTCTACTCAAGACATATAAACAAATTACTTCATCTGAAGAAGGTTTTAAAGCCATGTCCAGAGGTGTATTAAACTTTACTATTCGTACCATCAGCAATGCGTTATTTCATAAAAACTACCATAGTCTTAGCATTTTTATAGTAGGTGATACTTATATTAAAATAAATTGTATTCTTTGTTTTGAGTCATTTTAACTTAATTATGTTGTTCGCGCGAGAATCCTCGATGTTTAATTTACAAGAGAAGTCATTCTAATGTATGTATGTATATGCATACACACATAAATTAAATCGAAAACACGCTTTTTAACTTATGAAAATTCTTTAGGCCTGTGCTGGAACCAACCTTCATTCATATTTATGAAATTCGGTATGAAGACACCCAGCAAAAAATTTCAAAAAAGGTAATCGGGTTTGGAATTAAGCATTTTTGGTGGAAGCTGTTCCTTACTGGATTACCAACTTAATGATTTTAACAAGGCGTGAGACTAAAATAATCGATTCTTGACTTGTTCACTGAATCTATTTAATATAAACAAATTATTCTCCTCATTTAGCAACTTGTACATAATTTTTTTAAATTTTAGGTAATGTGATTTGTAAGCGAGTAATGAAATTTGGTAATCGGAAAAGTAAGTCATTATATTGCAAGTAGTTCTGATGGTAATGTGTAATTTTTTGCTGGGCATAGCTAAACTTTTCCTTTGTAATTCATAACAAGAAAAACTTAAAAATTTTTAGAGTTGTGTTAGGTTAGGTTGAAAATAGGGCCAATCAATATTGACCCAATCCGTTTAAAATCATGCTTTTGTAGCATGTTTTGCGCTCTTAAGAGAAATATTTAGGCAAACGGTACGCAATAAAGAAGCATTAAAAGCTATCAAATTTGGCCAGGTTAGGAACCTAATTTCCTGAATATACGTTCTTAGGTTTTTTCAGTCTGAATCCTTCAGATATTCCATATGTGATATATATTGCAGGTGGAAGATTAATCTTCTAATTTGACTGAATGCTGTGCAGTGACACAAGAAGTGTTCTAAACAAATAATTTATTAAGCAGAAAAAATAGTTCAGTAACAGGTAGTTTTAAGAACAAAAATCAAGAAGTCATAATTTAAAGTCTGCTACTGCTTTTCCTTTTCATTTGTGGAACCTTGCACCTAATTTTAACAAGGACAAACCATTACTCAGCCATATTTTATTTACACAAAGTTGCTTAATTTCTTAACTACATCAAGCATAAGTATTAAAAGTTTACTGTGAGTCTATGAAGTCTAATAAACTTCCCTACCAAATACTTAATTGTCTGTACATTAATTTTAGCTGGAATTTTCGCGAAAAAGTCTCGGCTTGTTTTTATAGTATCCCAATAGTAGACTAACTACAATACAAAAAATCTTATGTACTTTCCATTTGAATTTAATTGAGAAGTTTGTTCATATGAAATTTCGGGCTTTCGTTTAAAGGAAAACGCAATTAAACAAAACTTGAATTTAAAAATTTTGTTTTCGTGGAAATTCGGAAAATTACTGTTGAACGCAGATTACTGGACGATTAAGAATTTTAGGCCAAAACCGAAGCCCATTAAAAGCTATGAGCTTTCAAAACACTCATCTGCTTATATTTTTATGATCTTCAAATTTGTGCTTTGTATCACTTTCAAATATTATTTAATGACGATCATTAAAATGTTGGATAGTTTTCATTAACTTAAAAGTACGCCAACAGGAATATAAAGTCCTTTTTCATAAATTTTTTTTAATATTTCATATTGCAGGCGTAAATAGAACCCCAATTTATTGTCTATAAATTTCATATACAATATTCGTATTCGTATTCGCGAATATCGTTTGAAATATTCGTATTCGCGAATATCAAAAATTGACACTCGTTACATCACTAATAGGCACAAAAGTATTGCTTACAGTCATGAAAATTGTAGACAATGTGTATTATGACTTATAAGGTCTAGTAACTCATTTAACTCATTTCTCAAAAAAATTTCAGTTAGGTCGGCTAGTTAAAACAGCGACAATATATAAGGTAAGATGAAGAATCAATTAATTTAACGCATAGTTGTCATAGGATGGAAGTAATCCAAAAAAATTATGATATGCGCTTAAAATGTTGTATAGAACAAATTTTTATATGTATAAACTACAGCCTTAAAATATTAAATTCAGTACCTGTAAGTGATTGGTATGCAATGAAAGTGGTTAACCTTTGGAATTAGTTCCGATTTTTTTTTGCTGGGAAATGATATTTATTGAAGTTTTAAAATTTTTACTAAAATAAATTATTAAAACTAATTCTTATATTTATTTTTTTTTTAAATTTTGAATATGCCTTAGACTCACCCATTTTGACAAGTTTTTCTTAAAATTAGAGCTAGCATGCATATAAAATAATCTGTTACAAAAACGCTATGTCGAAGTCGAATACGACTAGGTGGATTATTTTTTTTTTTTTTTGGTTTATGTAATATTTTATGAAAACAAACGTAAATTTTTTTAAACAAACACTGTTATTTGGGAACCCAGTTCAATATTGTTTGGACAAAATAATATAATACTAATTCAAGTTGAGAGTTGTCAGGATAAAATCAATTGTCTGTCTCCAGAAAAGAGAAGTAAAAAAAAATTTGCTTAAACTTATAGTTTCAGATAACTATGTATAGGTTAATTTTTTGATTTGTTATTAACCTTGAATACCGAAGAAATTATTGAACATAAAAACTTATTAATCTTCAGTAAATTTAATTGGAACTCAGTCTAGTATTGTAGTAAACGTCATGGAACTAGTTCGATGTGGGTGGATCTAAGACAGGGATTCGAAATCAGATTTACAAATTATACTAATTCTTAAGAAAAATTTTCCTTTTTCAGTACGCTTGTCCAAATTCCTCCTTTTTTTAAATAACTCGAATGATGTGTATATATCTATGTATGTATGTGTTTTAAACTTAAGAAATTAACAAAAAAGTACTAAATATTAAACTAGAATTTCGGATATACATATCCATCCTTTTTTTATTCGATTGGAGTCAGTCGTAGCAAACAGTCTGTTCTCTCTTTGGTTTTTATTATATTGTGGTACGAAAAAAATTCTCTAAAAATTCTCGAAACATCCGAAAACATCTGTTTATTTATATAATTTTTCATTTATAATAACCTTCATTTGGTAATTTATACACACAGAGAAAAAACAGCTTAAAATCAATAAAAACCATATTGAATTAATAAGAAACATTAACGAAAGTCTAGTCATGTTGAAATTTCTTATTTCAATATGGAAAAATATTAATTTACAGTATTAATTTATTAATTTTATTTATTTTTAAGTATCTCAATATACGTTTTCTATTATATTGAAACTTATTTTAAAGTTGATGCTTTTCCCTGAGTGTAGATTCAATATTTTTATGAGGCATTTTTAATAATAGGAAAATTGGTCGTTGGTGTGATACGGAACTTTTAACCCACAAATAGTGCTGAAAATAGTACAGTTGTATCAACTTTTCCATTCCATCTAAGACCTATCAAATAGCATACATAAAATATTAATTTTCGGTCCAATGAGACCTCCATATCACTCTGGATCCAGCTCCTATGCATACTTTTGAAATACGAGTGCTTCTGTCGTTGAGTTTGTGGCGTCAGTTTAAATCACATATGTTAAAGACTCTGCTTAAAAAAATTATAATTGTGTTCATAACTACGAAACTGGTCTTATTCATCCATTTATTGTCTCGAGGTGTTTAGTAGATTGCATTTGAAGAAATGAAAAAAAAACATGTTTATATTATCCATCATTTTAGTTTAGAGTTGTATTAGTCGCGGCTAATATAAATTAATTTAATATTTATTAATTATTTATTGGCGCAATTACATTTATAGCAATAAAAAAATAAAAAAGTTTTCAATTATTACAATTATATAAATTATTACAATGTCAGAATGACATTTATATATAATATTTATTATTCTACGCAAGTAAGGGCCCTATAAGATTGTTCAGTGATTAGTCAAATGTGCCATACCCATGTAAAGGCTAATGGCCAGCTTGACAGGAAGTATTAGGACTCAGATTGGTCCCTAGCACTTGGGGCCGGTCAGTTCAATTTGCCGCTTGTAACTTACAGTCCTTTTTGAATAGTTAAGGGACTTACATACATACATATGTGCGTAAACTATAGTATAAACAAAATTTTGTGAAACATTAAATAAAGATAACTTTTGATATAAGATTTGATATCTTTCGAATGTTGAATATTTATCGTTAAATGCACATCGGCATATATTGGAAATTTTACTCATACAAAAAGCCACCACAAGTGCTCGAAAATTTAACCTTGTATTTGCGTTCGTGTTTATTATACATACATACTTGTATGATTAACAATATGTATGTGCGTGCTTGTATAAACGCCTTCATAGGTCGCGTTTTATTGCCTGAGGTAGCAATTTTGCTTAAAAAGTGGATAACGCAGGAAATTTGCATTGTTTTATTCACTGCTATTTGCTTTGCTTGTTTTCAGGATATGCATTTTGTTATTGCCTGCTTTTTTGGGTAATGTTTGCATGCCATAGCATTGTTTTCATCTTGTTTGCTTGTAACGGATATAAAATGATGTGCTAATATACTATATGGCTTGTATTGTTAAAATAAGGCATATTAAACCCACTTTATGACTAAAAAGTAAAACATAAAATTATAACTCTCTTTAATTTATACGATTACATGTGATAGGACAATAGGAAACACATTGCATATATAAAACTGATAAATTTAATTTTGTCAGCAATGGTTCAGCTTCATTATACTGAAAGCCTGATCCCTGGTTATATACTCGTAATTCAATTTAAGAACTGAAGACCATTAATGGAGTAGGTAAAGGCTATACTAAGAAGTGTATATAATAAGACATTCTAGTATTGATGGTGATGCTATGAAAAGAGAAAAATAAAAAATTATCTGCCTGTTTCACGATGTCGACAAGAAATTTTCGTTCGCTTATTTATATTGAAAACAAAAACAAATTTTCTTATTTTGTTTTCAATATAAATAAGCGAACGAAAATTTCTTGTCGACATCGTGAAACAGGCAGTATGTAAAATGTATTCAGCAGATTTATAAAAGGTAATAGAGGAAATATTCTGAGAAAGTATGTATTTTTAAATATGCCTGCCTGTTCTGTAACATTTCAACGTTCGCCTTCACATCATAACATATGTATGTATGTATATTCTTTGTAGATAGAAACACATAAATATATTTATTTATTATATATATTTATTTATTGTATCTTCAAAAATGAACTAACAATAAGTAATCAAATCTTAAATCTAAATATAATTATTAGGCCCGACCAGTATCGGACATAAACTTAGTGATAGTTATACATAATACATAAGTAGTGATAATCAAAAAGGAAAAAAAGAAGTATATTTAAGCAGTCCCATTTGGAGTGTTGAGTATAAGAGCCCTTGTGTCCCTCTTTTTTAGGCGGATGTGTCCAATAAAGTTCAAAATATTACGGGCAAGCGGATTAGGATGTCACTCGAGTTTAGTTAAATATTTGCCTGCGTATTTTGCAATTTCTTCAGTCACTAGTGGCATATTTAAATCACGATGTATATTTGAATATTTAATGTACCATGGAGCCGATGTTATCCAACGTAAAATTTTGTTTTGCCTTCGTTGGATTTTCTCAATATTTGAAGCTGAAGCAGTGCCACATAGCTGAATTCCATAGCACCATATTGGCTTCAAAAGCGACTTGTACATCAAAAGTTTGCAGTCCAAGCTGAGTGTTGAATTTCTGCCAATTAACCAATATATTTGAGTTAATTTAAGTTTCATTTGGGTTAACTTAGATTCAATATGATATTTCCATGTAAGCCTTCGATCAAGGTGTATACCAAGGTATTTCACTTGAGAATGTTGAGGAATATTTTCATTGTTGATTCGAGTGGGAGAACAAGTATCTGTTGTTAACGTAAACGTTATATGGACACACTTTTCCTCATTTACTTTAATTCTCCATAAGTTCAACCATATTTCAAGCTGGGTAATGTATTCTTGTAGATGGCGGGATGCCTCATGAGGGTTTTTGTGCATACTCATGCAGGCTGTATCATCGGCAAATGTAGAAGTGTGGATGTTATTGCTCACAGGCATATCACAAGTATATATTAAATACAAAACTGGCCCCAGAATACTACCCAGTGTCACACCGGAAGATATAGATTTGGGCACACTAGTGAACTCTCCTTCCACAACAGTGAAGTTCCTATTAATAATATAACTTTCCAAAAGCTTTTGTATGTTTATTGGTAGGTATGTCTTCAATTTTAAAACTAGGCCTTCGTGCCATACTTTATCAAATGCCTGAGAAACATCAATAAAGAGAGCAGAACAATACTTCTTTTCCTCAAATGTTCTTCTTACAACTTGGACCAATCTATGCGTTTGTTCAATGGTGCTATGGTGACTTCTAAAACCAAATTGATGGTCCGGGATGCATCCATTATCAGCTAAAATTTTGGACAATTTATTCATGAGCAGCTTTTCGAAAAGCTTTGAAATTGTTGATGGTAAGATCTTTGCCTGGCTTTGGAATCATTTTAATCTTGGCAAGTTTCCAGTTATGTGGAAAATACTGCATTCGTAAAATGGCATCAAAAATAAATAGCAAAATTCTTATTGCAATATGAGGCAAATTCATCAGGATCTTGGTACTAATGCCATCAATACCCGGAGCTTTCTTCGGGTCGAGTTCTGCAACTATTTTTTGTAGTTCACGCATCTTAAACCTTAAGGGACGAGGGTGTAGAGAGACTACACTCGGTAAATCGGCAGCACCCGTACATGAATTGGGAGTGAATACAGATTTTAAATGCTCAGAAAATAAGTTACCTTTCTCATAATCGCTTCTTGCCGAGCCTCCGGTCGAAGTATGCAGTGGTGCTTTAAGATCAACGGGTCTTTTAAAATTTCTAGTCGCGCCATAAAGAGGAATTAGATGTTGACGTTACATCAAGACCTTCTAAATACTTTTCCAGCAATGCAGTCTTTTCCGACGATAGCAGCTCTTTGAGTCGTTTAGTACATTCTTTAAGTCTGATTTTATTTAGGGGTGATCGGTGTTGTTGCCATTCTCTTCTAGCTCTCCTTTTTTCACATACAAGACGTTCAATTTCCGTAGAATAAATTCTATTAAAGCCAGTCTGCGGATAGGATGTAGTGGCATGTTCAGCAGCCTGTTTAATATTTTCGTTAAGATTGACAATATTAAATTCAATATCATCAGATGATCTTAGATGAATGTTTTCTACGCAGTGACTGCTAATATATTTTTTGAATCCTAGCCAGTTGACCCTATTAATCGTTTTCACATATGAGTTAGTTAAATCACTCCTTAGTGGGTTGAAAATTGTAACTATTGTGGTAGAGTGATCGGAGGACAGATCTAGAGAATTAAGTCCCTGTGAATATTTTTCGTGACGCCAAAATCTATAACATCTGAAATTTTTCTTACGTCAGTAGGCCAATAAGTAGGCTCCCCACTCGAAATGACATCTAAGCCCATTTTTGAAATTGTATTAAACAACGCTCTACCTCTAGGTGTAACAAGACGCGAGCCCCAGTGAGGATGTTTTGCATTGTAGTCACCAGCTGTCACGAAACAAGATCCAAGCGATTTGTAGAAGTTCTCATACTGATCTTCGGTAACTGAAAATCTGGGAGGTGAGTAAATTGATGATATCACGAAATTCGCACAAAAATTTTCTACGAAAATATTCGTTGCTTGCATATAATCTTCACTAACGTTCTCAAGGATATAGTGCTTGAGTCTTGACTTAATTAGAATTGCTGATCCACCGCATGCTCTTCCTCTCGGGGCCTTTGAATCATATAGAGTGTATCCATTTATTTTAATGCTTCTCGAAGTCAAGTGAGTTACAGAGACCAACATTATATCAATATTTTTTTTCCGTGAGGAAGTGCTCGAGTTCATTTTTATGTTGGCGAATGCCGTTTGCGTTCCAGAAACAAAGTTTTAATGTGTTCATGGTTTGTTGACTAATGCTTGAAGCAGAGTATTCTGCATTCTCAGCATTTCTTGCATCATGCTAGTCATATTTGTTGCAAAAATATTTATAGTTAGCACCAGATTCTGAATAGTAGCTTCAAGACGACTAAAGTTAAAGCTAGAGTTTGCATTTGTTGAATTACTTGGCGGTGGAACATTTTGTGTGGGAATATAACTAGTCTTAGCTGCATCGGCATACGATACACGTGAATTAACTAGTTGGCTAGTTTGAGGAAGAGTGGCGGAGTAAGTATTTGCTGTATATTCCTTGTAGAGAGAAACACATAAACAGACCTGTCGAACATGAGGAACGATTCCAATATTTAGTTTGGTATTGATTTTACGCATGATCACAAATTTTACTTAATTTTAAACGTAAACAGTAGAACATCCAGAATATGTATATATGCCAAAATTAACTTTTTTATACGTTCCATTTTCAATTTTCGTCAATTTTCTATATTTTTATATCAAAAAATAAGATATCTTCTTTATTGTGAAGATATGCTACTTTTCACACCATAACTTTTAAATGCAGCGTTTTCCGGAAAATTAGTATCCAACAATTTTTGTTGAGAATAAATATCACAACATTTATTTTGTACACAAAAAAAAAAAGTGCAAAAGTGAAATTTTAAAAATTTTGAGGTAATGCTCTCTTTTTAGGGTTCCATACACCAAAAGTGAAAAGGAACCCTATTGCTTTCGCTACCCTGTCCGGTCCGTCTGTCAGTCACAGGCTATTTTCTCGAGAACCACAAGATCTACGGACCTGAAATTTCGACAGAGTATGTAGACCTTTGGCCGCTACAACAACAAATACATGAGAGATAAAAATTAAAAGGGTGTTCTAAAACGAGCAACGAAAAATGTTAAAATCCCATGTAATATACATACAATTGTATGCATATACACTTGCAATTTTTAAGGTTAGCGTATTTTTATACAGAAGTTAAATTAAAGGGTCTTTCATCAGTTAATGCAATTTTCACTATGTAATTTTGACAACTTGCTGTATCTAGAAAACCGTAAGAGCCAAAATCTTGAAATTTTCAAAAACGATAATACAAAAAAATCCCCAAATTATAAAATCGCCAAACCGAAAAAAAAATCGTCAAAAACAAACAAAAAATCGCTAAATCGAAAAAAGCACCAAATTAAAAAATGAAAAAAAGCGAAAAACAAAGAAAAAATCATTTCAGCTAAAAAAACGTCAAAAACGCCATAGTAAAAAAATTCTCAAAGCCCAACGTACGGAACCATTCGTGCGATGGTCAAAGTCGCCCTTTCGTGAATTTATTTAATAAGTGCTATATATATATATATTAAATATATATATGTATCATTTAATAAAATAAGGATTAAAACATCCCATACCATTTTTTGAAATACTTATAAGCCGAGCTAATACTTTCATGCAAATGCATATTTGTCATAAAATCAAACTTAATCTGGATAATTTAGTTTTCCGAATTGAAGAATTTGCAGAAAATGGCATCTATTTGTTAGTGCATATTTTTGAATAACTACATATTTTTGCATAATTTATAATAAATAAATATTTATAAAACTTATTTTTTTTAATATAAATGAAAATTATTATATTTTGTATTTCACTTATTTTTGCAGTGTAGTCAAGTAAAATGACATTGCGACAAATAGTTGGCAAGACCATCAATCAATTAAACTAAAAATAAATCGCTTTATACTACAATCACGTTTAAAACTAAAAACATAAAGCATAATGCGGTCCCTACACGTTGCGACTTGTTGTACAATTTAATTAAGTTGTACAGCCAATTGTTACGTTAGTCCTAATTTACACTATGCAAGTCTTATTGCTAAGCTGATTAGTTTTGTAGTTGAGAGAGAATATGAGAAAAAACGTTTCTGTTCCCCTTGTCTCTCTCTCTCTCTCCCACAAACTTATCAGCTTAGCAATAAGACTTGCATAGTGTAAATTAGGACTTAGAGGTCTGGTTGAACAACGGTTGGTCATCGGTTGAATAAAAAATCAAAAAATTTTGATTTTCATTCAACTGACGAACAACTTAGCTATCAATCTGGTGCGTGTGATGGTGATTTCTTCTTTCGTTTGTCATTTTTATTCAGACGTTTTGCAACCAACACCGTGAGAAGTAAACAATATGTGTGAAAAAGAAGACAAAATGCCAATGCGTAATTTTATGGAAGAATATAAAACTTTTTTTAATTTTTCTTTTCTTCATCTTGTTTTCTTCCATCAAAGATTGATTTATGGCCAGTAGAGCTAAAAATTGGAACTCATGTTGATTCTATAAAAAATAATTTCTTAATGGTTGGAAAATTGCAGCGTATGCAGTGAACGATTAACTAGTACACGCAAAGAAAAAATATGGTTGAGGTAACCATAATCAAACAGCAACATACTATGATTGAATTATATAGTTGCAGTCAAATCATATTATTATTAATGGAAAAGCAAAGTTTAAATAATATTATTTTCTGAGTTAATAATAATATTATCTACAAAAACAATTAACTTTGTTACACCTAATCTTATTATTGTAAATAAGGCAACACTATTGTTAGATGTGACTAGAATGTAATTGATACTTACCATACCATGTTCTAATATTATAATAATATTTTTAAATATGACCATAGTATTATTTTATGTAATAATAATATTTTGTATTTTAATCACATATTTATTGGCAAATCTTCTGTTTAAAACAGCTGTGCCGGTAAATCCGAAATAAAAAGAAATTAATATTGTTGACAGAAAATGTATGTATGTATGTATGTATGTATGTATAGAAATGTATACTTACATATATGTGTGTACACGGAATACAGACATATCTGTATAAAGAGATATACATATATACATATGTGTGTACATATTATTTTTATTTATCTACCCTTTTGTTTATACTTTTTTTATTTATTTAACACCACGCGTGCACTACCTATACCTTACAAACGAAACACTGAACTGACAGAAGATGTTTCTGAAAAAGATTTTTTTAAAAACTTCACATAGTATGGTTTTGGATAACATTATATTGTTATTTACATCATATTATTTTTACACAATAATACAAATTATATTGTGGTCATAAATTTTTAACAAAACTATATTGTTAAACTATAACCATATCGCACTTTCTATGAATATAATAATGTAATTATTAAATTCAAGCATTACTCTGTTTATCCTAACGAAATTAATGTTTAAAATAACAATAACTAGTTTTCAACGACTACACATTTGTTTCAGAGAACATAATATTGTGTTCTCAACCACTTTACAAGCATATCTTTTCTTTGCGTGTATATGCAACAAAACTGTATGAACAGTTGCAACGTGTAGGGCCGCATAAAAAGCACAAAAAGATCTTGCTAATGTAAATTTAAATTTCGTTCATATGGAGTTTGAGAGTTCAAAGCCAACCTGAGTTTCAAAAATAAACGAATGTTCGCTATAGCCAACAATTCTCAAAACATTCTCGTAAAAAAAAGTTTAGCAACAAGAAACAATTTGTTTCTCTCAATTTTTTTATTTTTTTTTTTTGCATATAAAACAAAAGAGGAATAACGTTTTTTGCTATTTAGAAGCAATGAAATCGATTGCTTATGATATTGCTAAAGATTCGCTATTGATTCGAGAGCGAAACATCGAAATCGAAAGATTTACTGCCACAAACTGAGCAAAGAGTGAGCTCTAGCAGCACTTTCTCTTTCCGTTTACGATAGTCGTTCTCGAGTGTTTTGTCTGAGAAATGTTTACGCAACATTCGAATGCGATATTATTTACGAATGTTTTGGTTAGCTCGGTTGAACAGAATAATATCTTGTAGTTGTGATAGTTATGAATTCACTTAACTAACGTAGTACAATTTTAATAGGCACTGTGCGCGTGTGTTGGTAAAACATGATTGCATGTTCTCTTGTACTTGTAAGCTTGTTTGCGTTAGTACAGCTTTGGTAGCCATTATGCGCATACATTAATAAAACATAAACAACATTTGGCAGATCACATCACGAAACACTCTAAACAGCTGGCGTTTCAAGGTTACCTCTATTATTGTATCATGGCTGAAATCAATCAAATCTTGCTAAGACTTTAATTTTGAGTTTCTTCAGTCAGTTTAATGCTGCAATTTTTTCGTTTTTTGAGATATCCAATTTTATTCAGGCAACCTCTACTTTATATAAACTTAAAGTGTCATATGTTTTCCTGTGTCGATTCTACTCAAAAGCCTGGAAATAAGGATCTTAAATTCAACTGTAAATATGATTCAGATGTAACTAAAAGGTATTTAAAAAAAATGTGTGCAATCATGTTTTCAACATTTAAAAAAACGGTTAGTGCTTTCTTTTAAATGATTAAAGTGTGGTAGCTTTCTGTTGTTCCAAATTTTTTTTTAATGTTGCCCTTTGATCAAAAATTATCCAAGCAGTTTCTCCCTTTAAAGAGTTAAAGTGTAATAATATTTTCTTACCTCCATTTCTCCCTTTCAAAACCAAGCGAACTTGCTAAAGTTTGGTTCGAAGAAAAAAAACAAAGGAGAGAAAGAAACAGCTGTTTTGAATTATATGCTTAGACAAATTGGAGATGACGAAACATTAAATAAAGAATTGTCTGTTCTAAAAGGAAAAATTAAACATTTTTGTCTTTATTTGTCTCAGAAATGACAAAATGTACATAGAAAACGTGATAATGTAAGATTTTTTGTCTCAACAGCTGTTTTATCTGAATTGGGGAAGTAGTTTACAAGTCTCAGGTTAATTATCACCTTTTTCACAAACGCCAAAGAGGCTTAAGTAATTTCTTTTAGAACTGGCAATTATAGACTCTGTGATCTCGATTATATAGTCCTCTGTTATACTGCTGTTACACAGAGGAAAAATTAACGAACTAAAATTGTCCACGGCCGTTGTCAATTTCACAACAAAATAAGGACAATATTATTCACAACCAGCGCTGACAATTCAAGAACATTCCGTTGTGAAATTGAGAACGAAAAGTGCAAAAATCTGAGATGGTGTCAAATCAAGAACAGTCGTTATTAAATTATCAACGATATATTGTCAAATTATGAACCACCCATCATCAAAATAAGAACAATTCGTTGTCAAATTGAGAACAATCCGTGGTCAAAAGTATAACATTTATTAACATCTTTATTTCATTTGTAAATACAACACCGGAGCTTGTTAGTCGTGACGATGAGAAGCTGGAAAGATTCTTAAAATCAATAGAAATGGAATGCATTTATGATTCCTTCAAAGGTAAGAACGAAGCAACATCAAACCAAGAACATTTGTTAACAAATTATGAACGAGTTTTTCTTAAAAGCTTGACAACAACAAAAAGTTTGATGACAATTAGAGTCAATTTCGGTGTTTTTCGACTTTTTTTTCGTATTTACAAAGTGGTGTCTGTTGGCCGCCATATTGAGTTTTGACTACTGTCATATCTCTAGATGCACTCCCAGTATTAAGACAAATCGATTATCAGTCCACGCTTTCGGGATATATAGTGCCGCAAAGGAACCCAGATTCATACATACTTACATATTTAGGCTGATAAGTACAATACCCTTCTTTGCTTAACGCAGCCGGGTAAAAAAACAGTTGTTTTGTTTCTGCTCTTTTTTTATGTCACTTATCATATCAAACGATTCAAAGATTAAAAAAATTTTTGTGATTGAAGGAAACGTTTCGCTTGTATGCAGAATTATAGTGAAGTTTTAGGTTAAGCGTTTTTTTATACAAGCTAATGCTAGGAACACAACTGGGACGAACGACGAATTTTTCGGTGCGAACTTTCGTCATAAAAAATAAAACACATGTGTGCATATGAAAATGAACACAACACCACCGTACAACGAAATTCGTCGTGCGTGACGAATTCAGAGATAGGTTTATTTCTAATTTGTACGCCGACGAACGACGAAAAAACAATTTTCTCTCTCTCACTCTCTGTCTTTGTACACAAAACAATAAACTTTATCAAATATAAGAGAGGAATTCGCTGCGTAAATTCGTCGTTGTTGTGCTTCACACGACGAATTTACGCAGCGAACTCATATCGACGAATTCGTCGACGTGGACGAAATTCGTCGTTCGTCCCAATTGTGTTCCTAGCATAACACATTAAACGTGGTTTTATGGGAAACTCACTTCTCAGTTTGTATGGTCTTTATGTTTAATTTTAGCTGAACCGGCAGCCGTAGTCTTGCAACATAAATTATTTCTAGAGAATTTCTAGGGCAGAAAATAACAACTAACTCATAAAAATTTTGTATTAATATGGTATATGAGTGATGGAGGAATGTAATTTATTATAATTTATACATCACTATATAAATTGTTTTCAAATTAACTCATACCAAATTTGAAGACTCTTTCCTTTCTGCATAACTTTCAGGATATAACACTATTATTAATTAATTTTGTATGGGGGAGCCCCATACCAATACTTTGAATTACTTCGTATCCTACTCTCAGAATAGTCCATAGCAAATTTGAATAATCTCGTGGTGTGGCACAGTCCACATAGGGGTATAAAAAATTGATTACGAGCTATGCTTAAAAATATAAAATACACATAAAAAATTTCATGAAAATCTGTCAAGACGTTTTGGAGGTGTTCAATTACAAACACCATGACACAACAATTTTTTATATATATATACAATTGTTCACAAACATTTCTATATTATATGTTAACCCATTAATTGTATATTTTCTACGAAGACATAAATCTACTGAGTGTTTCCTTTATTTAAACTTAAAGTGTTATATGATATCCTATGTCAATTCTACTCAAAAGCCTGCAAATAGAGGATCTTAAAGTCAATTTTAAATATGATTCAGACGTAAATAAAAGGTATTTAAAAAATGTATGCAATCATATTTTCAACATTTAAAAAGATGGTTAGTTAGTGCTTTTAAAGGATTAAAGTGCGGTAACTTTCTGTTACTCCAAATATTTTTTTTAAGTTTTCCCTTTGAACAAAAATTATCCAAGCAGTTGCTCGCTTTAAAGAGTAAAGTGTAATAACCAGCGTGACCATATTAGCTTATTTTGAGCTAAATTTAGCTTATTTGTTTCAGATTTAGCCTTAAAATTTTCATTTAGCTCTTAGCTTATTTTTTAGCTTTTTTTAAAAACTCGTTTAGCTTTTTTAGCCTTTTTTTAGTCTAAATTGCGTGTTCTCTACAAAATATATTAAAAACATAAACAACTTATAAAAATTATAATTTTTTAGCATTGCAAAATAGTTTACAAAAAATACAAAATGTAAATTATACGACAATTTTATAACAGAAATGGAAAGAAGAAAAATAGTAGATAATGGCAGAATGGTTAGAATTCCAATGGAAAAAGTTAAATTCATATTAGTGGCCAAAACACTTTTTGAGTTTTTTGGGTATAAAATTATTTGACTTGAGTTGAACGTTCATTCAGCGGCATCAATTAACTTAAAACAAAAACCTGAAATAGCCTTAAGCCTGGATAACATTATGTACCGATTTTCGTCGGGCCACCTCAATAAAGTCATAAGTAATAAGCCAAAATGGCATTATTACTCAATTAATTCTGGAATAAGTCTATATGGGCTTATTACCAATGCAGTGTGGCGCAATTATGTCCTTGTATTTCAAGTAGTCGATAAATTAGAGCAAAATCTTTACTTATGACTTTATTTCACTGATCTGACGAAACTCGGTACATTTCGCAGATAGTGTGATCCATGCTTTACCTTAAATAGCATTAATTCACTTAAAAAGCTTTCGTATTTTAATATAAATGTTTTTACATTTTTAAAAACTTTTTAAGATTATTTTGGGGAAGTTTTTGTTTTGTTCTTCATTAAATCTTAAATATAATAATTAATAAATAATTTCATTAAGCAATTATTCTATATGTAAAATAAAAAAATATGTTTGTGTAATAACGGGTGTTTTTTTTTGAGGTATAGAACTTCGGAATTGAAATAAAACACAAGAAAATCGTTTTAATGAACATCAATTTGGCTTTATTGGAAGGATAATTTTATGCCATTAATGTTTAAATATGATTTCGGGCATGTGGCCGCCGCGGCTGGCTCGAATAAAGCCAATTCTACAGGTCCAATTTTCAACCACTTTTTCGAGCATATGGGGCCGTATGGTGGCAATAACGCCACGAATGTTGGCTTCCAAGTCCCCTAACGTTTCTGGTTTGTTGGCGTAGACGAGCGACTTCACATATCCCCAAAGAAAATAATCCAATGGTGTCAAATCACACGATCTTGGTGGCCAATTGACAGGTCCATTCCGCGAAATTATGCGCTCATCGAATGTTTCCTTCAATAAATCGATTGTGACGTGCGCTGTGTGGCATGTAGCGCCGTCTTGTTGGAACCACAACTCATCCACATTCATGTCATCTAATTCGGGAACAAAATAGTCGATTATCAGCTCCAATTGCTGTGCACGGTGGCGAATCGATTCATTCGGGTCCTCTTCAACACTTTGCTCTACAGCGGCAATTGTTTCTTCGGTGCGCACTGTTCGACGTCTCTGCGGATGCATATTATCACATAGAGTAAACGTAGTGCGAAAACGATCCATGGTTAACCGAATTAATTGCTATGATGGACGATTATATCGACCATAAAATGGACGGAGCTTGCGGTAAACTTCGCGAACTGAACCATTATTTTCGAAATAAATTTGCACGATTTGCAAGCGTTGTTCTTTTGTCAACTTGTTCATGATGAAATGGCAAACCAAACTAAATATTAATCACTTGACAGCTGACAAAATGGCCGCCAGTTAAAAAAGTGATGCCAACTTAAAGTTCTATAACTCAATAAAAAACACCCAGTATTTAACGTTAGTTTAGCAATAATAAACAACTGAAAAGTGATCAAAGAAGTGGAAAAAAGTTTAGCTTTATTTTCTAGCCTAAAATGTAACTTTTTAGCTTATTTTAGCTTTTTTTCAAACGTGATTTAGCTTAATATTATTTTAAAATCTGGTCACACTGGTAATAACATTTTCTTTCCTCCATTTCTTCCTTTCAAAACAAATCGATAAACAACAAAAAAAACTAAAACAAATTGCAAATGATCTTCTATACGCTTAAATCAAAAATTAACCATTAACCAACCCCTATCATTACATTGAGCACAAAAACAGAACAACAGCAAACAAAACAAGATCAGCATAAACGTACTCATGCAGTTATTAAAATAATTCACTTTTGAACCATTATTATTTTTTGCGTCCTTATAACGTTTTGCAAAGAAGGACTCATGATTTTTTCTTCTCTTTCATCATTGAACGATTGTAAAGCAAAAAAAAAAAACAGCAGGCGTTTTCCCAAATTATAACACGGTGTCAATTCCAAAAAAATTTACCAAACATAATTCGTGTTTTTGTTGCCGTGAACGCAAGAAGAAAAACAACAAACCATAAAGTGAAAAAAGTGGAACGGAAATCACAGCATGTTGTCTGTCATTTAGTGGTGAATACAAATTCGGGCTGAATAATCAAATAAACGAATTTAATACTTTTAATAATACATATTTATGTATAGACATATGTAAGTATGTACATATATGGACGAGGGTATTTTAATGCTTCCAATTGATCAGATACAAAAAACTAATTTTAACTTATCGAGTGCGTTTCAATATTTTTTATTTAATATTTCATTAATTACAAGCATCATAGCTGTTAAGTAATGATTACTAATCGTAATGATTACTAATTTGATTACTTTTTTTTAAAGGTGCAGTAATGATTAAATTACGATTATATTCAGTTTCGTACTTAGTAATCTTGATTACGATTACTAATAATGGAAAAGTAATCTGAATTACTTAAAATTACTAAAAATAATCAAAAAGAATCAAAAGTAATCAAAGTAATCCGACTACTTTCAAAGATTACTTTTGATCCTTAATAAATAATCAAAAAGAATCAAAAGTAATCCTTAGAAGTAATCGCATTATTTTTTGACTACTTTTGATTCTTTCTGATTATTTTTAGTAATTTTAAGTAATTCAGATTACTTTTCGATTATTAGTAATGGTAATCAATTATTTATCAGCAATTCTTTTAAAGGCAATTATATAATCATTACGATTCTTTTTAAAATGCAATCTAATTGATTACTAATCGTAATCAAAATTTAACAGCTCTGATTACAAGACGAGATTAGAAAAAATTATTAATGCATGATTTGAATAAACAAATCAAATAAATTCACAACATACAATTTTAAATGCATTTCAGATTTTTTATAAAAACTGAGTTTATAATTTGCTTGGATTAGTTGTGAGAAACCACACAAATTGAATTTATCGGCCATGTCACAGAGTTCAATTCCGTTCGGAAATGGAATTCAATCCACCCCATTTTTGTAAGAGATGATGTCTAAAAAAGAAAACTCAAATACGGAAATTTGTCAGGTGTGTCCAGACTGTTGGGGGCGCTGATATGCTGGGGTATGCTCCAGCTTGGGTTTGACATCTTGAAGTGGACATGGCCGTATATTCTTATTTAGACTGATTTTCGCACCTCTATGGTCAATATTTCTCTCGAGTGTCGGTTATGTCTACTTCACTCACTTTAACACGCTTAATTTATAACAGAGTGCGGAGAGTGCTAGAATTAAACTCGCTCGCAAACGAACTCAATTCGAGCGAGTTCTATTTTTTGTATTGAAAAGAGCTACTCTTGTCTGCTCGCGAGTTAAAACAATAAAACTCGCGAGCGCATTTAATTTTTGAGAATCGAAAATAGGACTCGCGAGAAGAATTCAAATTTTAAGAGTAAAAAATAACACTCGACTCGCGAGTCGAGTTAAATAGAATTATTCGCGAGTTTTATTAATTTTGTTTGCTCAAATTCTGTTTTCTATAGGTCGCAATGTTGTAATTATATTTTATTACTGACAGGTAAGTATTTGCATAACTTTTCATGAAGCAGAAGCCTTAAAACATTTGAAAAATACCACATGACATGAAAGTAAGAACATATATTTTTATATATGTATATGCATTTGTAAGTACAATACTTTTCAAATTCGCATATGGGTGATTCTTTTCTGGCGTTACATGCCATTTGTACGACAAAATGTAAAAAAAAAACGTTTTAAAGTTAAGTTTGAAACATTTTTTTTCTTACATTTGAGAAGTGATTAAAAAAAATGTAACGTTTTGTAACGTAACGCCACGTCATATTTTGCGAATATCTTGAAATCCTTAGGTTTGATTGTTAGCATTTTTTCACTTCTCAAATGTAAAAAAAAAATGTTTCAAACTTAACTTTAAAACGTTTTTTTTTTACATTTTGTCGTACAAATGGCATGTAACGCCAGAAAAGAATCACCCATATACATAAATACCTATACTTTTTCGAATAAACAAAAAAAATTTTTTTTTGTAATAACTACTCATTTGGATTTCATTTATAATTTGTGTTCTTTTAAAATAAAACTCGCGAGTTCAAATTTTAAGGCGAGTCGTTTAATGCTTACGAGTCGAGCACAAAAGGAGTACGAGTCTTATAAAAATTGTTCTCGCGAGTAGAATTGTTCCCTACCCTGATTTATAACCTTTCACCAGTAGTTTAACTCCTCTCTCTCTCTCTCTCTATGTATATAAAATATCAATTATCTAGACCAATGCTAACGTTACTGGCGCAATTAGAATCGCAGTTGAATTACAATGAGAGAACATCGACTTCCGGCGGAATTTATTTATTTTTTATTATTACTTACAAAATACAATTATTGTAACTAATATGAATAGAAAGCTAGTAGCTATTGTGGCTTTGGACTCCGGAATTGACAGTTAAATTATATTAAGTGTTGTAGATTATTATTTGTTATGAGTTCCCAAATTAGTTTTATATTATTATCTCAGATATTTTTTATAAAATCAGCAGAACGATTTGATCCAAAGATGTGTTGTCTCAATGTTTTGTACTTTATGCACTCGTCCAGAAGATGTAAGACGTTCAGTTGTTTGTTTCAAAGGGCACACATTGGGGCAGTTGATTCCTCCAGCAGGTGCTTGTGGGAGAACTTACAATGACCAATCCTGAGTCGAACGATGGTTGAGGTTACATTCCTGGGACAGGTTTTCGGGTATATATGTTTATTGCCATCAGGGTTGAAATTTTTATATGTATGTTGGTACTCTGTCCATTTAAGTTGACGTGGGGAGTTGGTATATCCGGCGGAATTTTCTGCTCCATGTTCAGAATAATATTTAAGATTAAATTATGTATTGAAGTTGATATTAAGCAACCCTTAGTTGTTGCAGTTATTATTTCGAGCGACTTTACATTTATGCGAGCGACTTTACATTAGTGGAACAGTATTATAGGATATATTATGTAATTTGCATCATTGGAGACTTCTAATTTTTATAAATAATAAATAATAATAAAACTCGAAAGCATTATAATGCTAGAACAATCTAGAACAATTTCTCAATATGTGTTTCACATGCTATTTCCATGTTTAATTTGGGATTTTTTTAATTTAGAATATTTCAACATTTCACAGATAGAGTAATGAACGACCCTACAGAATTTTAAAAACTTTGATTATTGGTTTTAGAAGGAGCTCGAAACCTTAATTCGATTATTAGGTTTTTCCTGACGAATAGCATGACTTTTTGGGCGAAGATATCGTAAAATATCGTTTTACTTATCTACCCAGAAAAAAGAGACACTCCAAAAAATTCATGAAAATGTAGAGTTTGCGATCTGGAAGTAGTGCAAATTTCGATCCGTTCTAATGATTTTTACATAGGGTTGTCATTTTAAGAAAAATTTCCTTTTTTGTGCTCTATGATAATATTTTCATCTAGGAAAAATGGTTAATAGTTACCTATTTTAACAATTCGTTTCTTTTTATACGAATTTGAGCCCGAAACAGTGTTTTCATTTAAATTTAAGTAAATAACTTTTAAATTTTAGACTAAAATTAGTTCATACATTTCTTTAAAAAATTCGATTTTTTTTAATTCTGGTGAATATTTTCTAAAACTATGGAGAAATTACAAGGTTTTGTATGACTAAAATAAACTTTTACTTTAGCTATGTACAGACGGTTGTCAGATCTTACAATATTGCCAGTAAAATATGCTCAAAATTTCTTAAAACCGTGTGAACTGGCAATTTTTGTCAGACGTCGTTGCCAGAAAAATCATTGTCAGTCCATTGCAAGACTAGCAGCTGACAACAAATTGTCAGACATCTTACAATCGTGTGAACACATTGTAAAATTATTGCCAGCTATTTGTCAGACATTTTAATACCGCTGGTTAAAATCTCAATTAATTTTTGTAAATTTTTAGGAAGTTATAGCACTATCACTTGCAACTTATCTCTTTTAGACTTCTTATCTCATTTGGAATAATAGCTTACGGCCTGTTTCATGATGTGACCAGAAATCGTTCGGTCGAATACTTATATTGAAAACAACAACAAGGTTTCTAATGCTATTGTTGTTTGCAATACAAGTTGTCGATCGATATCGTGGGACAGGCCGCTAATTTAGGTTATGTTTTGGTATACTTCAAATTGAATGTATTACTTATAGTATGTAGAACGATGTTTGCTTGAAAAAATAAAGTTTAACAGAGAATTTTTCAATATAACTGTAAAAGAAATAAAATTCTGAAAATCAACTTGAACGCTTAAAAGTTCTATCCTGCAAAACAGTAAAATATGACTTAAATACTTTTTCCTTATTGCCACAGATATATAATTCATATTACTCTACAGTTCAGTTCACAAAGTCCATACAAAGTTATCACAGAAATAAAATGACCGAGAGTTACATGCAAAAATGTTTATGAATGTTGTTTTCTTTTCAAAAAGAAATGAATGTTCAACAGATTTGACTTAATTTTTTAAATTATTACATTGTGAGCTTATCCTACATCGTATGCAGTTTTGCCTTACCAACCTCCAGCGTAACTTAGAGCTTTTCGCTTCTAGGTGTACCGAATAGTGCATCCGCTGTATAAAAACTTTTTTACATGAGTATCTACAGGAAGGATCCCTTAAGCCAAGCAAAACAGACAACTTTTACTCAGCGAAGCAAATATCTGGCATACATACATGAAAAATATGTTATTATTGTTAAACTTGATTATATATTATTATAATGAGGTATTTTTCATAATTATGTACATCGACAATTTGCAAAAAAGAGTAGGTTGGTCTGAGATGGATTTTGAAACACTTCATTACAAAGATTTGTCACATCTAGAAATTTCCTCTTTAGGTCACTAGTTATTGAATATTTTTCCCTCGATGTCATAACTAGTAATAATAAAATTGCTTGTTACATCCCAGCAAAAAACTTTGCCTACTAGAATGCAAAAAAGTGTATGTACTCCTCAGTCGTAAGTACTTACAATTTGACTGAATAACCCATTATTTTTGTTTGAGAAGTTCAAAAAGTATGCGGTACCCTATACTTTTTGCCCACAAAAATACAAAAGTTAATAGATTACTGATTGCCTAAAAGTACTCAAAATTTAATGGGTTATTTTTTGCGTACAAATATGCAAAATAATATAGATTAATTTTTGCTTAAACTTATTCAAAATTAATTTGCTATATTTTCTAATTTTTTTATTTTAAATGAATAAAATTTTGTAACAAATTTCTCTAGATATACATATTTCCTTATTAACTGGAAAGTACTACAATAAGTACTTTCACGTAGTGATATAAATAAGTTCTTATTTTATTAATTACATGACAGTCATTATTATGCAAGTAAAATAATTAGATAAGTAAGTACCACTCGTTACTTTGTAAGCCATTAAAAGAGTACTACCCATTACAAAATTTCGAAAATTTTTGCTGGGATTGTTTGAGTTAAGCATAAAACTTCTTAAAATAGTACGAAGAAATTGTTTAGTTTTTGTGCCCAAGTAAAATAAACGCTTTGTAATTTTTTCTTAACAATCTTTCGGTTTAAATGACTCCCCGACTATAATTTCTACTAGCTACAGTTGGTAATTCCTTGTCTATCTTGACGCACTTTGTATTGTGCAGCGTGGTGTATCGTTTAGGTCATCTATCATCATATCTTTGGGTCCTTCAAAGTTCACATTTCTAGATTTACTTCTTCCTCATCATTAAAATTCCATCTGACAATTGTCTCTTGTAAGGCATTTTTTTTTTGTCCTAAACAATACGTTTAAACATTTAATAAACACTTCTGCTATTAGCATCGATTTATAGTTCTAACACCCCGCTATTTTGAACAGACTATGGGTTTTTTTGTATTAAATTACCATCGAGTTGAATAGAAAATAAAAGAATTTTAATAAAAATTGCCGCTATTAATATTTATTAGATTTTAAAATAGAATTGCATAGATATATACTCGTGTAAGCACTGACATCGCATATGATAATTAAAATTTTCTGTTATTTGCGAAGTGCAGTGTGTGCAGGATATAAAAATAATAATTATATAAACACATGTACAAATTTCATTCATAACAGTGGAACCCTGATACAAAATTTATCGTTAAAGTATGTGTACATTTTGCAAATACAATTTGTAATTGGATTATATTATTTTTATTTTTCTAATATATATTTGATATGAAAAGCATAACTTTCTTATTTTTTGTCTGTTATCCGAAACCGACGAGTAACCGTAAAATTAACTTTTAATTTTAATATTTCAAGCTTGGAATAAACTTTATTTTATTTTTCATTTGCAAATGAATTGTTTTTGTTATTTAATATATATTTTCTTCATAAAACTTTTTTATATTAAATTTTTTGCACGTTTTACTCAGTAAATGTTTAGATTTTTTCAACAACAGGTGCATAAATGCTTATCAGTCGTCTTCTGTGGAAGCAAATCGTAATTTTTAAGGATTCAAAAATACTATCAAATGATTTCATGTTTGCAGAGTTATTAAAGAGCTGGCTTAAAATCTTTTATCGAACCAAGCTCTCTGAGTTTTTCAATTAATGTCAGTAATTACATGTATATAAAAGGTTCGAAAAATTTGCCTGAAAAGCACTAACAAAGTCGAAAATTATCACAGAAAATGTTGCAAACCAGTAACTTTTGCGTATGAGTACTACTTCTGTGAAGGCAAAACTATTTATGGCTTTTTAAAGGCTTAGTGTATTGCTGGCTCATCTCGAACAAGAGAAAAATTCCGTATTCATGCGCAACAGCAAGTGATTCTGCAACATTGTCTCCCTTACAAATACGCTTCTGGAAAGCAGTAATTTTTACCCAAATTTGCCAAGCCACATTTTTAGGCAGACACATTCAGCAGAGAAAGCAAGCTTCTTTTAAACGTAATGGTTATTTCACATCTTGTTGAGTACACATCTGGTATTTCTGTTGTCATTTTGTTGTGTCCTTTTCAAAATGTGTGCAACGCCGCTCACATTATATACATACATATGATATTTATATGCAAAACAATGACACAAAACGAAAAATATTAAAAATGAGAAACGTTGCCACTACTACACACTATTGCGATGTCACAAGATGCCATAGTGTGTACTCGGCATTACATTTCAGGTTCTACTGTAATAAACAGTAAACACAATAAGGCGTTTTCGCACATTATGGACAAAATAGTTTATTATTGTATTTCTCAGTGTTTATAACCTCTATTAAAACTAAAAACAATATTATTTTGATATTTTCGTATGCATGACATAATTTTTATGTGTACGTGTGCGTACGTTTTTCCAGCAGAAAAACTTTTACAAAACGAGTAATTTTTCGAAAATAAAAGCAACAATACAACATGAACAGAATCATTGTGAGGACTTACATATGTCGCATTAGCACTCTTAAAGCTACACACACACACACACATTTGCACTGTCACTCCTAATTTTGGCAATTATAGCACTGTTTAGGGTTTGGGAAACGGGAAATTCCGCGAAATGTCTGCCTAATATTCCCAAGAAATTTTTGATATTATCCCGGGACACGTGAAATTAAAAGTACACGTTATTTCATAAATATGTAGCACATTAAGTTCAATAATGTCATAACTCAAAAATTTGTTTTTTGAGTTAATAATGCAGAATAATAATGAATTTCGTATTTTATCTTTCGTAAAAATTTCATATAAATAGCTTGTACTATCATCTCCTGAGAGAAGAATATTTGTTCATGCCTTCATTAAGTTGTATGTAAATTGAAAATTTTAAACGTGTTTTCTGCAAAACATATTTTTTGAGCTATGACACTATTGAACTGAATGTGCGATATAGACTTTTGTGACACACATATATATAAAGTGGCGTAAGTTACTGTCAAATTTATTTTCATTAATTAAGATTCATTTATTGTATTATAATCCTGTTTTACATTAATATCAACATTTTTATTTTTTTTTATAAAGTACAAAAGTTCTTTTAAGCTCCGTAATTTCTACAAGTAGATATCTATTGGTGCCTAGATATCTATCGTGTAAGTTGAATTTTATAAGGCAAACTCGCGGGTAAGAACCTTAGGTAAATTACCTGTGTGTAGAAATTGCGGGCATAAATGATTGTATGACTAAATTTACACGATGAAATTGTTTAGGGTCTCGTTCAAAAATTATACGTTTTTCATCGTCTGTTTATCGATGTCGAAGGAAATTTTGCATTCTAACAATTTCAGTAAAGTAATTTTCAGACTATAATACAGGTATTAATAATTTTGATTTAGTTATTTTGAAATTCATGAAACTGAAATTAGATCAGCGAGACATTTTATTCAAAAGTATTAATAGCTTTTATGACTGTCTTTTAGTAACTATAATATAAGAAAGTGGAATATGAGGACTTTCTGTAAAGTAAATAATTCGATGTTAAACAAACTTGAAGTGACTTTTGCGAATAAGTGAAAATTTTAAGCTCATACTCGTAGAAACAATAAAAACGTTGAGTTGACAATTCTTAAAATTATTATAAGTCGACGCTATTATTGAAACGCTGAAGAAAATATTTAGGAGAAATATATTGAAAAACTAGACATTTAGATAGACTGTGGATAAGGGTATTTAAAATTCGGCGCTGCTGAGTATGTACTGTAAGTTCCTTGAACTTAGCGATAAGAATCCTTCTGGAAATTTTTCAAGAAAAATAAGAAACTAGCAAGATAAGTTCTTAATAAAATTATTTGGAGGCATTATTATTAAATTGCTTACTCGAAATTTCGACAACTTTCATTTAATAAATGTACTTAATGTAGAAAAATAGATTTTCACGGGATTCCCGGGAATTCCCGGGAGCACGATTATTTCAGTTACCCGGGAAGTGCAAAAGTGCGGAAAATCCGAAACCCTACCTGATGCACTTACATACATATACGGTCACACATTGTCTATTTATTTCAAAAACATAAATGGAAATTGGGAGAGAATATTTTTTTTACTAAATATTATTAGCTGGCATCCCAGATAGCCAAGAGCTGTTTAATGGCCGATGGTGGTTAATATACAACTACTCATCAAATATCCTGATGATTTTTTGAAGAGTGATATTGTACACTTTCGGCCCTATGTATAAGCAAAAATTGGCATGAAGTTAGCATAAGTGGCAAAATTGAACATGATCTGAAAGAGTTTTGCGATGAAACTTCATATTAAAAATCATGCTAGGACTTAGAGGTGGGTTAAAATTAGGTAATGCGACCATTTTTAATGTCAAATTGTATGGAGGAACTCGTTAACATCTAATTCAATTTCGTCACTTATGCTAACTTCATGCCAATTTTTGCTTATACATAGGGCCGTTTGTGTTTAAATGTCTCTTGTAAGTCTTGCAATGTTTAATCGACGATACAAGTATCTAAAGTATGTTTGTTCTTTTTTATTTCCATGTTTACTGTTATGTATGTTATACATACATATATTGTTATTTTTTCGTAATTTCTTCGCAGATGATTTCATTTAAGTTTTGAATAAGAATCTTGTGGGTTGCTTCAGGTGCTTTTTTTATTTTCCATAAGAGTTAAAGATATATTAAAGTAAAGTACAAATTTAGTGTGCTTGGTGTTTTATATGAAATATTTATTAAATTAGGTACAAAAACTGGTTTTAAAATAATCTAATGCTCTTAGTTAATTGAATTTTTTATAGATCTGTGCAATTCAAAGTTCTTGTAGTAACATTTTGTGCACGCCCAAAGATAGAACCAAACGAAGTTTAAAAAGCATAATTCAATATAGTAATCATAACTTGTAAAGAGGCTGTTGCATCTACATAAGTGCATATACAATAGGCTTTAATCAATAAATGAAGAAAAGTTTTATATTAATAAGTATTAAAAAATTTAATTTGTTTTTTCCATATTTAACTTGCAAAATAAAAGTCTTTCTGAGTTCTTTTAAAAAACTCTCTGGCTCATGTAAGATTAACATAGAGGAGCCTCATATCATTCTTAATGTTCTTCATAAAATTTTAGATTGCATCTACGACTAAAGTAAGCGCCTTCCAGGGCTCTTGTATGCGAATCGTCTACATGTAACAGTTTCTCCCGTGCGAAGTATCTTCCGCTACAAAAAATATTCGCTCGTCTGCGATTAAATATACACTATTTACGATTCACAATACACTCTTCTGCGAATGAAAGGGCTAGCTGGGATATGTTTCCAAATACTTATCAGTGTGGATGTGTGTAATCTCAAACCTTATTTAAGCCACCCATTTAGCCCACAAACAATTTGGGTTTCATTTCCTCATACCCAGCTAGCATTTTGTATCATAATCGAATCTTTTCCGAATCAGCTTGACGGGAAAAACAACCGCATATGAGCTCATTTTTCGATCATAAATGATACTCCCGTTGTGAGAAAATGGTACCCTACAGATGAATCATACCAAAGAATCATTTATGATACGATTTGCTGATTAATTTTTGAGCAATTTTTTGGTAGTATTAAATCATTAAATCGCCCTTTTTGCGGTTTCTTTTCATTTTGTTTCTCTATTTTCAAGAAATCATTGGTTGATCATATAGATGAATCATAAGTGAATCCTTTTTCAATCACCTAAGTGATAAATCAGTTTTTAATCATCAAAAGTGATCTCAGGAGAATCAAAAAGAGATTTATGCAAAAAATGATCAGCCAAATGCTAGCTGGGTATGCGTTAATTTTGGCAACGAAATTTTAATTACATACATACATTTATACGTATGTATGTATGTATATGTGTGTACATGTTTACATACATATGTATATGTTTGTGGACGGAAATTTTCTGCTAAATTTGCAGAAAAATAATGTGGTAAACATGAATTCAATTAATTTTCATAAATTTTAACAGTTTTGCTTACCTTTTCAGAAAATTTCCAGTTACGGCTTGTTAAACGGTGTCATAGTTACGGTAACGCGCAAGTTAATTGAACACACAAGACAAGAATATTCACTATTTGGACTAGTGTATGTAGATTTTGAATTATTTAGTATACAATTACATACATATGTATGTATGTATGTACATACATGATAGCAAGCATCCGGGTATGAGCGAATTTTCTACGCAACATTATGTGCATTTTGATTTCATTTCAATTTTTTTTTTTAATGCATGATTTTTATTTATTCTATCTTCATATATGAACTAACAATAAGTATTCAAATCTTAAATCTAAAAATATAATTAGGCCCGACCAGTGTCGGACATAAGCTTAGTAATAGTTGTATATGTATGTATAATACAAAAGTAGTGATAGTCATAAGGAAAAAAATTAAAGTATTTTCAAGAAGTCCCATCTGGAGTGCTATGAATAAGAGCCCTTGTGTCCCTCTTTTTTAGGCGGATGTGTCCAGTAAAGTTCAAAATATTACGGGCAAGTGGATTAGGATGTGACTCGAGTTTTGTAAAATATTTGCAAGCGTATTTTGCAATTTCTTCAGTCACTAGTGGCATATTTAAATCATGATGTATATTTGAATTTTTTATATACCATGGAGCCAATGTTATTAACCGTAAAATTTTGTTTTGCCTTCGTTGGATTCTCTCGACATTAGAAGCTGAAGCAATGCCCCATAACTGTATTCCGTAGCACCATATTGGTTTCAAAATCGATTTGTATATTAAAAGTTTACAATCTAGACTGAGTGTTGAATTTCTACCAATCAGCCAATGTATCTGAGTTAATTTCAGTTTCATTTGTGTTAGCTTTGAGTCAATATGAGGCTTCCATGTAAGCCGTAGATCAAGGTGTATACCAAGGTATTTTACGTGTGAATGTTGAAGAACAACTTGATTGGTGATTCGAATTGGCGAACAAGTATCTCTTCGCAGGGTAAATGTTACCTGGACACACTTTTGCTCGTTTACTTTGATTCTCCATAAATTTAGCCATAGTTCCAGTTGTGTTATATGTTGTTGTAGATATCGGGAAGCCTCGTGAGGGTTTTCGTGTATACTAAGGCAGGCTGTATCATCGGCAAACGTAGATGTATAGATATTGCTGCTCAAAGGCATATCACAAGTGTAAATCAAATACAAAACTGTCCCCAGTATGCTCCCCTGTGGCACACCGGATGATAGAGATTCAGGCACACTCATGAAGTCTCCTTCCACAACCGTAAACTTCCGGGTAGTAATATAACTTTCTAATAGTTTCAGAAAATGTATTGGTAAATATGATTTCAATTTTAAAATAAGACCTTCATGCCACACTTTATCAAACGCCTGAGAAACGTCGATAAACAGCGCAGAACAATACTTCTTCTCTTCAAATGTTCTTCTTATAAATTGAACCAATCTATGAGTTTGTTCGATAGTGCTATGCTGGCTTCTAAAACCAAATTGATGGTCCGGTATGCACCCACTACTAACTATAATTGGGGACAATTTTGTCATAAGCAGTTTTTCAAAAAGTTTTGACATTGTTGATAGCAGACTTATTGGCCTGTATGACTCAGCCTTGGCAAGGTCTTTGCCCGGCTTTGGAATCATTTTAACTTTGGCAAGCTTCCAGCTATTTGGATAATACTCCAGTCGTAAAATGGCGTTAAAAATAAACAACAGGATTCTAATTGCAATACGAGGCAACTTTATTAGCATCTGGTTACTAATTCCATCAATACCCGGAGCTTTCTTCGGGTTAAGTTCAGCAATTAGTTTTTGTACATCACACGTTCTAAATTTTGTGGTTCGAGGGGGTAGCGCCACTACATTCGGCAAATCAATAACACCAGTACATGAGTTAGGGGTAAATACTGATTTTAAATGCTCAGCAAATATTTTACCTCTTTCAGTATCGCTTCTTGCCCAACACCCTGTAGATGTACGCAGAGGTGGTTTAAACGCAACAGGTGTTTTAAGCTTTCTAGCAGCGCGCCACAAAGAGTAATTAGATGCTGGTGTGGCATCAAGACCTTCCAGATAGTTTTTAAAAGATGCAGTTTTTTCCAATTCAAACAAGTCTTGGAGTCGTTTAGTGCACTCTTTAAATCTGATTTTATGTTGGGGCGATCTGTGCTGTTTCCATTTCCTTCTAGCTCTTCTTTTTTCACTTACGAGACGTTCAATATCCGTAGAATAAATTCTATTAAATCCAGTCTGCGGGTAGGAAGTAGTCGCATGTTCAGCAGCCTGTTTTATATTTTTGATAAGATTGCCAATGTTAAATTCAATATCTTCGGATGTTCTTAGCGTAATGTTTTCCGTACAATGAGTACTGAGATATTTTCTGAACCCCAAATTCAAATTTAACAAAAAAATGCTTAATCGTAAATTGCTTTTTAAAATTATGCTTTAAGGACATTTTGACGTCAGCAGTGTCTTGGGCCCATATTGTTGCGATATTATCTGGCAAATATTAATATATGCTTCACACTTTGTCGCTCATACCAAATCTAGTTGCAGTAGATACTGATTTGTAGTGCCTATTCTACACATTGTTTGTAGCAAATATAACAACTCAACCAGCGTACCTGGATTCAGTATTTATTGGACCTAGTAAGAGAAAGCTAATTTTGTCATGAAACATTGTAGCAAGGCGTTATATGGTAAATCATCTATCGGTGCTATCATTGCGTCGCACTTCTTTGAGTTTGGTTTGTGTGCTAATTTCCAGACTAGCGATCGAAATTGCTTTCGAATCGAAATATAAGTATGTATTTCGATTTGAAGAAATTTTCTGATGATGTCACTAGATATGAAGCGATTTTTGTTTCAGTGTTGAAAAAATGCGAATAAATTCATTTCACAACATTGAATAAATTGTAGGCCAGAACAAATTCATGTATGCTTGTCCAAAATCCGGGTTTTAAATGTTTTCACGTTTTTTTAATGTTTTAATATTTATTTACATAACTAGTATCTACATAACAATTAAAATATAGTTTTCTTACTTTACGTCACATTTTCGAATCTCTTATTGGTTGCCCAAAATCATTTATTTTATTAGTTAGGTGCTCCCAAGATTAGTTGATCTTTTAATCCCCCAAGGTTAGGTTAGGTTATGAAGGGCGGTGCTATAACGCACCTCCACTCTGAGACGCAGTGGGGTCTATTATGATTCCCTTCTATTGCACATTAACCCTACGGTAAATGACCAAAAAATATACGTAAGTCATTGATCGGGTACCCGGGTACCCTTATGTACTTTTTTTTTCTTTTTTTTAATTGAAAATAAGTTCAATTGATGCTAAAATCATTTGATTTAAATATGTACATTTGTTTGGTTCAACAAATGTTGTTATATAATCTGCTGGTAGGTCAAAATAGTGTGTCATGGGTGTTGGGTTAGTACTAACAGATTGATTGATACATTTTATACGCTTCAACAACGCAAACACTAGAAAAAAGGGCCGACTTTAATGGAATGTAACTGCAACGTAAGAAACAGAGGGTACCGAGTATGGGGTATGGGGTGATGGGCTACCCGGTCATTGACTCTCGTAGGTGTCAATTTTGTTACCATTTTAAACATAGACCAAGTTAACATTATTAACATTTTCTTTTTCTGTAATATTTATAAGCGTCTAAATCGCGACGATCTTGATTTTTATCGCCATATCTTCATTATATGGAATTGCGAGAATTTTTAAATTAAAAAAGGTACCCGATCATTGGCCGTTGGGTTAAAAGCAATATATATCATCCATTTGTACTCAGAAGTGCACCTATTATCCATTATTAAGCCACTGAACTCCTATGATGAAGCCCATGATATCCCCTAGCTTACACTTCCCAATATCAGTAATGCTCTCATGGAAACATCTGCTCAGAAAGTTGAGAACCCTGAGTGTCTCCAGTGACTCCTTAATAGCCCCTATATTAATGTTTTTAAAGGCTCCCACAATATATCAGAATGCAGCCAGTGCTGTAGTCCTCTCTTTATAACACCAACCAAGTCATGAGGTGCACTCTCGACAGACCTGTCTTTTTGTTAGGCATGCTGAGTGCCAATAATGACGCTGCTATCTACTGTGTTTCTTATATGCAGATCAATCAGCCGTTCTTATGTTTTTAAAAGAAACGACGAAAGACTGATCGGCCTAAAATCCTTTTGCTTTGAGTGGCTTGCTTTACCGGCTTTGGGTATAAAGGTGACACTAATCTCTATTCAGACTTTTGGTATAAGCATCCTGATCAAGATACTCACCAGAAACAGTAGAACGCGCTCTTGGACATTGTGTAACATGGCCGGAAAATTACCATCTGGGCCCGATGATTTGTACGGTTCAATGGTATTTATAGCCCCTATTACTTTTTCCAATGTCACTATGTCGTCCACTCCTCTCCTTAATTCTAGTTTCCGAGGCGTCGTTACCTTTTCTCTTATTCTCCTTCAGCCTGGAAAGTGAGTATCCATCAGAAAAGGAAGGGTCTCAGAGCTGGATTCCGTCTATGAGCCATCTATTCTTTGAATATTCCTAGAAGCGCCAAGGTCTTTTGACAATATTTGCCGAAACCTTGATAACTCATTTACGCAGGCTCTTTTTTCCTTTTAGAGATTACCCTTGTACCTATTTTGCAACACTTTATAACTGTTCCAGTCTTTAATCCTTCCTGTGAGTTTTTCCCTATCGAACAATCTTCTTAAAGAGGAACTCACATCTTTCAGATCTTTGGTCATCCAATAAGGTTGCTTTCTTTTGCCTGGAAAAACCAATGGACAAAATTATTTAGAACATTCCCTACAAGTGTTAGTCCAATATTCCACCTCCTTTTTCACTCATCTTTGTGTGTCAATACCCTGCGGAATGACCCTTGCTCTAATGTCAACAGTGGCCTTAAGGTTATTCCAGTTAGTCTTTCTTGGTCTCCTATATGGGTCACGCCTTTCCTCTTAAAAAAATTAAGTTTGCATGATATCCTACTGTGGTCTGAAAACGCACAAATTTTATCTACCATCTTGGTTCTGTACTAAGTTCCTATCTCTGTTAGTTAGTGTTATATCTATAACTTCTGCCTTAACCCTATTCCTGAACGTGGAGATATTATCCTTATCACAAATAATAACTCATCTGTTTTGCTAATGTTAATGCTCACATACTGACAAAGATGCGCATTAGCGTCGCAGCCGAGCACCAATGCGGCCCCTTCACCCTTGCATACTCAGTCAGCTTCCGTACTCCAGCCCCCGGTAGATCGACCGGTATATAAACATATACAAGCAAAATTCCCTGCTTGCCCTTGGCTATCCAATAAGGACGATAAGATATCCGTTACTTAAATAATACAATAAAGTTAATCTTTGCTCCTCCCTTGCTAGAATGCAAGTTCTTACCTTATCCTCTTTGACGGGGACATTCAATATGTACCACGTGGCTCTTAATCCCCAAACCCTATTTTTAATCATCCAGGGGTCTGGAATAAGTCCCACGTCTACTTGCAACTTATTGAGGTGTATTCTTAATTCTGCAGAGGCTGCCTCACTATGGTATGATACCTTCTTGGTATCATCCGACTTAGTAAATCTAAATGTAATAGTTCACAACACAACAACCCCCTATAACTGTATTCTCGTTAGATATTCCTGAGCTACCGAGAACAAAACCATTGATGCCATGGCCATTGGTTTGTCCTGGGAGTCCGGGTGAAGGTTGCTACACCTGTGAACGACGGTTTTAACCCTACTATTACCATCATGGTCTGGCCAGACCATAATTGATTTTCGTATGCAATATCTTTTTTTGTAGCAAGAATTTTGAAAAATGAAGGGTATAAATTATATAAGTAAATTGTTCTGAATAGAACGAAATAGTTCTATGATCAATTGAGCCACACTCAGGGACAAAAAGCCAAATATTTTTTTTGTCGCTAAGTGCACCTCATGGTCTGGCTGGACCACTAGTAACTTTTATAAATCACTGCTCTCTCATTGACGTAGTTTGGTTTGCGAATTTTTTTGAAGTGTCTTTTCTTGCCCAGTGGTATTTTTTGTTGGGTTTTTGTTGTTTTCAGACATATAAATCAAAAATATGTGAGTACTACAAAGCCTATAATCGAAAAGTCTACGCTCGAAAACTTTTATATTTTTGCCTACAAGTTCAGTAAACTACGGCTGCAAACCTAACCGCAGATGAGCAGATTTTATCCTATCGTGGACGGACACAATTTACGTAGTATATTCCGTCAAAGCCAACCAAATATAGCATATGATGAAGTGCATCTTGCTCTTGTTGGGATCCGTTTGCTAAAAAATCGTTTGTTTCTTTTTTTTTTAATGCACATCATTTGGATTTTATGAAGAAAAATATGCTCTTTGCTCACACGTTCCAAAAAAATAAGGCCATAATACTGATATTAGTCAAAGAATATTACGCCACTTATAACTGCAGAAAGAGAAAGAGCCATTTTAGTAAAAAAAACTAAGCCAAATTCTATACCACAACCGCAACAAAGCGGGCGTGGATACAATAGATCAGATGGTATAATATTAAAGCTGCAATATATATTAATATATTTGGCATATCCAGACTAGCTTCTTACATAATTTATTGAGAAATGGTGAGTGAAAAGCAAACTGACCATGGCCGATGTTTCGTTATTGAACTTTTAAATCAGTTTTACGTTATCCGTTACGAAATGCCATGACAAAATTTAATGTCTATGAGAGTGGTATTCTTATATACATATGTATGTATACATAATTTCTTCATATATGTATATATGTGTGTACATACCCTGCAGAAGATCGAACCAGTGTCCAACTGGTATTTTACTAGTACAGAAGCCACCACCACTAGTTCCCAACCGTAAACTTTCCTATAACATGTTAATGCTCAAATTAGCAATGAGTATGTTTAGAAAATTACTAGTGCCATTGGTACTAGTTTAGGACTAGTTAATTACCAGTTATTTTGCAAAGAAAAATTCGCAATTATTTATCAAAATTCAAAAATACAAAAGTTAATTGTAATTATTTGATTATAATTATTTATAGGTGAACATAAAACTTTAATAATTGTATAATACCAATTTCCGTACAGTGAAAGTGCTCTGTTAGACAGTCAAAATTTATTTTGCAATGTGGTGCCTTGGAACTACTTCATATACTAGTACTCATCAGAACTAGTAATTTGAAACAACAACTTTAACCCTTTTCGCACTAGTTCTTGCTGTTCTAGTAATTATACTAGTAGCTTTTAAACAATTGACACCTATTCTTCTGCAGGGTATCAAAACCCTGCTCACAAATTTCATCATTTGTAAAACCATAAGTAAAAACCCATCTTTTGGCCCCTCTGCTGCTTGGCTACATTAGAATTTTTCTTTGTTTGGCTTTTTTTTGAAAATAAACCATGGAAGTCGTAAAAATATCGTTAATGTTTTAATTTACTTGACTTTTGTTTGCACAATAAGTTTTAAATGTTTACAATATGCATTTGACTGTAAGAATTTACATACATACATCTGTTGCACTTCGAAGTGAATGTGGTGTGAATGTTGCAGTGAAATTGTGTAGATGCCGATCTTTTTATGTTGCAATCAACAAAATGTGGCTACTTATGCTGTTGAGTGTTGTTTTTATGCGAAATTGGTTAATGTTTTCACTAGACCTTTAAGAAAACGAACATAAATAAATCTTTTTATGTAAATTGAGATATTCTACATGTCGATGAAGGTCTTAACATTGGTATCACAACAATTTGTTATTTTTCTTAGTATTTTATGAGTATGGGTAGTCAATTATCATGTGATTCTTGTAAAAAAAAAGTTCAAATGGTATGATGGATAGAGAGAGAGTGTTTTATAGAAATATATGAAACTGAAAATAAAATGGTTTTTATTAAGAACGTGACAATACTAATTAAGTGCTATTGGCCCTATTTTTGATGCCTTCGAAAGAAAAAAGAGATTTTTCGAGTGTCAAATTTAGAAAAAATTTTAACTTCATGCTTTCTAAATTTCTCATTAGTGCTTACTACTACTGTTAGTACTTTTAACTAGTTTCCATATTGTTATATTTTTGCTTTTTTTTATAAAAATGTGAAAAGTAGCATTTTAAGGTGTTAAGTATATCGTTTGTCCATTAAATCAAGGCTAATCTTTACAAATACACAGAGAAAAAACTGCCTCATAGAATCAATAAGATTTTCTCTACGAAACGTTTTTAGGCGAAGGGGTATCCTAGCAGAAAGAAGCGAAGATTTTTTCATAGCGATTCCTTATTGTTTTTATGTGGTAAATCTTATTAATTTTATAAAGAAGAAAACCACATAAAATCAAGACGAAATCTTATTATTCACAATTTTTTTTCCTCAATTTCTGTTATTTTTGGCACCAAAAAAACAATCCATAGTGAAAAACTACTTGATTCTATTAGGTTTTCTTATAAATTGTAAACTATAGGGATTTCTTATTGATTTTATTAGGTTGCCTTATAATTTTTTTAAAAAGGTTTTCTTCTTGATTTTATTAGGCTATTTTAATGATTTTTTCAATAAGGTTTTCTTCTTGATTTTAGTAGGTTCCTATATGATTATGTGTAAAGCATCGTATTGCTTTTTTTAATAAAGAAATCTTCTTGATTTTATGAGGTATCTTGTTATTTTGTTTCTATTAATAAACATACAGACAATTTTTTTCATGATCTTTTTCATTTTTGTATAAGAAGGTTTGCAAAATAATTTCTATGGTTATACAGGCTGCTTGTTAGCATATTGGATAGAGTGCTTGTCTACAGGTAGAAGTTTGCTGGCTCAATACTTGGTGAGTAAGTTAGTTAAGAATATAACATATGTATGTATGTATACATAAATAACTACAATATAATACATACATACATACATATGTATGTATATGGTATAGAATTTAAATGAAAATACATAAGTACAGAGAATAAACACCCAATTTTTTTTCATTTTTTGTTGAAAAAATCAATAACATAGCCTCATAAAAACGACAAGATTTCTTCTTGATTTTTCCAAAAAGGCTTTCTCTATGAAATTAAAAGATTTCCTTATTGAAAAAAAAACATAGAGATTTCTTATTAATTTTGTTCTATATTATGAGGTATTTAGTAGGTACTGTTTTCTCTGTGTATGTACTATGTTGACTAATCACTATCAATTTTAATGGAAAAAGGTGGTTTATTGAATTTCGTTATGGCCGTCCAATCAGATATTGAAAGTAATAGACATAAACTTAGTGATAGTAATTAACAAAAAATATTTTCAAAAAGTTTCAAGCGGTTTTCAAGTTTAAAGTTTTTAAATCAAATACAAAACTGTCCCCAGTATACTCCTCTATGGCACATCGGATGAGATAGTTTCGGGCACACTCACTAATTCTCCTTTCACAGCAGCGAAGTTCCGGTTAACAATATAACTTTTCAAAAGCCTTAGAATGTTTATTGGTAGATATGCCTTCAATTGCAAAATAAGGCCTTCATGCCACACTTTATTATTTGCCTGATAAACATCAATAAAGAGGGCAGAACAATACTTATTTTCTTCAAATGTTCTTCTTATAAATTGAGCCAATCAGTGATGCTATGCTGACTTCTAAAACCAAATTGCTGTTCCGGTATGCACCCATTATCAGTTAAAATTGGGGACTATTTCGCCATAATCAACTTTTTTAAGAGTTTTGACATTAATGACAGTAAACTTATTGGTCTATATGACTCAGACTTTGTAAGATCTTTGTCCGGTTTTGGAATTGTTTTGACCTGGGCAAGCTTTCAGTCACAACATGGTAGTAACCCAGCAAACAATTAAACATTACCATCAGGACTAGTTGCCATATAATGACTTACTTTTCTGATTACCAAATTTCATTACTCGCTTACAAATCACATTACCTAAAATTAAAAAAAAATTATGTACAAGTTGCTAAATGAGGAGAATAATTTTTTTTTATTAAATTGATTACGTGAACAACTTGCCAAATAAAAAAGTAAGTATTTCTCAAGAATCGATTATTTTAGTCTCACTCCTTGTTAAAATTATTAAGTTGGTAATCCAGTAAGGAATAGCTTCCAGCAAAAATGTTTAGTTCCAAACCCGATTACCTTTTTTGAAATTTTTTGCTGGGAAATATCTGTCACAATAAATAATAATGGCTTAAGTCGAAATTTCGTGTTTTGGGATATTGAGGGTTTTGTATAAAGTAAATTGTGTTTGGATTTTATATAAAATTGTTAGCCATCGAAAAAGACGCACATTTATTTAGAACAAAACTGTTAATTTTATAAAAAGAAGAAAACGATTTATTAGTTAATATTCGTTGTTTTTTAGTTAATGAAAAAATTCATTAAAAATCCGTTAATGAAAAAATCCATTAATGAAAAAATCCATATATTATGAAAAGTGAACTTAAGCTATTATATTGAAAATATAATAATTTTTATTGATAGTAAGTCGAGATAAGTGCTTTAGGTTAAATTGAAAAAATGCGGAAAACCTGAGATAAGATAATTTTTTAAGAGCTTAGTTAAATAAAAGTTTATTTTTTAATGAGGAATAATTTGAATTGTCTGCTCAAAAATTTTAATATTGATGTAGCTATATTAAAATAAAATTAAGTTGAGTTAAGTTGTTAAGGCTCATGTATTATTTTCCAAGGGTATATATAGGTTTGTCATTCCGTGTGTAATTTCCATAATATTCATATGCGACCCATAAAATATATATATTATGGGTCCTTATGAATAGGGAAGACGAATAAGCGATGTCCGCCTGGTGTACGTGAAATCGGTTTTCCGAAGCTCACAGAAAAGCTAGAGACTTCGTTCTTGAACTTGATTTTGCCATATAAAAGTAACTAGATAACACAATTTTTTTAATTTTTTTGTTAAATAAACTTATTTTATATTTCAGTACGAATAAAATTTGTATTAAAAATATGAAAAAAATATAAGAAAATCAAAAAGGCGTTTCCAGGGTTGGGAACTTTAACTTTTTTTGTTATATAAATATAGCCTATTAAGACTAATGTTTCCTTTTTATCTATAAATGTAATATATCTTAAATTCTTAAAAAAAACATTGGTGTAAGAAATCAGAAAAATTTTAAATAATGATTCCAGGGTTGGGAAACGTAGAGTTTTTGTGATATATAAAATTAACCAGGTCTAATAATTTTTTTTATATATTCATTTACAAATATATTTTGTGTTTTGGAAAGAAAAGTTGGGTTTAAAAAATTTGAAAAATTATAACCACAGCTCCAGAGCTGAAAAATTTAAGCTTTTTGGGGTTCCGTACACCAAAGGTGAAAAGGAACCCTATTATTTTCGCTACGCTGTCCGTCTGTCAATCTGTTTATCACAGGGTATTTTCTCCGGAACCGTAAGAGCTACGAACCTGAAATTTGGACACAGTATGTACACCTTTGGCCCCTACAACAACAAATACATGAGAGCTAAAAACTAAAGGGTGCTTCAAAACGAGCAACGCAAAATTTGAAAATCCCATGTAATATATGTATATACAATTGTATTTATGTACATATGTACATATAAACACTTGAAATATACAGACTACAACAATTAACACTAAAATTTAAAAAAATTTTCATTAAAGGGTGTTCCATCAGTTAATGCAATTTTGACTTTGTAATTTTGAGAACTTGCTGTATATTGGAAACCGTAAGGGCAAAATTCTTGATATTTTCAAAAACGGTAAAACTAACAAATCAAAAAATTATAAAATCGCCAAACCGAAAAAAATCGCCAAAAACAAAAAAAAATCGCCAAAACAAAAAAAAAGCACCAAATTAAAAAAAAGTTCTAAGACTAAAATAAATCGCGAAAAACCGGAAAAATCGCCAAAATAAAAGAAATCGTCGAAATGAAAAAAATAGCCAAAATGAAAAATAAATCCCTAAAAACAGAAAAAAATCGCCAAAACGAGAAAAAACGACAAAACTAAAAAAAATCGTTTAAACTAAAAAAAACTTCAAAAAAGCAAAAACGCCACATTAATAAATTCGTGCGCGAGTCAAAGAATTAATTTTGATATTAAAGTAACTAAATAAAACTAGTATTTTCCTTATTTCTTTTATTCTTTGTTCACTTAACATATTTTATATATTTTAAAGAACAAGGTTGATATAAGGAACCAAAAAAATATAAAATGATGATTCCAGGTTTGGGAAAAGTACAATTTTTATATATAAAACTAACTAAATAAAGCTAGTTATTTCTTTGATAATTAAATATATTCTATATTTTAGAAAGAAATAAATTAGTAACCGTATTAAAACCAGAAAAATTTAAATTATGGTTCCAGGGTTGGAAATTAAAAAAAAATAATTGAGTAAAAAAATAATCAAAAATATTTATTTTTTCAGTTAAACATATTTCAGATATTAGGAAGATCTTTACTCAAGCAAATTCTTTGGTCGAAAAACACCAAGAGGTCACTTACTAAAAATTGCACTATAACAAAAAATTATAAATTTTATCACAAAACAAATATGAGCATATGTATGTACTTATGTATACATCTGTATAATACATATACATATGTACGTTGGTAAAGGGAATATAAGATTCGGCACAGCCGAATATAGCACTCTTTCTTGTTAATAATGAATTTTTTTAATTAAAATTTAGCTGATCTTGAAGAAGAGAATAAAAATATGTAATAAAATTAAAAAACACTTATGTATGTTAACTTAATAACCTTTTCACACTTACTCACATCTTTGAGGAATGCGTGGAACATGTTGAAATTCTAAAAACCTATTCACATTACAACATCTTTCATCTGTGATGTATTATAATTCTATTTTTACAGGTGTGAGCAACTAAAAATTAAATAATAAAATTGAATTTAAAAATTCAGCAGCAATTGATTTAATTGCTCCTCTTGAAGAGCAGAAACAATTAATGCTACAATATGCAGAATTAGTAGAAATTATGCTATCAGACGATGATGAAGAAATATTACATATTTTATGCGCAACGATTTCGCGTCAGCGCAGCTTGTAGATATTTGCAACTACTTTTTTATAATATATTTCGATTTGGAAAAATGCATGTATATATTAACTTCACCAGGCCAATCTGAATCAGCATACCCTGTGAGTTCAGTATTTTCTTGATTACATCCAACGCAAAGCCAAAGTTTTTAAGTTCCTTTTAAGTACTTGAACACACGTTTTACTTTAGTCCAGTCGCGTTGTGTTGGGGAGGATACTTTCCTACTTAGAATGAAAACGGCTACAGCTATATCAGGTCTAGTGCTTTCTGACAAATATAAAATAGATCCAATTGCTTTTCGATACAGTTCCATGTCAAGAAACAAATTTGTATATCTTGGTACGTCTTTTATATATCCAACGTCTAGTGGAATTTTCGATGTTTTTTGCATCAGAAATTTTATATTTTTCTAACATACTTTTTATATAATTATCTTGATGTACATATATACAGTTTTCCATCCTTCTTTTCCACTTGAATACCAAGATATAGTTTAAGCTCTCCCATATCAGTAATTTTAAACTCTTTTCCAATAGCATCAATTGTTTTATTTTCAAGTATTTGTTTTTTGGTTGGAACAAGTATGTCATCCACATATATGAGAACATACACAATAGTGACCCCTTCACCTTGAACATATAAACAACTATCTACCATACATCTCTTGAATACAAGATTGACCAATACGGAATTAATCTTCTGATTCCAACAACGAGCATATTATTTTAATACGTAAAAATGGCGCAACAATCAACAAAATACCAAAAGTTCGATATTTGTAGGCATGGCAAAAATTAAAAAAAAATATGTTCGGAATTCTTTTTACATTATCTTTAATCCTAGCGGGTGACTGTCATAACTTGTTTTTTGTATGGAAGGTGAACCACTCTAATGGACATTTTAAAATGAATATGTTTTATTTCCAATTGAAAAAAAACTCGTAAAATTTTATTCACGATTTTAATTCAAAATATAAGTAAATAATCTATATATATAAAAATCAATTGCTGTTCGTTAGTCTGGCTATAACTCGAGAACGGCTGAACGGATTTATCTTATCTTGCTCTTGAAATGTTCGTGGAGTTCTAGGAAAAGTTTAAAAAGTGAGTAACGTTCGAATAATTGCCGGGAAATCCCTTAAAACAGTTCTTTTATTTTTCCCATATAAACGTTTTCTAAATAAAATGAAGAGTCAATTTGAACTTTATTGCTATTGAAACTTAATTTTAGCTAACTTCAGTTGTTAATCTATCAGATTATTTTTTTTTTTTATATAGATTGTTAAATATTGAGTTTTGCCACAAATTAAATTTTTGAACGCAACCATAATATTTGATATTAGATTTGACAACCAACTAATATGTCAATCCATTCTGTCGCACTTCAGAAAACGGAAAAAAGTAATGCAGTATTGTGTTACAATATCTATGAGTGCGCGAGAACTTTCTGTACTTTGGTGATCCTTTGTGATAGTGACATTCCAAGTAATGTGCTCTTTTTTTTGGTATTTTGTGATAAGTGAGCGAGAAATTTAAATAATTAATTTATTACAATTTACGATGCCGAGGAGAAGACGACATGACTTAGGTCGTCGCAGTAAATTAAATATATGCAAAGAGCAACCTCACGTGCTAACCGCACTGATGACCAGAGAGAGGCATTTCAAGAAAATAGTCGTATTGCTATGTCCGAATTGCGTTATTTAGTGAGTGACAATGAAGTAGATAGGCTTAGAATGCAACGAGTTCGTGCACACCAAACACAACAACAGCAAGCACGACATAATGAAATTGAGCGAATCCGCAGACGCAGTGCTCTTGAACGAGCTGGATTCCACTATGATCCGGCAATTGATTATTGTGTCGACAAATCGGTAACAATTGGGGAAATGAAAATAATTTGTATATATTGTAAGGCGTTAAAATACACTGGTGAATCTACTAGATTATGTTGTGCTGGAGGCAAAGTAAAATTGCCACAATTGGTACTACCACCAGATCCTTTACGATCTTTAGTAACATGCAAATCACCGAAACACCAATTTGCAACATCGCCAAAAATAGCGCAATGGCCAAGATCATACAGGTATGCGAATTGATTGTTTGGGATGAATGCACAATGGCCCATAAGAATTCACTGGAGTCACTGGACAGAACGTTGAAAGATCTTCGTGACAACCAAAATATTTTTGGTGGGGCCATGATTCTGTTGTCAGGTGATTTTCGTCAGACTCTTCCAGTTATTCCCCGATCAACTGTTGCTGACGAACTAAATGCATGCCTAAAATCATCAAATTTGTGGCAGTATGTACAGACACTCCAGTTAACAACTAACATGCGAGTATTTTTGCAACAAGATGAAACTGCAAATGTGTTTGCGAAGCAGTTGTTAGACATTGGAAAATTGCAGTGGACACCTCGACCGGATTCATGACATTACCCACAGATTTCTGTCACATCACAGACTCAAAAGAGTACCTTATTCAGCGTGTTTTCCCAGATATAGCGCAAAAGCTAAATAACCATAATTGGCTGGGTGAACGAGCAATATTGGCGGCGAAAACTAAAGATGTCGAGGATCTCAATGCGACCATTCAGAATTTTCTTCCAGGACAGTTGGTTTCCTTCAAATCAGTCGACACCGTTATGAACCAGGATGACGTAGTCAACTATCCCACTGAGTTTTTAAATTCACTGGTATTGCCTGGATTACCACCTCACAATTTGCAGTTAAAAGTATGATCAGGAGTCATCATGCTGCGTAACATTAATTAACCTCGACTGTGCAATGGAACAAGACTGGCTGTGAAAAAGCTGATGAATAACGTCATTGAGGCAACAATCATAAAAGGAAAATACAAAGGAGAGGATGTCTTGCTCCCACGGATACTGATGATTCCATCGGATTTACCATTCGATTTTAAACGCTTACAATTTCCAGTATGTCTGGCCCTTGCGATGATCATAAATAAATCGCAAGGACAGTCGTTAGAAGTTTGCGGAATCAACTTGTAGTTTCCCTGTTTCGCGCATGGACAATTATAGGTCGCGTGTTCGCGCGTCGGAAAACCATCTTCTTTGTTTATTTACGCACCACAAAACAAAAAATATAGTTTATGAGAAAGCTTTAAATTGATTAATAGACTGTATCATAACAGTGTGTGTCTGTCAATATCAAAATTAAACCTTATAAATAGCCAGTATTTCAGGAAAACTCTGTTTTGTAAGTAAGCAACATGATGTGTTGAAAATAATAATAAAATTTCATGCTTCATTAAAAAAATGATTTTTTATTAAATACGGATTCGTTTTGTTATACCCTTTAGCAAGAAAATGGTAAAAGGGTGTATATAGATTTGTTTGTTTTAAGATTATTTTATACAAAAGTTTAGGTCTTGTATTTATCAACTGAGGCAGTACGAAGTCTGGCGGGTCAGCTAGTTTATTAGTAAAAACAGAAACGTAAAAAATTTTGTATAAAAGTTCAGAAGTATACAATAAAAACAGAAACTTAACAAAAATGTGTATAAAAATTTAATACACAATAAAAATAACATAAAAAATATTAAATATTGCATTTATAAAGGTACATCGTAAATTAAGACTTGTTAGAGATCGGTTATTTTACAAATTTTGCTTCTTAAATATTTTTAGATATGAAATTTTCATTTATTTTAAAATTAAAGCAACACGAATTTGTTGACTTCAATATGTCTTTTGTTTGTATCAAATTTGAAACAGTAGAAACGTGTAGTCTATTTCTTTCCTTTGTTTTAATGAGGTTTTGGTAAGAAAAAAAATAGGTTCGACGTTGGCCGAGGAATGTGGAGACAGAATTCCTCTTACAATTCTTGAAATATCTGCAAACATGAACTCATTTAATTCATTTCTCATCTGTGATACTCTAGACTAGGGATGTAACGAGTACCAGTTTAGCGAATGCGAAAACGAATACTACATTTTAATTTTTGCGAAAGCGAATGCGAATGCGAAAGCGAATGCAAATATTACAATACGTTAAAAAAGCACATTAAACTAAATTTGTATAAGAACATGAAGTTGTGTTGTATACATAGATCTACTTGAGTCTTGAATTCAGCAAATATTTATTAATTTATTAGAAATAAAAATTGTAAAACTGAAAGATATATGAAATCATATTAAAATAAGTATAGATAATAATTAAAAATAAATTTACAAAATGTTTGGCAATCAACCCATTCGAACTTTGGCCCTAAGACCTTGTACTAAGTTCAACATTTCCTGTAAAATGCTAACAAAATACATATCAAGAAAAATTGGAATGAATTGTTCATGAAAATTTTTTGCAGAAGTAGTACTCTGTTCATCTTGGGAAAAACATATGAAATATATCTTCAACATTTTAAGTTTAAATGCGAAATAATATGAGTGGCACTTGTTTCGCAAAAAATTTACAACAAAGAAGGAATAGTTATTATTTTTGCATTTAAAATTTTTTGAACGAAGTAATGATGTGCTTACCATTTTTCAAAAGTTTTAACTAGTCCTAAGTAGAAAATATTTTCTCGCAATTTACACACTGCCTTTTCTTAAAAAAACTGGAAAATATTTCCAATATTTTTGTCTTTAGTATTCGCTTTAAATATTCGCATACATCTCTTTCTTATTTTTAGCGAATGCAAAAGGGAATGCAAATAGCAAAAGTAAGCGAATTATTTGCGAATGCGAAGGCGAATGCGAACATTTGTTACATCCCTACTCTAGACCAAAAAAGGACATATTTGAGTTTTAGTGTGATTTCAGTTCAACCACATCGGCAATGCTCTGTACTGATTATTTATTGCCTCAAAGTTAGATTGTTCATGAAGAAACATTTTTACCAGAAGAGGTACTATTGAATTTGTTTCTCTCATAACTATTTTTTTTCTGGAGTAAACTTTTTCTTTGATCTTAAAACACTGCAAAATTGCACATGCAAACTTTTTGCATTTGTTTTATATTTTTATACCCTTTACCAAAAATGGAAAAGGGTATATATAGGTTTGTCATTCCGTGTGTAATTTCCATAATTTTAATTTGCGACCAAAAAAATATATATATTGTGGGTCCTTAAGAATAGCGATGACGAATAAGCGATGTCCGTCTGTCCGTCCGTCCCACAGTGGTTCCTTTTTGGGGTTTGCGTAGCTAAAATCTGTAACTTTTGATTTAGAAAACATTTTTGAGTTTTGTAAAAAACCGATTGCAGACAAGAAATCAAGGATTACTACGACATATCAACATTGAAAATCGCACAGTGGGGTACATTGTAAACAAATTTCCAAAGTTGATTTTTTATTTTTTTTTTGATTTCCAAGAAAACAGAAATTTAAATTTTTTGTTTTTATGTTTTTTTGAGTGGTTTTGATGGAATTGTTCATAATGCGCAAAAAAAATTTATTTTTTTTTGTCTTGCAAATATTAGCTTTTTTGAGATTTTTTTGAGATTAAAATTTAAAAATTATTTTTTTTTATTTTTATTTCCAAGTAATACTTGTTTTATTTCTAATAATTCTTTATGATAACATTTGACATTTGAAACAAAAAATAAAAACAAATTTTGTTTAATTTTATTGGAAAAACTTAAAAAAAATCATATTCCGAAATGTAGTAGTTAAAGTATTTTGTAAATATTTTGCTGGCTAGCAGGTATTAGCAGCTAAAATTTTTAAGACAAATAAGTGAAACATATAGCAATATACCTGTGCTAATATCTAAGTGGAGGGGAGTGGCGGCAAAATTGTAGGTCCACCTTAAAATCTAATGCTTAAAATTTAAAGATAGATCTAAAAATTGGTTGAAATTTTTTTTTATTAAGCCACATTGATAAAAAATTAATAAAATTTTATTTGCAATAAAATCACCTTTTCAAAAATATATAATATGTAAGTGTGACTCTTATACTTTTAAAGTTATAGGTCTTCAAAACTTTAGTTGTTATAAGTCAACTTTTTTGATTACGCATATATAGCTACTTTATGCAAGAATATTTCCTAAAGAAAAATAAAATCTATTGATGAACGTAGTAAAATATGTACATTTGGACATATTTTTATTGAAAAAACAGAAAAAACATTACGTCTCAAACACTTAAAATTTTGAATTTATCTACGCTCTTACACTAGCAGGAACCATTGTGCGTTCGTCCGGTGTACGTGAAATCGGTTTTCCGAAGCTCCCAGAAAAGCTAGAGACTTCGTTCTTAAACTGATGTATCAGAAATGGTCCAACTTAGATTGGTATTGAAATTCAGCAAAATCGGGCAGACGATTGCAGAGCTGGAAAACGTAAACTATATTTTGCCATATAAAAATAACTACCGAAAACAAATTTTTATTTTTTTTTAATAAATAAATTTATTTTACACTTCAGTACGACTAAAATTGGTATTTTAAATTAAAAAAAATATAAAAAAAAATTAAAACGACGTTTCCAGGGTTAGAAAATTTTAACTTTTTGTGTTATGTAAAATTAACTATGTCTAAAACTATATTAGTATTTTCTCGAGAACCGTAAGATGTACAGACCTGAAATTTGGACACAGTGTGTAGACCTTTGGCCGCTACAACAACAAACACACGAGAATTGGAAATTAAAGGGTGTTCCAAAACGAGCAACGAAAAATTCTAAAATCCCATGAAATATACATACAATTATATGTATATACACTTGAAATTTGTACAAAAATTAACACTAAAATTTCAAAAAAGTTAAATTAAAGGGTGTTCCATCAGTTAATGCAATTTTGACTATGCAATTTTGACAACTTGCTGTATCTTGGAAACCGTAAAAGCAAAACTCTTGAAATTTTCAAAAACGGTAAAACTAAAAAATCAAGGAATTATAAAATCGCCAAACCGAAAAAAATCGCGAAAAACAAAAAAAAAATCCCCAAAACGAAAAATACCCCAAAAAAACATGAAAAAATCGCCAAAATGAAAAAAAACCCAAAACAGGAAAAAAACGACATAATGAAAAAAAATCGCCAAAATGAAAAAACCCCAAAAAAGAGAAAAAATTGCCTAAATAAAAAAACCCCAAAGCAGGATAAAACGCCATGATGAAAAAAAAACCCAAAAACAGAAAAAAATCGCCATATTAAAAAAAAATTTCTAGGACTAAAATAAATCGCGAAAACCCGGAAAAATTGTTTAAAAAAAATCGCCAAAATGAAAGAAAATCGCCAAAATGAAAAAAATCGCCAAAATGAAAAAATCGCCAAAATGAAAAAAATCGCCAAAATGAAAAAAATCGCCAAAACGAAAAAAAACCCAAAAAAAACAGAAAAAAGTCGCCAAAATGAAAAAAAAGAAAAAAAAAACTCCTAAATAAAAAAACCCAAAAACAGAAAAAATCGCAAAAATGAAAAAAACAATCGTCAAAATGAGAAAAATCTACAAAATGAAGAAAATCCCAATAACAGAAAAAAATCACCAAAATAAAAAAACCTCCAAAAACAGAAAAAATCGCCAAAACGAGAAAAAAGCGACAAAACTGAAAAAATCGTTTAAACTGAAAAAAAACTTCAAAAAAGCCTACCTTTCGTGCGCGATTCAAAGTCGCACTTTACTGAAGTTTTTAATATTAAAGGAATTAAATGAAACTAATAAGCAGATTTTGTAAAAAATTTTGTTTCTAAATGTTTCAAGTTTGTATGAAAAATAACGAAAATTCTTTTCAAAAAATATTTTTTTAATACATATTTCAAAACGAAAAAATCGTTTGAATTTACAAAATCTGACCTTAAGTTTTTCCTTATTTCGTTTTTGCTTTTTTCACTTAACATATTTTATGTATTTTTTAAAGAACTAGATTGGTATCAATAATCAAAAAAATCCAAAATTATGACTCCAGGGTTGGAAAACTCACACTTTTTGTATTATGTAAAATTAAATAGGTCTAAAAATTTTTTTCTGTTTCTTTATCAATTGAATATATTTTATGCTTCTGAAAGAAAATTACAACTCCAAAGATGGAAACTTTAAAAAAATTATAAATTTTTTCACAAAACAAATATGTATGTATGTGTCTGTATACTATATATATGTACGTACGTTGGTAAAGGGTATATAAGATTCGGCACAGCCGAATATAGCACTCTT